>JAFJYI010000416.1:0-364376 GCA_019022655.1 Acacia acuminata | reverse complement strand
TTGTTAATATTCTCCTTGAGTTGCAACTTTTGATGAGTTCTTTTCATCTTTTAAAAGCCATTAAGATTACTTAGAATTAAGACTTTTGTGGCTTTCTTGAGATGATATACGGGAAGTGTCTATAGTTTTGCTCCGAAAATGGTTTGGGAGGTTATTGAGCGAAATATTTTGGTGGTGGGTGATAAACCCTAATTTTATATATTTTATCCCACCTTATTCAGTTAGTTTGGGGATTATTTTAGGCTAATTTGGATATAATAGATAATATTTGAATTGTTAGCCAATTTTAGGAGATAATATAAATCAAGTAATTATCGGATATTGGACTTAAATTATTTATTCGATTGATATCTCATTATTAAATAATATCTCTTAATATATAATATATCATGATTTTATCATATTAGAAAATCCTATGGTGCGAAACTTTTCAGGAAAACTAAAAGGAAATCCGATGGTAAAATTTTATTGGGCTACTTGAATTTTATTGGGCCCAAGTTGGTACCCAAATATCTTCTTCCCCATTTATTTAACTTAGCGAGATGGAGGAGAGCAAAATTTGACACATTCACGCGGAGGCAAAGAAGCTTCACACGCAGCCACGCAAAGGAGAGTGCTTCATCCATCCATTAATTCAATAGTCACGCACAGGAGAATTACTTTTGGAATCATCCACTCACTCACGGGACCCACGCTTTTTCCTATTGAATCAATTGAATCATCAATTGATTTAAACACAATCTCTCCAGGGTGCACAGTGACAAGGAACGTGATTTAATCAACAATTCTTCTCATCCTTTTCTTCATGGCCGTGGCTAGTCTAATGCTTGAAGGAGGAATGATTTCCATGGTAGCTTGAGATCTTTAGGAGGCAACTTGGGAGGAGCATGGGGGAAGCTAAAGCCTAGGGTCTTACACTTGAAGACCACTAGGGAGTGTTGTTCCTTTTATCTTTTTAATTCAAACTTGAGATTATTTAGTTTTAAAGGATTTCGAGGTTGTATTAATTGAGAACAATCTAGTTTTAGATTGTAAACTTATTTCTTTTGGATTAGATTGATAATTCGAAGTTTTTATGCTTATTGTTGGATCCTTGTTTGCAACCTTTAGATTGTCAATTGAATTAATAATTGAGTTTTAGTTATTAATTTAATTGTCAATTGGGTTTACCGATTTAATTGTTTAATTGAGTCGATAAATTATCTAGTTGTTTAATTGGATGATTGTAAATAAGATTCTAAAATTAATTAGAAATTAATTGTATTGGTTTTTAATGAGTTTAATTAGCCACCACTTATTTCACTATGAGTTTTACTGGTGTAATATGTGTTGTTAAACTTGAGGGTTTCCCATGTTTAATTAGGCAATTAAATTCATTACTTCCAATCTTCCATCAACCCCCTTTGGTCTAACTAATTAATTTGGGCTAAGTTAAATCCATGCAATTCCTAAGTTGTCCCCTTTATCATCATAATTGAATTAAATCTTTGTTAATTTCTTTTCTTAGGATTTTAATATTATCTCATAACAAAAACCCCCAAATTTGCATCTACATCTAGATTAGTTCCATTTTCATATAGGTTTTAGAGTCATTATTATCTTGCATTTAGTTAGTTTAGTTTTATTTCATTGCATTTTTATCACCTAAATTCAACCTAAAGAAAAACCCACATATTGCTCCTTGGGAGAATGACCTAGGTTGACCCTATATTGCATAATTAATTAAGACCTAGTTTAATTGATTGCTTTAGCGACGAAAGTAGCACATCAATTTTGGCGCCGTTCTTGGGAGCAATGGTTAGACTTAGGTTTGAGTTTTTAGGTGATTTGGAGGTAGTTCTATATTGCATGACCCGATCCTCTTTTAAAAATTGTTTGAATTTGATCCCGAGATTGAGAAGACATTTCACCAACGAAGAACTAGAGCTAGTACTCTTTTAAGCAATAGTTCCTCTGTTAAGCCCATTGTTAAATCCTTTGATTCTAAGGTCAATATGGACGGTGATAATAATCGTGTTAATGCTGATGATAATGCAATTCCAAATGCTCATATTGTTGTTAATGTTGATGATAATGCAATTCCAAATGCTCATATTGTTGATCCCATTATGACCATTAATGAATTGGGTTCACCTGATCTGCATTTTCAAAATTGGTGCATCAATTATCCTGATATTAATGTGAATTTTGAGTTGAAATCTGGATTGATACACTTACTTCCAAAATTTAATGGCCTTTCGGGGAGGAAGCATACAATCACTTGAAGATGTTTCACATGGTTTGCACTTTGCTATGAAACTAGTTAATGTGACCAAGATCAAATTAAGATGCGTGCCTTCCCATTCTCTTTGGAAGGATCTGCTAAAAGCTGGTTGCTTCGTCTGCCCCCTGGATTTATTACTTCATGGAATCAATTGAAGAAACTATTCTTGGAAAAGTATTTCCCAGCCTCTCGCACTTCATCTATCAGGAAAGACATAAGTAGATGTCAACAAATTGTTGGGGAGTCCTTATATGAGTATTTGGAGCGTTTTAAAATATTGTGTGCCATCTGCCCCCACCATCAAATTTTGGATACATTACTGATCGAATACTTCCATGAAGGGCTCTTACCTTTAGAGAGAGATTTGTTAGATTCGGCCGCCGGTGGTGGTCTTCTTGACCTGACTGTCAATGATGCTTGGGAATTGACTGAAAAGAAAGCTAAGAATAGCCAACAATTTGGTTCTAGACAACCAGTAAAAGTCAATGAGGTGGGATTGCTCTCTTCTAATTCTGAGTCTCGCCTAGAGAGCAAAATTGATAGACTTGCATCTGCTATGGAAAAAATGGCTATGTCCCATATGCAAAATTCTTCCAATATGGTCAATCCTATGGGGCCCTCTACTTCTTTTACCCCACAGCCTACCTCGTCTGCTTTAATAGGGCCACTATGTTCTATTTGCTCTCTAGCCACTCATGCTATTGACTCTTGCCCCTACCTGAATGACGAAGTTGACTCTTGCAATGCAATATATCCTTCTAGACCTATGACTCAAGGTGGCTAAAAATATGATCCTTATTCCAATACATATAATCCTAGGGTGGCGTGACCATCCAAATCTTCGATATGGGAATGGCCAACCTCAACAAGCACGCTTTAATCAAAGTGGAAATTCTAGTGGCAAAATGTTTCAACAAGTTAGACAATCGGTCCAGTGCAAGATGAAGGTTCAAAATGGGATAGCAAGATGGAAGCAATGATGAAAATCCTAATGCGGCGCGGAAAACGCAACAAACAAATTGACAACAAATTGAAACTCTTCTAACTCATATTGGTCAATCGTCTAATGTACATGGTAATGCACCGAGTCAAGGTTCGGAAGGCTTCCATCTCAAGTGGTAACCAATCCAAACGTTGGAACTCAGCAAAATCCTCATATAGGTGGAGTCAATGCTATATCTCTCCGACGTGGGAAGATAATCCCCTCTTACAGATCTTGTTACAAACAATGCTTCAAAAGACAAGGAAGTTTTTGATTACTCTCCTTATGCTTCTACATCACAAGATCAATCCACCTTATCAAAAACACATGTGGTGCCTAATGAAGAACAAGAAAAGGAGGATGAAGGAAAGCAAGTAATCAAGCGGCCCTACCTTTTCCTACTTGTGGTAGTTAAGGCTGAAAAGAAAAAGAAGGAAGCCGAGATGTTCAATGAAATCTACGATATATTCAAGAAGGTAGTGATTAATGTTCCATTAGTTGACTTAGTCACACAAGTGCCTAAATATGCAAAATTCTTGAAGGAATTGTGTACTACAAAGAGAAAGTTTAAGCATGAAGGCAAGGTTGACTTAGGGGCAGTTGTTTCCTCTCTTTATCAAATGCCAATGCCAATGAAGTGCAAAGATCCTGGTAGTTTTCTCATACCTTGCACTATTGGGGATGTTGAATTCTCCGATGCCTTAGCGGTTTTTGGGAGCCGCTATTAATGTTATGCCAAAATCGGTCTTTGATCAACTCAAGGGTGTAGAGCTTAAGCCCACAAATCTTGTTGCATCCCTTGCCGATAGACGTTGCACGGTCCCGGAAAGGCGTCTTAGAGGACATCTTGGTTAAGGTAAAAGATTTCATATTCCTACGTGAGACTTCTATGTTCTTGATATGGATGATGGTCGGTTTAGGCGAAGGGACATTCATCTTTAATTTTAGGTAGGCCCTTCTTAAAACTTGCTAGAGCTATGATAGATGTGCATGCTTTGGGTAGCCTTACTCTAGAATTTGCTTTGGTGAAACTATTAAATTTAATGTGCTTGAATCTATGAGACACCCCTCAGATGATTGTGCGGAGATAGATGTTAATTTTATTGATGCTATTACGGATGATTCTATTGTAAATCTTAACGAGAGTATGCTTAGTAGATCCTATGATATTGCTGGTTTAGATGATACTATCTCTTGCTCATGTGCTAGAATTGGTAATTGTGATACATGTGCTGACCTTGATTATGCTGATATTGATATTCTCACCGATGCTATTGAGATTATGAGACATTCTAGACATGATGCTTATGTGCCTATTTGTAGCATTAGTGATTCTAGTGGTCATGTATCTGATACTACTCTTGATTCTGATGGAATTTCTCAGCTACTTAATGTGATTGATGCCATGGATAAAACTGATTTGTCTTCACTGTCTGATTCTAAGTTATCGATTAGCATTGATCATGTCTCTGATGTGGAAATTTCTGATTCTAATTCTATCCTTTGACATGAGTGCTACGATGGCACTATTGATGTTGATTGTGATGTGTGTCGATTCAACCGCTCTTGCGCTTTCTACTAATACTCCTCAAGGTGGGAAAGTTTGCTCTTATGTCTGTGAGTCTGTTGTGTAGATTTCTAGTTTGACTAATGTTGATTTGAAGTCGCTCATACCTTTGATTGAACAAGCTCCATCTTTATAGTTAAAGCCACTTCCTGACTCATTGAAGTATGCCTATTTGGGGAAGGATGAGACACTTCCTATGATTGTAGCTAGTGGCATAGCTGCTAATGAGGAGACCCGCTTCCTAGAGGTGCTCAAGCAATGGATGAAAGCTATTGGATGGACTCTTGCTGGTATCCCTAGAATCAACCCAAATGTGTGCACGCATCGAATCCCGCTAGAAGATGGTGCCAAAGCGGTCAAGACGACCACCAGCGACGACTCAACCCATTGATTCTTGATGTGGTAAAGAAAGAAGTCTCTAAACTTCTTTCTGCAGGTATAATCTACCCTATTTCTGACAGACGTTGGGTAAGTCCAGTTCAAGTAGTACCTAAGAAAACTGGTATTACTGTGGTTCGTAATGATGAAGGTGAGCTAGTTCCAACTAGAGTTCAAAATAGTTGGAGGGTATGTATTGACTATAGAAGGTTGAATTCAGTGACTAGAAAGGACCATTACCCCTTCCCTTCATAGATCAAATGTTAGAAAGACCGGGGGTAAATCACATTACTACTTTGGATGGTTTTTCTGGTTATTTCCAAATTTCTATTGCACACGAGGACCAGGATAAAACCACATTCACATGTCCATTTGGAACCTTTGCATATAGAC
The DNA here is from genome assembly GCA_019022655.1 of Acacia acuminata. Taxonomy (NCBI): domain Eukaryota; kingdom Viridiplantae; phylum Streptophyta; class Magnoliopsida; order Fabales; family Fabaceae; genus Acacia; species Acacia acuminata. The sequence goes on along the minus strand of JAFJYI010000416.1, from coordinate 358,793 downwards.
GCATGCCATTCGGTTTATGTAATGCACCGGTACTTTCCGGTTGCATGGTTTCCATATTCTCGATTTTCTTGAGCATTGCATGGAAGTTTTCATGGATGATTTTACTTGTTTATGGTGATTCTTTTGATGCATGCTTAGCTAGTTTGGACATGGTTTTGGAAAGATGCATTCAATATAATCTTGTGTTGAATTTTGAAAAATGTCATTTCATGGTTAAGAAAGGAATTGTTTTGGGCCATGTTGTTTCACATGATGGTATTGAGGTTGATAAAGCTAAGGTTGATATTATTTCCTCCCTTCCATATCCATCATGTGTGAAAGATGTACGTTCTTTTCTTGGGCATGCGGGATTTTATAGAAGATTCATCCGATTTTAGTAAAACATCATTGCCATTGTCTCGTTTATTGCGAAAAGATGTGGGTTTTGTTTTTGATGATGCTTGCGGTATGCATGGGATGATTTAAAGAAGAGACTCACCACACCCCCTATCATTCAGCCACCTAATTGGAGCCTACCATTTGAGCTCTTGTGTGATGCTTCTGACTATGCATTAGGTGTCGTTCTTGCCCAGAAAGTAGAAAAGAGACAACGTATCATAGCCTATGCATCTAGGACTTTAGATGCTTTGCTCGTGGCTAACTACACTACCACGAGAAAAGAGTTATTTGCAATCGTCTTTGGGTTAGAAAATTTCGATCCTACATTCTTCACACGAAGGTGATCAGTGTTCTATGATCACTCGGCTATCAAGTACTTGTTTAAGAAACTGGACTCCAAACCCCGCCTCATTAGGTGGGTGCTTTTGATACAAGAGTTTGATGTGGAGATTCGAGATAAGAGTGGTGCGAGAATATGGTAGCTGATCATTTGAGTAGGATTAAACACCTGCGGTAACATCTTTACCCTTAGATGACTTCCCTGATCAAAGGCTCTGTGAGGTTGTTGTTTCTATCCCTTGGTATGCTGATATTGCTAATTATCTAGTTGCATCTGTTATGCTTGATGACATGAACAAACATCAATTGAATAAGTTTAAGAGAGATGCTAAATCCTATATATGGGATGATCCTTACTTGTGGCACATTTTTAGTGATCAAATTATTAGGCGATGCATTCCTGATGTTGAATTTGAGTCTCTCTTGACTTTTTGCCATACTCTTGCATGTGGGGGACATTTTAGTGCTAAGCGTACTGCTAGGAAAGTTTTGGAAAGTGGATTGTTTTGGCCAAGTCTATTTCGTGATGCCCATGAATTTTGTAAGAAGTGTTCCGTGCCGGTTGTGGTAATATTTCTAGGAAGCATGAGATGCCCTAACAACCCTTATTATTCTGTGAAGTCTTTGATGTTTGGGGAATTGATTTCATGGGACCTTTTCCCACTTCGTTTGGTTATTTGTACATCTTGGCAGGCCGTGGATTATGTGTCAAAGTGGGTTGAGGCAATCCCCACTCGTACTAATGACTCTTCTGTAGTGGTTTCCTTTGTTCGATCGCACATTCTTTGCAGATTTGGTATTCCTAGAGCCATCATTAGCGATCAAGGAACTCATTTTTGCAATCAGAGTTTGTAGAGCTTGCTTGGTAAGTATGGGGTGATGCATAAGGTGGCCACTCCATATCACCCTCAAACGAATGGTCAGGCAGAACTCTCTAATAGAGAAATCAAGCTCATTTTAGAAAAGACAGTGCAACCCAATCGGAAGGATTGGAGCAAACGGCTCGATGATGCACTTTGGGCATATCGCACTCATATAAAAGTCCCATTGGTATGTCTCCATACAGATTGTCTACGGCAAAGCATGTCATTTGCCGTGGAGGTGGAGCACAAGGCATATTGGGCAATTAAAAGGTGCAATCTTGATCTTGCTAGTCTTTGGTATTGAACGGAAGTTGCAATTACAAGAGCTTGAAGAATTAAGAAGAGAAGCTTATGAGAATGCTAGAATTTATAAGGAAAGAACTAAAGCAGCCCATGACAAACTTATTATGAAGAGAGACTTTCAAGAGGGCCAAAAAGTTCTACTCTATGTATCCCGCTTGAAACTCATGCCTGGAAAGCTCCGCTCTCGATGGGAGGGACCCTTCATTGTCACCGATGTTTTCCGTATGGAGCTGTGAAGATCAAAAGGGAGCCACATGGAAAATGCTTCACCGTCAATGGACACCGCTTAAAGCCATTCTTTGATGGATTCTCCACTCGAACGGTGGAGGTTGCTACACCGTGACACCACGTAGATGTCGGTTGTATTCCTTCCTTCACTCTTTTATTTTGCTTTGTCATATTCTTGAGTTGCGTAGTGCTACGTATTACTTGACTTTGTGATCTATTATGACTGTTTTGCAATGAGGACAATGCAATGTTTAAGTGTGGGGGAGGGATCAACTGTTTTGAATGCGAAAATTGCAAGTTTTGAGTAACTTTAGTATGATGCATTCTTGATTTGAAAAGTGATTGATCATGTTTTGAGTTGGAGAACCTAGTGGCAATGGATTTGATTTTGGTGAATTTAGGCTAGTGATCATATTCCTGGTGAGATTTTGAGCTTAATACATATATACTCTTTCTTTAGTGTGTACCCCTATCTCTTTACTTGATCTAGAATTTGGCTTGAATCTTACTTGAGGCTGCATTTTATGCATAAGTATTCATAAAAATGATAAAGGCATTCATTTCATTTTAGCCGATAAGCCAAAAAGCCTACCATTTTCATGCATATATCCTTTGTTTAGCCCTTTGAGCCTATTTATTTATTTATTTTTCCATTTTGTCTACACCCATAGCCAAAAAAAAAACAAATCTACCCTTTTGAATGTCTTGGGAGTTGAAGAGCATCATAGTATCTCTATTTTGGATCAAAGAACATGCATGGAATTAGGAATTGGGTCATTGTGAAAAGTATGGTATGTTGTTTTGAAAAAAAAAAAAAAAAAAAAGAGAAGAAGAAGAAAAATTGAAAAAAAAAATGAAAAAAAAATGAAAGAAAAAAGTTGAAAAACAAGAAAAAGAAAAAAATGATAACCCAATTCGATTTAGTTTGGTTTCTTGCATCCTATATTCTCTATTGTCTCATTCTCTTCATTTTTTAAGATATTCAATTTTGTTTTCCCAAACACCGTACCCTTTCTTTCTTAACCTTAGCCCCTTACAACCTAATAAAAGTCCTTTGGATTTATGAATGCACTTGCTTTATTAGCGGTGGAGACTTAGATTCTTGTCAAGCCTATGGAAAGAGTGTTGGATAGGGATGAATTTGAGCGTAAACACAAACCTATACACTTTTGAGTGAAGAGTGACATACACATTATCCTTGGTAAGGGATTTCTAGCTTAGGTTCCCCTTTGTCAAGTAAATTGCCGGATGTTTGCTTTCTAAATTTATGAGAAGATCACTTGGACATGAGAGGTGCTGAAATGCTTTTGTTTACTTATTGCTTGTGATTGGAACATTCATTTTTGAAGTTTTAGTTTAGTTTTCTTTTGTTTTTGTTTTTGTTTTTTTTCGTTTATTTTCCCTTGGTCTTGATTTGTTTTGCCAGGAATGCAAATGATAAGTGTGGGGGAGTTGATAAACCCTAATTTTATATATTTTATCCCACCTTATTCGTTAGTTTGGGGATTATTTTAGGCTAATTTGGATATAATAGATAATATTTGAATTGTTAGCCAATTTTAGGAGATAATATAAATCAAGTAATTATCGGATATTGGGCTTAAATTATTTATTCTTGATATCTCATTATTAAATAATATCTCTTAATATATAATATATCATGATTTTATCATATTAGAAAAATCCTATGGTGCAGAACTTTTCAGGAAAACTAAAAGGAAATCTGATGGTAAAATTTTATTGGGCTACTTGAATTTTATTGGGCCCAAGTTGGTACCCAAATATCTTCTTCCCCATTTATTTAACCTAGCGAGATGGAGGAGAGCAAATGCCGGACACATTCACGCAGCCGCAGATAGAAGCTCGACGCCGACACGCAGCCCACACAAAGGAGAGTGCTTCATCCATCCATTAATTCAATAGTCACGCACGAGAATTACTTTTGGAATCATCCACTCACTCACGGACCCACGCTTTTTCCTATTGAATCAATTGAATCATCAATTGATTTAAACACAATCTCTCCAAAGGGTGCACAAAGGACAAGGAACGTGATTTAATCAACAATTCTTCTCATCCTTTTCTTCATGGCCGTGGCTAGTCTAATGCTTGAAGGAGGAATGATTTCCATGGTAGCTTGAGATCTTTAGGAGGCAACTTGGGAGGAGCATGGGGGAAGCTAAAGCCTAGGGTCTTACACTTGAAGACCACTAGGGAGTGTTGTTCCTTTTATCTTTTTAATTCAAACTTGAGATTATTTAGTTTTAAAGGATTTCTCGGTTGTATTAATTGAGAACAATCTAGTTTTAGATTGTAAACTTATTTCTTTTGGATTAGATTGATAATTCGAAGTTTTTATGCTTATTGTTGGATCCTTGTTTGCAACCTTTAGATTGTCAATTGAATTAATAATTGAGTTTTCGTTATTAATTTAATTGTCAATTAGGTTTACCGATTTAATTGTTTAATTGAGTCGATAAATTATCTAGTTGTTTAATTGGATGATTGTAAATAAGATTCTAAAATTAATTAGAAATTAATTGTATTGGTTTTTAATGAGTTTAATTAGCCACCACTTATTTCACTATGAGTTTTCTGTAATATGTGTTGTTAAACTTGAGGGTTCCCCATGTTTAATTAGGCAATTAAATTCATTACTTCCAATCTTCCATCAACCCCCTTTGGTCTAACTAATTAATTTGGGCTAAGTTAAATCCATGCAATTCCTAAGTTGTCCCCTTTATCATCATAATTGAATTAAATCTTTGTTAATTTCTTTTCTTAGGATTTTAATATTATCTCATAACAAAAACCCCCAAATTTGCATCTACATCTAGATTAGTTCCATTTTCATATAGGTTTTAGAGTCATTATTATCTTGCATTTAGTTAGTTTAGTTTTATTTCATTGCATTTTTATATATAATGACTGCCCTCGTAAGAATTTCATTGTAATCCACATTGATCACTTATTTTCTAACGAAATTCAGATGTGCTTGAATGTAATAAAATGAGTGCATGTGGAAATTTTGGTTTCACTTTCTTAATGAAGGCCTTGCACCTTAGATGTTGTTAATACGTGGAGTGTACAATAAATGCAATAAATTTGCTTTGATGTGCTTTATTAAAACTTGCCTACTTTACTTCATCAAACAAATGGATGCAATATTTGCCTGATTTACGCAATCTATCATTAAAATAGCCATGCATCCTGTTATGTTTTAACACGGATGTCATTGAGTAGAACATGGTTAACTTCATAACTTAGTTATGTTGAAGTTTCTTGAATCTCCATTGTTTTATTGTTTTTCTTTTGTTTTTGTTGATGTTTAATGAATCTCCATGGTTAAATTTTTCTATCTCCATTGCTGAATATTTGAGGCGTTTTGACTTCATTATTTCATGTTAATATGGAAGATATATCAAGTTTGATGAAAACAATTTCATTTTGTTCCTGCACCACATTATTGTGGGTAACCTAGAGAAAGAAAGCAGTTTGGTGAACTTTTAGAGAATCATAGCAACTTTTATCCCCCATAATCTCTTAAATATTAATTTGTTCTTGTGAATCTTGTTGATCTATTTTCCAATCAATAGAGGCTTTTCTAGAACTATTTCGATCCTTTTCATGAAGGTTTCTTTGTTTCTTACATGAATCGGAAGTATTATGCTTCCAATCTGCAAGCCTTTCATATACCTTTTTTCCTTTGTTGTGCCATATTTGCCAAATCTACTATGATAAGCTTTCTTTGTAATTTGATGGCAATGCAGTGTGAGAATGGGCATATCGCATGCTCTACCTGCTGTGTCCAATTTGCCGATAAGTGTTATTCGTGCATGGCGCCCATTGGCAACATCCGTTGCCGAGCCATTGAGAAGGTGTTGGAATCTCTTAAAATATCACGCCGCTATGCAAGACATGGCTGTATAGAGAAAATTACTCACGTTGACAAAAGTATCCATGAGAAAGATTGCATCTACACCCCATGTTGGTGCCCTATTTATGGTTGCCGGTTCACTGCTCCAAGCAAGAAGTTGTCCCAGCACATCAACAAGGAGCATCACGGAAGGTTTATAAACTTTTATTATGATAGCTTCCTGTATCTCACGTTGGGGTTCAACCAGAAAGTCGTTGTTCTTAAAGAGGTAACTGACTCTAATATGTTTATTATAAAAAACGACCTGGGGTATTTGGGGAATGTTATCAAAGTCTTTCACATTGGCCCCAAGTCATCGGCTGAGACATATAGGTATGAACTTTATGTTAGATCACAGGGATGCTGTCTGAAACTAGATTCTTTCGTCAATCATACTCTTGGCAACAATTTTCCTGCTACAACAAAGTTCCTTCTGGTTCCAATTGATTTTCTCAGCTCTTTTCCAGAAGTCAATATAGAAATTCGCGTTTATAAAGTGGACGAATCCAGCAAGCGGGAGTAATTCTTAGTGGGGGTTTGTATATGTGGTTATCCAAGTTAAGCCGTGTTGCAACATGGCATTGTTGGTTTCTTGGCAAGGATTTGTTAATTTCTCATAGGCCTACTTTTAAAGTTATACTTGAATTATGAACTATTGAATTACATGGGATTTTAAAGTATTTGGATTTTTTTATGAACAAATATCTTATGCTAGAAGCATTGCGTTATTTTCATCCAACACCGGGTATTAAGTAGGTACATAGCTTAAATCAAATCACACATAATCAGGGTGATATGTCGAGATTCTAGGGCTAAAAATAAGGAAGAAAATAAATTAGAAAAATGACTGATGATCTGGAACTAGTGATTCAAATTGGCGGGAGAGTCTAATCCTAAGAATTAACCTAAGGTTTTGGATTAAATACTGTTGCTAACACTTCCCCTCAAGCTAGCTAGTAGATATTTTTTAGGGAAAATTAGCAGATCCCAAGGAACAAAAAAAAATTTACAAAAAAGTTCTTTGAAATCACCAAATTACACAGAAGTCCTAAGGACTTTTTATTATTATTTGTATTAACAACAGGAAATGCCATATTTACAACAATATTTAAACACTTGACCATTTATAACCCAAAAAAAAAAAACCATATTTACAATAAGAAATGCTCATATTTACAACAACATTTAAACACTTGAATTTTGAACGTAGAGAGGTCATTTACAACGAAAGAGGCTAGCTTTACAACGGAAGTCTTGTATTTACAACAAAATTTAAAATCTAACCATTTACAAAAAAAAAAAAATCATATTTACACCGGAAATGCCTATATTCACAACAACATTTAAACACCTAGATTTTGAACGTAGAGAGGTCATTTACAACGAAAAAAGACTAGATTTACAACGGGAAGTGCTATATTTACAACAAAATTTAAATTCTGGTCATTTACAACCGAAAAAGCCATATTTATAACAGGAAATGCCTATATTTACAACAACATTTAAAAACCTGGATTTTATTTCCATACAAATAATATCAAAAAAGTCTCTTAGGACTTCTGTGTAATTTGGTAATTTCAATGGACCTTTTTGTAATCTTTTTTGTTTCTTAGGACATACACGTACTTTTCCCCAAAAAAAAAAAAAAAAAAAAAAAAAAAAAACCGTAAGAAAACAAATCTTATGTATGAGCCTATGAGGAGCAATCACTTGCTCGTGGCCCGTGTGTACACGAGTCATCCACGACCAATACGCTTGCTGGCTAGTGTCTCACACACATTGGCTGCATCCTCACTGCTCAATCCGTGATGGTACGAACACGTCATTATGATGATAAGTATGATTATTAATTATTCAAACTCACTAACTCCTATATAATAGTAACGATGTCATGACTCATGAGTCATGCCTGACTTGTCCATTTGTTGCCTCAAAAAATGGGAAAATTCTGCGCAGCTCCTAAAGAACAAAAAAAATTATAAAAAAGTCACTTGAAATCACCAAATTACCCAGAAGTCTCAAGGGACTTTTTTAATATTATTTGTATTAACAACGGAAATGCCATATTTACAATAGAAAATGTCATATTTACAACAACATTTAAACACCCAGATTTTGAACGTAGAGAGGTCATTTACAACGAAAAAAGACTAGATTTACAACAGAAATCTTGTATTTACAACAAAATTTAAAATCTAGCCATTTACAACAGAAAAAGCCATATTTACAACAAGAAATGCTTATATTTACAACAACATTTAAAAACCTGGATTTTATTTCCATACAAATAATATCAAAAAAGTCCCTTGGGACTTCTATGTAATTTATTGATTTCAAAGGACTTTTTTGTAATTTTTTTTTCCTTGGGATCTGCGCGTAATTTTTCCTATTTTTTATGCCCAACTTGCCTCTGAGATATTCAAACTTTCCTCTGTCTAGTGTTTTGGTGAGCACATCAGCTACTCGAGTTGCTTGTGATAACAACCTAGTTTTCCAAGCAGAAGTTCATCTCTCAAGCATGACTAAGACATGATTATAAATTTGAGATTTATCATAGCTTGGGTCAAACCTAGTCCCCAAATATTTACCCAATCTTGATGAGAAACCAATTTCCAATATGTTGGATACATGATTTTTTGCTGAGTGAAAAACATTAGGACTTAAAATGAGAAAAAAAAATTAACATGATTGAGCTCTTGACCAGACCAAGAAAAACACAAATAAAATGCATGCTTGAGAATTTTACAGAACTTGTGAGAGGTTTAAAAGAAGAATGGAATCATCCAAATAAAGTGTGTGTGAAATAGCTTGAGCATCATGCATGGCAAATTTCAATACCATTCTGTTGCCTATAATTTTAAAAGTGAGAGATAAGAGAGGATGGCACATTTGCAGAAAGAATATATAAGGACAGAGAAGGTCACCTTGCCGTACTCATCTAAGAGGAACTGGTTAAGAGAACATTGTAACATATTAATTTTATTTTTTAGGATTTAATTGTAATTATGAAATAATTATATATGATTATTGTAATTTTGGGAGGAAAAAAATGATTAAAATAAATAAATAAATAAAAATAAAGTTGGGTCTTTTGTTAGAATTTTCTCCATCTCAAAAGGAAGAGAGAGAGAGAGAGAGAGAGAGAGAGAGAGAGAGAGAGAGAGAGAGAGAGAGATGCGGTAGAGAAGAAGATTTAAAAAAATGGTACGGGCAACACGTAGTCTGCTCATAAAAGATAACATGTGGGAGGAGGTAATAATTACCTCCATTTCTTCTTTTTCCAATGAGGATAATATAATACTGATTAATGAAATTTTGGGATTTGAATATTGGCAAAGTTTTAACGTTTGATAATAGAAGATTGTATATATGTAAAGCATGAATAATAAATAACTTTAATCGGTTTAGATTTATTAGTTGATTGTTGTGGAAATTTAAATTTATTTTCTATTTAAAATAATTTAGGATTTATATCCTATAGGATATGTTTACTGATTAAATGAGGATTAAAGCATTTAGTTGGATTACTAGAGATATCATTATAAGTTTAATCGATTAGTTTTACTAAATCTTGAACTTTATAAAATTATGAATTGTGATTTGAGATTTTAAATTAGAGTTGATATGATTTTGAGTATGTGGAGGTTTGGGGATTGTTTAATAAATTGGGCTATACTTATAAAAGTAAGTTAGGATTGTACATATCGGACGCGAGAGCTTCGGTAGATTAGAGTGGTGGGTTAACTAAATAACTTTAATTTGTAAAGGGTGTTTATCTTTGTAGCATTTGCGAGAGTCGGCATACATGCTATAGCAATGCATTTAGGCAATCGGGGGATTGATGTTCTTATGAAGGATTTTGAGCTCACCTATCTTTTACTAATATCTTCTTACGACTATAATCATTACTTTCCCGTTTATTAGTATAATCATTAAAACTTCCAAACCAAGCAGACTTTATTTTCTTTTTAACGCAACTAATTCTGCAATTTGGCGTCATCATTCGATATCTAGTCTACGTGGGACGATACTCTACTTACTCTTTATTACTTGTTCGAAGTAGTTCACTTGCCATCAAGGAAATCGACCAACATGTCACGCGAGAAAAGGAAGAAGAACGAGATGCAAAGAACGGACGACGGAGACCAGGACGGTGATGAACCGGAGAGTGTGGAGACTAGGGAGAGAACGTTGGACATGAGAGTTGAAATGAGACACACGGATCTGTAGATATTATGCTTCACAAAAATAAGTGATTTTGCGACAAAAAATTGGATCTGTCACAAAAAACGTGTCATTTCTTACACCATTTTGTGACGGAATACTTTTCCGTCGCAAAACAGAGTCATCTTTTTGCGACGGATCACGATATTCATCACAAAACGGCCTAAAAATGCCACCTTTTTGCGACGGATCAAGTTTAAATGAAAACGGCATAAAAAATTATGCCTTTTGTGACAGATTCGGTTTAAGTCACAAAACGGCGTCTTTTTTATTCCATTTTGTGACAAAAATGTATTCCCCCTCAAAACTTCTCACCCATTCAATATTTTGCGACGAATTATATAAGTCCATCGCAATTTGCAGTGGATATTATTTGCATCGCAAAAATCGGCACAATTTGTAGCGGAATTTTTCCCGTCGCCTATTTACTATTTTTTAGTAGTGGATAATCCAGTTATCTTTGTCTGCATTCTAGCTGAAACTATGGAGATTATGGTAGGGACCATCAACATATATAGTAGATGTCTTTGATTTAAACTTCATCTTTCTCGCCAATTCAACCAATGCTGGCTATTTTGCCATACTGGTTTCTTCCAAAGCTTACTTTGCCACCATCTTTTGATCTTATTGTAACAAATTTAGACTGATCTCGAGTCATATGTCTAAAGCATCTGCTATCAATGTACGCTCATAGATATACTTGCAATGAATAACAATTAAGTCTTAATGCTTTAATCTTATCATTGAAATTTTGAATTGTATAGTCATGAGCAAGGTTGTCAAACTTGTGAGTTTAAGTAAACTCATGATGATGTAACGTAAATTCATATCGTGAACACGAATTGTGAACTCGTAAAAGTTTACTTTTATCATTAAATATATATTTTTGTGTATAATTAAATATTTAAAATAAAAAAATAGAAAATTGATTTAAATATATTTTAACAAAAGATCACACCGATGAAAGAAAAAGACTTAAATCCAAATAATTGAAACTAAGTACATCAACATTCATAATGTATCATGCTTGACAAAGGAATTTATATAAAATTCATATATGAAGCCATTGAGTATAATCAAATAGATAAAATTAACACGAGTTTAATAGTAAATTAATTAATACAGTTTTGTAAGTTAGAAACGTAAAAACAAGAAATACAGTGTGTAAACTCACAAGTTTATATTGGTTTATGATTAGTATGAGTTTACCAAGAATCTTCGACTCGATTTTGTAAGTTAGAAATGTAAAAAGATAAACTCGGAGAGTCAACTCGCGAGTTTGACAACAATGGTCATGAGATTTTAAATGCTTAAATATACTCATAAAACCTGTAATAATCCCGTCATCATTATAAAGTATATAATTTATGCCAATTAATGTCAATACTAAATAAAAATTTATAACAAACTATACCATTCATTCACATCTCATGAAAGTCGTGATTTATTTTCGTGTTTTATTCAATGCAAAGTTCTTATATAATTTATTTTTAAATCTCTATACAATGACTTGGCGCCATATTATTATTTGACGATATATATATATATTTCTTTTTTTGGAATTCTTGAGGGCTATTTTAACATTTTCGTGCTAAATCATCCAAACGATTTTTAGTAATTCAATTAATTAATTAATTACATTAATTGATTATATTGATTCAATAAATATAATGATATTTATCGAAAAAAGTACTAAAGAATTAATAGAAATTTTGTAAATGAAATCAGGGACACCAATATATTTATACACACCAAGACTGAAAAATCAATCTAGTTTGACAAGAGAGTATAGAAAAAACCTGTGAGGAAGATGGCGATATCTTCGGGAGAGGGACCAAGCAGGAACAACACCTCTCGAATTCGAAAGCGACCTAGGATTACAATTCGCTACAGAAGTGGAGAGTCCGAGGAACGACATATCCTGGAGGCCCAAGGTGGGAGCAACCACGAAGATCGTGAACACGATACCAGAGAAGGAAGGGAACGGCAGAATGAAGAGATTGAAGAAGAAGCAGAAGACGCCATTGCCGCCGAAGAAGAAGAATCAGAAGACGTCATCAAAGAGTCATTCTGTGGAGAGAAAGTCACTTCTGGAGGAGATGGTGGTGGTGGTGGTAGGGATGAGTCCATTTCTGTGACTCTCACCGATCCTGATATTCTTAATTGCTGCATTTGCCGTCAGCCTTTGACTATTCCTGTATTTCAGGTCAGTTTTCTTCATTCATGAACTTCCGCAATCATAACATGACACTTCAATAATGATTGAACACTATATTGTTTCCAAGTAGCGTCTTATACTTGTGTACTATTTTACCAGTTGGGTAAGGTTTCGTGAGCTTTATAAGCTTTTCGTGTCCCAACATTTTGTTAATATTCTCTTTGAGTTGCAACTTTTGATGAGTTCTTTTCATCTTTTTAAAAGCCATTAAGATTACTTAGCATTAAGACTTTTGTGGATTTTTTGAGATGATATACGGGAAGTGTCTATAGTTTTACTCCGAAATGGTTAGGGAGGTTATTGAGAGAAATATTTTGGTGGTAGGCTCAATATCATACTGATGAATTCAAACTGTAAAGTTCCATAAGTCAATTGGGTCTATTTTGTTGAAGTGATTTGGATGGGAAGGGGACAGAAAATATTTTGAGTTGGATTTAGAAAAATTGGATAAAGTAGGGTTAAAAGTTTTTAATTAATTTTTCTTACTCTTTTCAACTATATCTCCTCTTTATTCAAAAATTTACAACCCCATTTCTCTAAATATTTAAATCCGACCCCAAAATTTTTTTTCCTCTACCCACTTTCCCTCCCCTCCCCTCCCCTCATACCAAACAGCCCAGAAGTCAAAGGTGGGGATGTGTTGGTTGCAGTTTCCAATATGTAGTAGCGAACTGGAAGTGACATGGGCACAAAGTTGAGGAATATCTTAATTATGAAAAATTCTATTTGCCTAGATTTAATTATGTGATATTAAGTGGTTTGAAATCTTCAATTCTATTCAAATATGTCATGGGCATATATGCATACAGAAGTTCCAACATATTGTCTAATAATATTGCATTATGTTTTCTTCAAATATATGCATACATGCAAATATATATGGCTATGTACGGCTATTCTATTCCTGGCAAAAAAAAGGGGCAAAAAGAAAAGTACAGCCATTTATCTATATATATATAGATATATATATATACACACATAAAAGTTGAGGGGGTAGACACTGGTACCCCACCAGGACCCGTACATGCCTCCAAACTCAAAAAGTGCTTACATAAGTACTTACAAATCGTCCACCAATAAGGTTCTTACATCGACCAGTACCAGTGTATCGAATCTCCATCCTTTTGGGGTGAAGGCTGATGCCTTAGCCAACTGTACCAATCATCATTGGCACAACCATTTATCTATTGAATGTGAATAAGAGCCTTTTAACGAATATGATTCCCTGCACTGAAAGGTGTGAACGTTTTCTGATATAACGACTGCCCCCTAAGAATTTCATTGTAATCCACATTGATCACTTATTTCCTAATGAATTTCAGATGTGCTTGAATGTAATAAAATGAGTGCATATTGAAATTTTGGTTTAACTTTCATAATCAAGGCCTTGCACATTAGATGCTGTTAATGCGTGGAGTGTACAATAAATGCAATAAATTTGCTTTGATGAGATTTATTAAAACTTGCCTACTTTTTTTTTTTTTTTTTTTTTTTTTTTTTTTTTTTTGGCCAAAAGGAACTATTATATTGATATCAAAACAAGAAGTACCAATGCAAGAAAACAAAACATGTTCAGGAAAGAAACTAAAGTATATCAGTAAAAACTATCAGCAACAATGCCCAGCATGTACAATTAGCCAATTCCTATTCTATTCTTCAAACCAGATATGGGAACCGCCTTCTTGCTGGATACCACAGCGTCCTCCACCATAAGTTTGCGTAAAGAAGATGGCATCACATCCAACCAAGAAGGCTGGTACATCTTCTTTGCAGCCTCTGTTGCTAGCTTGTCAGCAACTTGATTGCCCTGCCTGGAAACAAGAGACAAGGATACTCCACACAAGGACCCACGTAAACCAGCTATTTCCTCCAGCAAATCCCCACACCTCCAATCACCACCAGCACAAATTTCCTTATTACATAACCTAAACAATACCTCACAATCAGTTTCCACTATAATCGCTGATCCAGCAAATTTATCTCTGTGCAATAAGGCTTCTCTCAGTGCCAGGCATTCAGTCATAAAAGGAGATGATGCCTCGACGGCCTTTAGCTACCGACAAAACTACCACTAGTATTCCTTCCAACCAGACCAATACCGCTTCCCCGAATCCTCTTTAAAGGATCCATCTATATTGATTTTTACAGACCCCTGCGGAGGCGCCGTCCACTCCAAGTGTCTAACCAGATCAGATTTATGCACTCTCCCAGTCTTGGATTCTGAACTAGCTCTCAACCTCCAATACTCATCCACTTGGCCATTAACAGTACAAATAACATCATAGGCATCCGACCATTCCCCCCTAAACACATAATTGCAACGTTTCCTGCAAATCCACCAACATGTCATGGCAAACAATGATTTTCCATACTCATCAAGAAGAGCACTACCATACAACATGTCACACATCCAATCCTCACATCTCTTCATAGACCATTTACTAAATTTCAGCCCCAAGGGACTGCCAAACCACACATGTTTTGTCCAAGGACATAAGAAAAGGAGATGCTCAATAGTTTCCTTATCAGCCAGACAGATAGGGCAGCAAGGATTCAAGGAACATTTACGCCTAAAGAGAGCGTCTTGGGTAGCTATAGCTCCAACCCCCAATCTCCATAGGAAATGCCGGATCTTGGGGGGGACTATAACCTTCCAGATACTCTTCCATAGAATTTTAGGAACGATAAAAGACGTATTCGGGTCCTTTGTTTGTTCGGACACATCACAACCCTTTGCCACCGCATAGCCAGACTTCACAGTGTAGACGCCATCTTTATTGGCTAACCAGATGGCACGATCAGCACCTCCCCTTCGTGAGATAGGAGTCTTCAGAATTGAATCAGCATCCAGAGGTGAGATCTTTAAGCTGATCGAATCAAGGTTCCAACCACCGTCAACAATAAGAGCCTCCACTTTTGTCTTATCATCCACCACCAGCCCATCTGAATTATGAAGAATGGAGCCATTCAAACCCTGAATCCATGTGTCTTGCCAAATAGAAACAGTCCTTCCATTGCCTATCTTCCAGAAAAGCTCCTTAAGAAGCAAGTCTCTACCCTCCAACAAACTTGACCAACACCAAGAAGCATGTCTCCCCTTCTTTGCTCTCATGAAGCTTTCTTTAGGAAAATAAATTCCTTTCAAAGTCTTGCACCAAGTATCATTAGGATTATTCAGAGCCGCCAAGCTTTTTAGCAAGGAGAGCTTTGTTGAAACAGAGGAGGTCCTTGAAACCCATGCCACCATCACCCTTACTCGAAGTCATACGTTTCCAATTGCTCCAGTGGATTGCATTCCCATCCTCTTTTTGACCCCACCAAAAGTTAGAGACCAAGCTATCTATCTCCTTACATGAATTCTTTGGGAATAAGAAGCATGCCATAGAGTAGGTGGGAATAGAATTAGCAACAGCTTTAATTAAAACCTCCCTACCAGCAAAGGATAAAAGTTTTTGCCGCCACCCCTGCAACTTTAATCCAATTTTATCACGGACAAAAAGCTAATGCAGCGGCTTCGACCTCCCCCATATGATTGGAAGGCCCAAATACTTCCCGCCGATCCGTAGAAGGGATGCCCAAGTGAGATGTTAGCCTTGATTTGTGGAGGTGAGTTGGAAGAGAAGAAGAGGCTGGATTTCTCAATGTTAATCAGTTTGTCCCGTACGCCTTACGAGACTTATAGGATCCTCATAAGCACTTTGCAATTAATTGGGTCAGCTTTAAGAAATAAGATGGCATCATCTGCAAAAAAACAATGAGAGAGGACAGGAGCTCTGCGAGCTAATTTGATTCCAGTGAGATCATTTATTTCAATGTGAGCCTGAACCATAAGAGAGAGAACCTCTGAAACCATAATGAATAGGTAAGGGGACAATGGATCCCCCTGCCTTACACCACGTTCAGGCTGAAAGGAGTACACATTATGACCATCCACCTTCAGATTAAACGTTGACGATGAGATACACTCCATCACCCACTTCACCCAAACCCATCACAAAACCCCATTCTTAGCATTACCGCCTCAAGGAAGTCCCACTCTACACGATCATAAGCCTTGTTCATGTCAATTTTCAAGGCAAACTCCCATTTTCCACCGCACTTCTTGTTTTTCAGATAATGGAATGCCTCATGGGTTAGGATGATATTATCCTGGATCATACGGCCCGCTATGAATGCCCTTTGGTTGTGAGAGATAATTTTGTCCATCAGACTCCTTAGTCTATTTGTGAGAATCTTTGCAATCAGCTTGTAGGCCACATTGCACACCCAATTGGCTCGAATCGGTGGACCCCTTCCGGTTTATCAACCTTCGGGATCAAAACAATATTGGTAGAGTTAACCTCTTTTAAACCAGAACTTCCTTCAAAGAACTCATGCACCATGCCACACACCTCTTTATTTATTACATTCCAAGAAGACTGATAGAATAGTGCAGAAAAACCGTCAAGACCGGGTGCTTTGTTGGCCCCTAGCTGGAAAATAGCGTTTTCAACTTCCAAATCAGACATGGGTTTTGTTAGAGCACAATTGTCCTCCTCGTTCACTACCTTTTTTACATAGGAGAGGGCCTGATCCATCGGCCTGGAGCCCTCTGAGCTGAAGAGATTTTTGTAGAATTCACTAAAAGACTTATTAATTGCTCCTCTCTCCTCCAACCAGGTCCCATCATCGCCTTTCAACCTCAGAATTTTATTACGCTGTCTCCGCTGGATCACACTGCTATGGAAGAATTTAGTATTTTGATCACCACTTTTCAGCCAAGAGATTCTTGATCTTTGCCACCAGTATGTTTCTTCTTTAACCCATGTCTCCTCAATAAGCCCCACTAAAGCCTCAGCTTCTTGTAACTTTGCATCAGTTAACGGACCATCATAACAGGCAGCAAGCTTCCTTCGTAGCTGATCAATAGATTTACGAAAGTTAGGGAACTCCACTTCAGCAATTTCTCCCTACATCTCTCGTTGCCAAATTAGATCCAAAGAAACGATCATCGATATTCTTGAAAATTCAGCTCCAACCAAACTCTTCACAACCTCCAAATAATCCACATGCAACACCCACTTCGCTTCAAATTTAAAATCCCTAGGAGCCTTATCCTCACAATGACAATAGTCAATTACCAATGCATGATGATCCGAGCCCACTGGCTCAATATGGAAGACCATCGCATGGTCAAAATCAGTCCTAAACTCCACATTCCCCAAGGCCCGATCAATCCTTTCCCTAATAATATCTCCACTTCTCTTATTACACCACGTAAATTTAGAGCCTTTAAACTCCAAATCAAGAAGATTACAATCAGATAATAGGCTCTGAAAGTTGAGTATCTTCCTCATAGCTCTAGGATTGCCCCCTCCTTCTCATTCTCGGGACAGGAGAGGTCATTAAAATCGCCCATAACAAGCCAAGGAACCCCAATGCCATCTTGCAAGCCGCCTTAAGGAATTCCAAACAACCCTACGCTTACCTTCTTTAGGGGGTCCATACACAAACGTTACAAGCTCTGGGGCATTCAGGCCATCAAACTCCAAAAGCACATGAATAATATTTTTTGACTTAAACAGAACAGTAACTGAGATATTGGCAAGCCACCACACAACTAGGCCTCCAGCCAATCCATATGGCTCCACATACAACTCATGATCAAAGCCACATTTTAGACGAACCTTTTTGCACTTCAACGAATTTATTTTAGTTTCCATCAGGAAGATTATGTTGGGACAGAACCTCTTAACCATGTCCCTCGATTCCCGACCGTCAAGGCTCTTCCCGGCCTTGACGGTTCCGAGATATTAATTTCATGGTGACTTGGTGGCTGCTAGAGGCCAGCCACCAACACCTTCAGTATTTGACGATACGAGCTTCCCACACTTAGCCTTGAACACAAAGTCATTACGATGAATCGGCCAGGCTAAATCACCCATAGACACATCAGCACATAGCTCATCCTCGGGCATATTTTCCCGCATCCCCCGCCTTTCTTTTTACGGTACTTCCTCGAGCCGAACCTTGTCCTTCCTCGATCCCCGCATAAGCAGAAATGGTCACTACCTCAGGCTCTTCCTCTGCAACTTCAGTCCTCCTTTTCTTTAGAGAAGGTAGGATAAAATCCTCCTCCGCTCTTCGCTTTATCCCCAAACCACATAAGCTATTGGTTACCTCCTTCAACGAGTTCCCACAGTAAGGTACCAAAGCCAGAGATACTGTCCCCTCCCCCTCAGGAGATGAGCCCTTACCAATAGCCAGCGAAGTAGATATATGATTAGGAAGAGAGGTAGAGTTATTAATAGAAGTACCAGATTGCTTAGTCCTCCCAACTATTACCTCCGTCGAAGCACTGGTCGTTCCCTGGGAAAATCCTGAGAAGCACAGATGTATGTCAACCTGCTCCTCAGATGAAGATTTAACCAAAGCATCACCCTCCTCTGCAGTTGGTAAACGCTCATCCTCTGTTGATACATCTTCCCTCTCCTTGCCAGACTTAGATGATGAGTTCAGTTTAATGGAGAAAAGATCCTCCTCCTCCAGCTTAGTATCTCCACCATCTACACGGCTTTGCTCCTTCCTCCTTCGTAGGATAGCCTCTTCCTTCCTCCTCCTGTAATACGGCGCCTCCTCCCAATTATTCCACACTTCCACTATCGCCTCCTCACGATTCCTACATTGGCTAGTAGTAGTCCACGGACCAAAGCACGGTTCGGTGCTATTAGCTGCTGACATCGCCTTCACGGACCTACGAATTCGGTTGTCATGTCCAACTTTGCCACGGTTAAAGCGAAACTCGGAGTTTCTCATACGAACATTAATCCAAATACGACCACCATCTGGCTTATTCATCCAGAAACCGTAGGCCAGCGGCTTCCTTAAATCCAGTAAGATCCTTGCGCGTAGGAAGTTCCTGAACAATCTACCATGGAGGTGCGGATCCTCCACTAGCAACACATCACCTACATAGCCACCGATCAGTACTGAATTCTCCACACACATCGCCTCAAGTGGAATATTATGGATCTGGATCCAAATAGGGCAGCGGCCAAAATCAAAGTCCTCGCAGGCCTTGTATCGCGATCTCACCATCAAATTCAATAAGCATCCGTTAATTGACCACGGACGCCCCCGGAGTATCCTGCTATACTCCTCTTCTTCCTCAAATTTGAACAGAAATGCATTACCGGTGACTTCGAGTACATCAAAGCCCGATCGAAGATTCCATGCCTTCTGTAAAATTCTTTCGATTGCCACTCGCGAATAGGTTTTAGCTGATAGGATCTTTCCGATTAGCGTCCTCTCAGCTTCATTATCCTTCCAGATTAGCGGATCTGAGATAGTAGGAACATCCATGGCGAGAAATGCTGCGAGATCGGCTGAGCGATACTCTGCCGGATCGAGATCTGAGGTAGTAGGAACCTCACCTACCTTCGCCCTTCTACCTTCCCTAACTCACTACCACCGTACCGCCCCGCCGTCGCCGAACGCCAGCCTCTCCGGTACCTCCGAGCCCCCTTATCACTCTCACGTGAGAACGGAGAGAACGAAACCTCCCACACGGGTGCGTGGGGAGAACTTTTTTATTTTACTATTATAAACTTGCCTACTTTACTTCATCAAAAAAATGGATGAAATATTTGCCTAATTTACGCTATCTATCATTAAAATAGCCATGCATCCTGTTATGTTTTAACATGGATGTCATTGAGTAGAACATGGTTAACTTCATAACTTAGCTCTGTTGAAGTTTCTTGAATCTCCATTGTTTTATTGTTTTTCTTTTGTTTTTGTTGATGTTTCTTGAATCTCCATGGTTACATTTTTCAATCTCCATTGCTGAATATTTGAGGCGGTTTTGTCTTCATTATTTCATGTTAATATGGAAGATATATCAAGTTTGATGAAAACAATTTCATTTTATTCCTGCACCACATTATTGTGGGTAACCCAGGAGAAAGAAAGCAGTTTGGTGAACTTCTAGAGAATCATAGCAACTTTTATCCCCCATAATCTCTTAAATATTAATTTGTTCTTGTGAATCTTGTTGATCTATTTACCAATCAATATAGGCTTTTCTAGAACTATTTCAATCCTTTTTATGAAGGTTTCTTTGTTTCTTACATGAATCGGAAGTTATGCTTCCAATCTGCAACCGTTTCAAATACCATTTTTCCTTTGTTGTGCCATATTTGCCAAATCTACTATGATAAACTTTCTTTGTGATTTGGTGGCAATGCAGTGTGAGAATGGGCATATCGCGTGCTCTACCTGCTGTGTCCAACTTGCCGATAAGTGTTATTCGTGCACGGCGCCCATTGGCAACATCCGTTGCCGAGCCATTGAGAAGGTGTTGGAGTCTCTTAAAATATCATGCCGCTATGCAAGACATGGCTGTATAGAGAAAATTTGTCGACAAAATTATCCATGAGAAAGATTGCATCTACACACCATGTTGGTGCCCTATTTATGGTTGCCGGTTCACTGCTCCAAGCAAGACGTTGTCCCAGCACATCAACAATGAGCATCTTGGAAGCTTTATAAATTTTTATTATGATAGCTTCCTGTATCTCACGTTGGGGTTCAACCAGAAAGTCGTTGTTCTTAAAGAGGTAACCGACTCTAATATGTTCATTGTAAAAAACGACCTGGAGTATTTGGGGAATGTTATCAAAGTCTTTCACATTGGCCCCAAGTCATCGGCTGAGACATATAGGTATGATCTTTATGTTAGATCACAGGGATGCTGTCTGAAACTAGATTCTTTTGTCAATCATACTCTTGGCAACAATTTTCCTGCTACAACAAAGCTCCTTCTGGTTCCAATTGATTTTCTCAGCTCTTTTCCAGAAGTCAATATAGAAATTCGCGTATATAAAGTGGATGAATCCAGCAGGCGGGAGTAATTCTTAATTAGTGGGGGTTTGAATATGTGGTTATCCAAGTTAAGCCGTGTTGCAACATGGCATTGTTGGTTTCTTGGCAAGGCTTTGTTAATTTCTCATATTCCTACTTTTAAAGTTATACTTGAATTATGAACTATTGAATTACATGGGATTTTAAAGCATTTGGATTTTTTTTATGAACAAATATCTTATGCTAGAAGCATTGCATTATTTTCATCCAACACCGGGTATTAAGTAGGTATATATATAGCTTAAATCAAATCACACATAATCAGGGTGATATGTCGAGATTCTAGGGCTACAAATAAGGAAAACATTTAATTAGAAAAATCACTAATGATGTGGAACTAGTGATTTAAATTGGTGTTAACCTAAGGTTTTGGGCCCAGGCCTATTAAATATTGTTGCTAACACACTCCCCTCAAGTTGACTTTTAGATATTTTTTTATGCCCAGCTTGCCTCTGAGATATTCAAACTTTCCTCTGCCTAGTGTTTTGGTGAGCACATCAGCTACTTGAGATGCTTGTGATAACAACCTAGTTTTCCAAGCAGAACTTCATCTCTCAAGCATGGCTAAGACATGATTATAAATTTGAGATTTATCATAGCTTGGGTCAAACCTAGTCCCCAAATATTTACCCAATCTTGATGAGAAACCAATTTCCGATATGTTGGATAGATGATTTTTTGCTGAGTGAAAAACATTAAGAATTAAAATGAATTTTTTTTTAGCATGTTGAGCTCTTGACCAGACCAATAAAAACAAATAAAATGCATGCTTGAGAATTTTCACAGAACTGCCAAGAGCTTTAAAAAAAGAATGCAATCATCCAAATAAAGTGTGTGTGAAATAGCTTAAGCATCATGCATGGTAGATTTCAATACCATTCCGTTGTCTACAATTTTAAAAGTGAGAGATAGGACAAGATACCACATTTGCAGAAAGAATATGTAAGGCCGGAGAAGGTCACCTTGTCGCACTCATCTAAGAGGAACTGGTTAAGAGAACTGGCCATTAAAGTAAATGTAATATTGAATAGTTGTAAGACATAGCTAGATGAGATCGACCCACTTATTGAGGAAGCCCATACATTTCATTATGTTTTGGCAAGGAGAAGACAACTTCATAAAGTTCCTTTAAGGAGTGGGTGCCATGAGAGAGTAAACGTCATCTTTGTGCCATGAGAGAGTCAACGTCACCTTTAGAGTGTGGGGATGGTAAATTGTTGTAGACTATCCAAGATTTCCTCTGAGTCTCTATCATTAGGGAGACGATAAATGTTATTTAAGTACAAGTAAGCCATATTATTATAAGGTTTCAAGAAAAAAAAAAAAAAAAAAACTACAATTATTAAAAAAGCAAGTGAGCTGCAGCTACGAACCTTTGTCATTTTGTCATTGCATGATACCTGTGAGATTTTTTGTGTGATTATATTCCTTTCTTAAAACCTCAAAGTCATTGTTCCAATCTTAAAAGGGGCTTATTTATTTATATGAAAATTGATTGCATACCCCCTTAATTGGCATGACACTTATAGGTAGATTTACAAGTATTTTAAAAAGCATATTGAGAGGAAGTTGCACAAATCATTTTTTTAATGCAGATATACGTGCATGAGTTGATTGAATACTTAATGTTTTTAATTTTATATTAGATTAGATTAAATTATGTTAGATTCTTCATTCTTCCCCGAAATAATTTATTATATAATATCAATAATTTTCCTATATATTTATTCATATAGCATAAGCGGTACGACTTATTCTTTAACTCCCGTGTTATGTGGGAGACCAACCTTAAGTTATTTATAATTTCTTTAATTTATTTTATATTTTATGAATTATTAATTTTAAAAATTTTGAACAAATTTATCTATTAGACCAGATAGACTTTTTAATAAATAATTTATCTTATATGACGCAGTAATTATATGTGTGTGTGGGGAATAGTGAGGTTGCTCAAATATAGAGAATATAAGGGTATGATGATATTCAACCATTAAGTTCTAGGGTTCAGCCAAATATGATTAGGGTTTTAGAAGGACACTTGTTCTCTTTCATACCAGAATACTTTTATAAAGAGCATATACTTCTCAGATTTTCCTTCTTCCGATCATATTTAGCACAGCCTTCCTTCGCTTCATACCGGAGGATGCGTAACTAAAACTTGATTTTTTGGTTTTATATGATCATAATCAAATCTTAACATCACTTGAACATATAACCATGAACAATATTATAGGACCATTATTATTGAATTTCTGATAATATTACTCTCTATTTGACCTTTAGAAATTTAAAAAATCATACCTTATAGGGAAAGTGCATCCTCCGAGCAGATTCCTTTCAACCCATCATCTCCTACCGCCACTGTAGCTTCTTGAACTCATGGCCGGTCAGAGCAAGTAGCATATGGTGGTGCTGTGAAAAATCCCATGAAGTGGAGTCAATAAAGAATTCTTAAATTGCAAGTATACGAAGATGTTCAACTGTATGCAAGGTGTGCATTCTTTTGTAGCTTGTGTGTGTTTCTGTGTAGAAGTATAAAAACTTTGTATCATTAAATTATCCGTCATAATTCTGGATCTGGTATATACCTGATGTAATTTTTTGTTGGAATAATCTACATGATGTACTATTTTGTTACTAGATATAGTGGAGTGGAAACAACGCATTAATAAGGGTACCTGTGCATCAATAAAAAGTCAACTTCTTAAGCAATGGTAAAGTAAAACAGTTCTAATCATTCAAAATAAAAATCACTAAGAAGTAAAATGATCAAGTTGGTTTATCAAAAATAAAAAATAAAAAATGTTCAAGTTGGAAATTCGCTAGTCCTGAATTCTTCTAATCACAACAAAATTAATAGGGATTTGGATTTTTGCAAATCTTCCTAGTATGGCCAGCTTCATGGCATCTTGCACATCGGTAAATTTTCTTATTCTGGAATTGCGATTCACATCTTCTAATTCTTGGCCTTCCAGGGGGTCTACTAGTGTGAGGTGGTCCAAGAAAAGTTTGACCTAATATATTTTCCATCATGCAGTCATTAGCATTTGGCATGTCAATTGTCACAACTGGGGTCATGCATCGACTATAAATTTTTTCTTGGCAATTTTATAGCATTCATCAACATAATCATATACATTGCCATGGGTAAGCTTTATTGCTGCACAAGCGTGTGCATAAGGAATTCCTGACATTTGCCATTCTGCACAACTACATTCCTGGAAGCTAAGATCAACCTTTAGGTCTCCATAAGCAGTATGGACACAAACCTTATTCCCTCCGTAATATGTCGGATTCATTTGTTCAATTTTCCCTTACTTTTGACTCTGTGTTTGGACCTACACCATTTCTCTACTTATTCATTACCATAGCTGAGGCATACATTTTCTTGGCCACCTTCTCTCGGTGTTCATAGATCAATTGGGCAATATTATGCCTTCTCTCATTTACAATCCAAGCATTGAATGATTCAGCAAGATTTTTTGTTATATTATTCCATCGTTTAAATGGAAATCGACTTAAAGCCCACATATCAATGTCTCCATGATTTGTAAGCCATTCAAATAGATGCGTAGAGAATTCTCTCATATCTTCCATAGCATGATTGAACTCATTTTAAACCCTTGCATATGCGATATTATCAAGAAACTTGAGTGCTTCATCCTTGCTTTGAGAACTTGTCCTTCTATTTCCTTTGTTTATTTTCATCAATTCTACGATAAATTTTTCCTTCACGTGTCGATAGCAAAATCCGTGCCTCTCACAACCAAATATTTATTGCACAGCTCCTATTATAGGATTGTGACTCTCGAAACTATTGTAATATTAGTTGACCCTATTATTTGTTTAATCATGTATAAAAACCATCTCCAGTCCTCCAATGTCTCCCCCTTCACAATAGCAATTGTAAATGGCAACAACTCATTGTCTCGCATCATATGCGGAGGTGACAAACAAGGTGTCCTTAAATGGTCCACTGTAGTTGACTTGAAGATTGTCTTGTGCATGATGAACATGCTCATTTTTTAAGTATGTCACACGAAGGAAAGGAGTGTTCTTCCCCATCTCATTTGATGTTATCTTCTAAGGAAACCCTTCAATCTTACATTTCACAGACATCCTTTCCTTGCTGTTCCTTAAAAATGTGTACTCAAAATTGTGAGCTACTTATAAGAGCTTCCTTGAAAGCATGAACATTTGCAAAGGTTTGCCATGCCCTCGACACCTTTCCTTTCCATTTCAATGAGTTCAACTCAGGCACTGGTGTAGGTGCACTTTGTACTCCACACAGTAGGTTGTTAGGCGTACCACCTTCATAAGTTGGGTAGTCAAGACCATTTTCATAAGACACATGTTCAAATTCATTTTCCAAGTTTCTTGGAGCTTGAGAGCTTTGTTCTGGGCGACCATCGATTGTCTCAATGCTGCATTACATAACCACAACTCCTATTACATTGTTAATAATAATACTATAACAAATGACAACATTGTTTTTTAAAAAAAAGAACAACAAAATCACTTACATTTGTGGTGTAATACCCGATTTTCAATTTACCGAAAATTCGGTATTTTAGAATATGTTACCATATTAAATTGGTTAACATAGGTGATTTAGAGTCACATAGAATAATGGCTATTTTAAGATTAAAAGATCCATGAAAAAGCTATAAAAACACTTAATTAAATTAAGTGCCAATTAGCAAATAATAGGCAAATAAGCTTGCACTAATTGGGATTAGTGACATAATTCTTCAATTTAATTTTGGGCAAATTAAAGTAATCATTTTTGAAATAAAAGGGGGCTGATTATTGAAGAAAAATTAAAGGCAAAAGAAAATGAAATAATACTTGTCTAAATAAGTACTAATGGCCTTGATTAAGTAGCAAAACAATTAGGCAATGACATTTATAATCAAGGGACATGTAAACACTTGATTAAGGGAATAAATAAAGCTTCTTAATCAGTCCCAAAGTCCATAAAAATGTACAGCTGAATTGAAGGAAGAAAAGAGATCAATAAAGCATAAAGTTAGAGTTGAAAAGTCAAACATTGGAAATAGCCAATAAGAGGATGAAACAATGGGATAATTTGCTAATGGAAAATCACATTAAATGGCTAAATGTGGGGGCACATGAGTTATAATGAATCAGATGGGATTTTTGCATTGATTAAACACATGTTTTTGGCAATTATATAAAGCACATGGGATAAGAAGCACATGGGTTGGGGGACAATTTGGAAGATGATAGGATAAGATATTAATGAAATGGAAGAGGATAAGATAATTAAAGAACAATGGGCTAAATCCTATGTAAATTAAATCAACCAATGAAACCTTTTCTCCATAAATTGAGTCTTCAAGAAGACCAAATTCCATGAGCCATTGATTAAGAAATATGATCCAATGGTTGAGGATCTTGAATTTTTCCTATAAATAGAGAAGCCAAGCTTCTTCATTCTTCACACCAAATCAACTCCAAGAGGTGATTTCTAAAGAGTAGAGAGTGAGTGAGGAGTAGCTTGAAGGAGTAGAAGCAAGATCAAGTAAGTTCTTGAGTTTAGTTTTTAAATTCATAGTTAATTTATGCTTTGATCTTAAATCTTCCAGAGTAGTTTTTTTTTCATGTTTTTATGGTTAAAAATGAGTTTATTTCGAAAATTTGATGGAAAATATGGTGGAGGAAAATTCTTGAAAGTTGAAGATCAAAGTAGCGAAATTCGTAGAGTACACGGTTGAGAGTTTTTCTGGAGTCAGCCACATTGAGGCTATCATTTTATGTAGAAAATAAAATCATAAAATCATGAAAATTTACAAGAATAAAGTAGATGTGTAGGGCTTTCCAATATATAAACTATGAATCATTTTGACTTCTACACAAGGAGATATGAATTTTTGAAGTTAAGCTATTTTTCTGGACAAAAATCTGGGAAACGTTGAGAAAAGCTAAAACTGGGAATGATCCATGATGTTCTAGGTTCTTGGAATATTTTTTCCTTGAAAATAGACATGTCAAGGATCATGAGGAATTTTACGGAACCTTAAAACAATATTTGTAGAATTAATTATGATTTTTCAAAGTTGCTGCAAAATCTGCCCAGAAAATCCAGTACTGCGTTTTTAAATAAATGTAAGGGAAAAATTGTAAATAACAAATCCAGCAAGGGTAGAGAGGTAAATAGAGGTGGAAATATCTCTTATGATATTATTCTAAGTGATATGGTGATATGTTAGGATATCCGGGAAGTCCGGAGCCGGATTCAAAAGTCAGGCATATTGCTAACTACGCAGAAGGAAGGTACGTTCGCGTACTAGTAACTTTAATCGCCTATATCTTGTATGATTATATATGATTGATTGATTCATGAAGTGATGGACAAGACTAGGTCTTGGGTCATGCACTGTGACTAAGTTTATGGGGCTTAGATCACTTGTTTATATACATTCACTTTATATGGGTTATAGTCTTGATAATGTCGTTGAGTTTTCCTAGCGTTGAGGACACGAGGGGCCGTCATGGCACTGGTTAGTACAAACGTTGCAAACTTTACATGTGCTGTGTTCTACGTATTGTTGTGCTGTTGACATTACATTTGCTGTGTGCTTATATACTGTTGTAAGCTTACATCTGCTGTGTGCTATGTATGGTTGATGTTGATATGTAATGGATATCTGTCATCTATTGTCATATCTGCTATAGAGGTTAACTGTTACCTGAGATTCAATTTGATTGAATCTCAGCCTTGACTAATAGTTCAGGAAAAAAACCTGGATTTGACGAGGCACCGATGGACGGAGTCGTGAAGTGGCACCAGTCAAGACGAAAGTCGGAAGAAGTTTAACAGAGACTAGTTCTGGCATGAATCTAATAAAGTTATTTCAAAATCGTTTGGTGTCTAGAAAGGGTTCGTTTATGTGGTTCAGTCAATCAATCGCTGTGAATTCGGGGAGATTTCCACTAGACACCGGCCTGGCCAAATTGTTTGATTAACTGGGTTAGGTTCATTACCCCAAGTCTACCTAAGGCTTGGTTTAAGATTGTATAGTTATCATGAAGGATTGTAATTATATAGCTCGTACTATTGTATCACACAAATATTCCTTCGGGATTATTTTTAATATAACCAGCATATGTCGGGGCATCAGCATATGCCTGGACATTTTATATCAGGTACTCATTGTTCAAATGTAAGCGCATGCTCTCCCTTCCACATTACTCTGAGTGGTAGCACCTCAAACTCTGTCGATTTTTCTAAAACTAAGTGTCAACCGACACACTTTGAAGTATGAAATTTGGGGTGTTACATGTGGATTATCACTTGTTTCCTGTAGATTGTGATTCCCTTTACATGTTATATATACATGCCCACTTCTTTCGTTATATTGAAAAATGTTTGCAAGTTCAGCATCATCAAAAGATCTACTAGAGTCTTCTCATCAAATGTCTCAGTGTATTTCATCTCACTACTATAACAATTAATGCCAATCCATGATGATATCATTAATTTCAATTCTTCAAGTGTCATTCCTTGTCTTATAGTTTTTATCCTTACACTGCCCCCATTATATTGAAATCTCCTTCAACATTCTTCTCAAATTATCCACCTATATGAAAAAAACACAATAGTTCTTTTTCGGATGTTGATCCCGAAGAAGCCATTTTTTGTGCCAACCTACATCAAATAAGACAACTTTCATTATCATGTATATTGTTTGCCATCATTGTCACTTTATAAAATACAAATAACATAACTAAGCTTCCTTTCATAATTAAAACCCACATATTCACTCGTATTGTGGTAGATTCATATTTACATATTCCATTGCACCAAATTTGCATTTTCTAGCATTTACCATGTATTTGTGGAATTTAAAATTAGCAATGGGTGCAAATTTTCCATTGCTCACTTGTGGAAATCTAATATTGATGTAAGGTGCAGCTAAAGATGGATTTACTATTAGCAAAACAACAGTGAGTTCTTGAATGACAGAATTGTGCTTAGCGCTAGGTTTTTCTATTGTTCAAATATCATCGAAACTTGCGCAACAAATGAATAATCCAAAGTTTAAATAATCCAAACCACGAAATCATCAAAGCAATGGTTGCGTCTTGCGAGAATCACATTTGCGGAATCCAAAGTTGCACAATAAATAATCCTTGGGTGCGGTTAGGGTTGTTTCTCTGATCTCTCTAATCATTGGGTTCCATGAATGATCGGACTAACTTACAAATATTGAAATGGAAGTCCATCTGAGTACATATATTAATTAAAAGGGATTTAGGAATGAAGATTTAACACTAGAATCAACATATGTAGCCTTCTTTGACGATTTTTTTGACTATGTCGATGCCTCCAATGAATTTTATGTCATTAGGGTTCTTACGTAACGCGTAAATAATATTCTTCGGTCTCCAATTTTGTTTTTTTTTGTTTTTTTTATAACTAAGTGATATGATTCCCGAAAGAGAAGGATGATTGGATCAACTAGGAATGGAATTTCGCACCGAAATTCAGCCTCCAACACGTCCCGATAAGAACGAACGTATCTCACGCAGCTGTAGACCTCAGATTTGAGCGATTCCAAAATGAGATGAAAGATGGCTTTTTGAAACACGATTTTGGCTCAAGAAATACTGAAAAAGGATAAGGGAAAATGGAGATACGAAACCAAGAAATATAGAACGAAAACTGAAGTTTATGGATTATAGGTAGGCGCCACAATTCCAAAGAATTGATAAGCCCAAGAACGCCACAAGGATTGATGCCCTTGATAAGGGACAAATCACCCACATTAAAAGTAGCGCTTACACCATATTAAGTTTAACCAAAAAGGTTAACTCTGAATTCAAATCTGCCATTCCAAAAGCTATGGTGTTACCTTATATAGTGGACAACATCCATATTAAGTTTAACCTAAATATGCTTACACACAAAGCCCAATAAGCGAGCCCAATAAGCCTTATTACAAAAGTTTAACTAAATGTAAGAAAGATAGATAATTGAATATTTCATACACTACTTTTTGTCTCTTGATTTATAATTTAGGACTCTTTAGCTAATAAATAATGGCTTTTATACTTATTTGGGCTTTGGGCCTTTTATTATATTTTAGCCATTATTTAATAATAAATTCCAGTTTTACATTGCTTCACCATTTTTACCATAACTCTTGAACCAGACATCGGATTTGCCTCATTTTTGTCTCATATTTCAGATGATTCAGAGAGCTACAATTGTTATGAAGACATGAAGAGCAAATTCGGACAAGAGGGCGGTCGATTTTGGAGCCGAAGTCATATGTATTTTTGGGCTCGAATTTTGTAATTAAAGCCCATTTTATTTTATTTTCGTTCGGGCCCGAATTGTGGATTGGAGCCCCATTTCATTTTGCCATTTTAGGTTAAGTGAGGCAGCAGCCACAAACACATTCTCATTCACGTTTTTAGAATTTTAGAGGATCAAAATAGTAGTTTTCAAATTCTCTCGCAATGTTCTTCGTGTTCTTCGTTCTTCATCTGAAATTTTTCGTCTTTCTTAATTATGTTCGGCTAAATTTCTCGAGATTGATCCACGATGAGGGTTCCATCCACTATCCGAGGATTCGCGCCTAATCGGTAACCGTCTAACTCGTTTCGTATCCCTTAATCGATTTGATTTTTGGTTTGGATTGGTTTTTGATTAAAAACCCAAATCGATATTTCCCAAGGACGAAGTTCGACTAGGTTAAAGTATTTCGTGCGATCGTACATGAGGTGCGCCAATGATTCGAACAAATTCTGAACGATTGTTCAGCTTGAGGGAATTTCTAGACAAATGCAGAGATTTCGGTTTGTCTAGAGTCGATCACGAGTTCTGGTTATAAATCTGCTTTCGTCGAGGAAGGGTAGTGGTGAATCCGAAATCGTGGGTTAATCCTTTAATCCTCTCGTTTTCTGTTTAATCTGTGTTATTTCATTTTGTTTCTCATATATTTCCGTTTTCAATCTCTTTCTGAATCAAAAACCCCCATTTTATCAAGTTTCGCTTTTTTGTTGCTCAAATTAAACCGATCATAATTCGCTGGGAAACGACCCAGTTACATTATACCGCAAATCCTTTTCTAATCTGGTTATTTTGGGAGATTACGGCAAATCTCTGTCAAAATATGGCGCCGCCGGGGAATTTGCATCGGTTTGATTAGTAACAAGAGTGTAAATAGCTTCGCTTTTCTAGTTTTAGGTGGTTCTGGGTGGCCGACAGAAATTTTTCTGACCCAGATCACTCAAACCAGGTCTTATTCACAAGGAATTGGGCATTCTAAGAAAGAGTCACTCCCAAGTAGGGAGTGAGGTATACCCTATTTTCCCCAAATTCCAACGTTTAGACCACTTTTTCGCTTTTTAATTTTGATTTTTTGATTTCTACTAGTCAATTGTTTTTTGAGTATCTCCGATTTGGCTGAAATTTTGGTACAAAGGATATAAAAAATGGCCTATTTAGCATGACACATCGAAAATCTTTGATTTTCCATGTGCTAAGCTCCGCTTTTGCCAAATTCCATCGTTTAGACCACTTTTTCAATTTTTGAAGTTTTTTTATTCCATTTTTTGGGTTCCCCAATGGTCTAGGAGTTGCCCCGTCCAAGTCCCAAAAATTTTAAAAATCATTTGATAGTGTTTCTGGACTTGTTTAGGTCAATTTCTACCATAGGTTTTTGTTTTTGTGTTTGCTTTTGTGTGTCTTAGTGTTTTTCTACTTTTTACCACTTTTAGTGGCATTTTCGTAATTCTTTCTAGTGGCATTTTCGATTGGCTGGTGGCATTTTCGTAATTCTGATTTTTTGCAAATTCTGCCTTGTGATTATGCCGCATGAGTACTAGGAGCACTATCAATCCGAAGACTTGTTGCCATTTGATCCCGAAATAGAAAGAACAATTCTTACCGCTAGAAGAGTTGTTAGGCTAAGTCGTGGGATTAATACCGAATTGACATTGAACTTAAGTCCGATCCCATTCCGATTGTGTCCATACCGTTGATCTTTCTCGATTGTGTTTCGATAGTACTTCGATAGTCTTGTTGTTTTCACCGATTCTAGTAGCAATTTTCCTAACTCGAAATTATGGCGTAAGAACAACAGAAAATCGTCCTACTTTAAAGGAATTGAATGAACCCGATGTTAATTATCAACCTTTGTGCATTCAATATCCCGCCCTTGCCGCTAACTTTGAGCTTAAATCTGGTCTAATACACTTGCCGCCTAAGTTTCATGGTCTTTCAGTGAGAGTGTGCCATTAAGCATTTGAAGGAATTCCATCTAGTGTGCAAAGACAATGAAACCACATGCCATTGATGAAGATCAAATCAAGCCGAGAGCTTTTCCTTTCTCATTGGAAGGTGGAGCCAAAGACCGGTTGTTGTACCTTCAGCCTTCATCTATTGGGAGCCGGACCGATGTTCGAGGTTATTTATGGAGAAATATTACCCCGCCTCAAGAGCAACCGCGATCAAGAAAGAAATTGCCAACATTAAACAGCCAACGGGGAGACTTTGCATGAGTACCGGGAGAGGTTCAAAAGGTTATGTGCAAGCCGTCCACACCACCGATCACCGAGCAACTCTTGATTACCCATTTCTATGATGGTCTACTACCGTAGACAAAGGTTTGGTGGATGCTTCTAGCGGGGCTCTACGTAACAAGACACCCGAAGATGCCCGAGAATTGATATCCGAGATGGCAAACCAACTCTCAAGAATTTGGCACCAGTGGCCAATAGTACTCCCGTTTACCATGTTCAAACACCTCCAAATTCAAGACGATTCTCGTGAGATTAGAGAATAGACTTGATGATCTCGACCTCTCTCGCGAGGCAAATGGCAAGGACACGCATACAAGACAATCTTCTCCTCCTCGATTGGGTACTCATGTGGGTTCTGTTTCGACCCTTACCATTCTACTCGACTCTTGCCCTACCTTGCATGATCCTACTTATCAAGACCAATAAGAGCTTCAAATGGGTGCTTTTCCAGAAAGCCACAATACCAACAAATAATGCCTTCTCCAATACCTACAATCCCGGTTGGAGAAATCACCCCAATTTCCGTTGGAACCAGAATCGAACCGAGTAACCAATATCAGCAAAACTGGGAATTACCAACAGAGACAAGATAGACCACAAATTTCCAACAACAATCTGCACCTCCTTTGCCTTTGCCAAGACCACCTCCTCGACTACCATATGTGCACCTCCACAAAACACAAACAACAAAGCTAGTAGTAGTAGGGTAGTGGTGGTTCCTCACTTGAAGATATGATGAAGCAATTTGTCACAACCTAATATGCAGCCCAACAAAGAACCGACACTTCCATTCGAGTTTGCAAACACAGATTGGGCAAGCTTGGCAACCTCATTGAACCAGCTTCAACCTCGTGGATCCAACACTCTTCCTTCACAAACAATTCCTAATCCTAAGGGGAAATGTGAGTGCTATCTCCCTTCGTTCGGCAAGCAATTGAGGAACCTAAACCAAATGCAGATGTGACTTCCACATCGAAAAGAGAGTCGAAAATGTGAAGATTGACTCTAAAAATAAAAAGGCAATGCAAAAGAAGGTGAAGAGGAAGACATCCCCATTCCTCTTCCTTTCCCTCGAGAGCAGCTTCAATCCAAGAAGTTGGCGTAAAAAGCACAAGAGAAGGATATACTTGAGACATTCAAGAGTAGAGATCAACATTCCTCTCTTAGATGCGGTCAAACAAATTCCTAAATATGCCAAGTTTCTCAAGGAGTTGTGCACCAACAAGAGGCGATCAAGGGGAGTGAACGAGTGAGTTTGAACCAGAATGTATCAAGACTCATCCAAATTACAATGCCTCGCAAGTGCAAGGATCCAGGGACGTTTTCTATCCCTTGTTGTTTTGGTAACTATAGATTTGATGATTGCATGCTAGATTTAGGTGCTTCTATTAATGTCATGCCTCGCATCTATTTATAAATCTCTTGGTCTTGGTCCTTTACGTCCTACGGTGTTGTTGTTCAGCTAGCTAATAGGAGTAATGTTCATCCTTCGGGTTTAGTTGAGGATGTATTAGTCAAGGTTAATGAACCGATATTTCCCGCTGATTTTTACATCTTAGATATGGAGGATGAGTCTCCCAAGAGTAGATCACCAATCATTCTAGGGAGGCCTTTCATGAAAACAAATAGACTAAGATAGATGTGCATTCTCGGTACTCTTTCCATGGAGTTTGGTGATATATCCGTGAATTTCAATATCTTTGATGCCATGAAACATCCTAGGAAGAACATTCTGTTTTCTCGCATTGATGTGATTGATGATGCCGTGGATGATGTTATTGCCGATTGGTGTGCCGATTATCCCGATTTTGCATCCGAGAGTGATTCTCCCATTTGTGCATGTGCCGATAATGAATGGTGCTCTGTTTGCACCGATTTGCTTAATGCCGCATTATTTGGTGATTCTACTTGCTTGGTGATTCTACATTACATGTGGATTCCGATATTGATTCCGAGTTTGAGCTTCATCCCGATCCTAATGTGCATCCCGATTCTCGATTTTGATGAGCTTAACTCGATTTTGATGAGCTTGATTCTCGATGTTAACATTGAGCCGTATAGACACAGCTTCTTCTCGCTTTGAATGTGGTTTCAGTGCATTTCCAAGGATGACATCGAGTTGTTGCAACAACCACCCAAGCTTCTTCCCTCCACCGAGCAACCACCCAAGCTTGAGTTGAAATCCCTTCCGCATCACCCGAAGTATGCATTTCTCGAGGTGGATGAACAAATTGCTTGCCATCATTGTGGCAAATAATCTTCTTCCCGACCAAGAAGAGAAGCCGCTGCTTTATTGAGGGCGAACAAGAAAGCCATTGGGTGGACATTAGCCGACATCGTTGGCATTAGCCCTTCCATGTGTATGCATCGAATTTTGTTGGAAGAGGACTCTAAGCCGCGAGGCAACCCCGCAGACGCCTTAATCCTCTTATCCTTGATGTGGTGAAGAAGGAGGTCACTAAGCTTCGCAAGCCGGTATCATCTATCCCATTTCGATAGCCAAATGGGTTAGCCCTATCCAGTGTGGTTCCTAAGAAATCCGAGTCACCGTGGTAGCCAATCGAAGAATGAGCTCATTCCTACTCGAGTTCGAATAGTTGGAGAGTTTGCATCGACTATAGGAGACTCAACCAAGCCACTCGCAAGGATCATTACCCTCTACCTTTCATTGATCGATGTTAGAGCGATT
The DNA here is from genome assembly GCA_019022655.1 of Acacia acuminata. NCBI lineage: Eukaryota > Viridiplantae > Streptophyta > Magnoliopsida > Fabales > Fabaceae > Acacia > Acacia acuminata. Next base: position 323,178 of record JAFJYI010000416.1, on the reverse strand, counting down.
GGCCGGCAAGTCCCATTACCGCTTCTTGATGGCTACTCCGGATACTTCCAGATCCATATTGCTCCCGAGGATCGAGAAGACGACCTTCACATGCCCCTTTGGAACATATGCCTACCGAAGGATGCCTTTTGGCCTTTGCAACGCACCCGGCACCTTTCGCCGTTGTATGGTAAGCATTTTCTCCGAGTTTCTGAGGACCGCATGGAGGTTTTTATGGATGATTTCACTGTATATGGGTCTGATTTTGATGCATGCTTAGCTAATTTGTCTAGAGTTTTGCATAGGTGTATTGAGTCTAATCTTGTGCCGAATTATGAGAAGTGTCACTTTATGGTTGAGTCGGGTATAGTCTTGGGACACATAGTGTCTAGGAAAGGGATTGAGGTAGATCCCGCTAAGATAGATGTAATTACCGCTTTGCCTTACCCCGCATCTCGTGCGGAAGTTCGCTCTTTTCTTGGTCATGCAGTTTTATCGGCGCTTTCATTCAGATTTCAAGAAGACCGCCCGACCCTTGTCCAACCTTCTCGCATAAGGACACCGACTTTGTATTTGATGATGCTTGCAAGGCGGCCTTCGATCATTTGAAGCGTTGCCCGACTACAGCCCCAAAGATCCAAGCCCCGATTGGTGCCTCCCCTCGAGTTGATGTGTGATGCTTCCAACTATGCGGTTGGTGCTATCTTGGCACAACGAGTTGATAGAGCATCTCATGTGATTGCATATGCCTCCAAGACTTTGGATCCCGCCTACCTAATTACACCACTACCGAGAAAGAGTTGTTGGCTATTGTATTTGCTTTTGATAAGTTTAGGTCATATCTCGCTAGCAAGTAGAGTAATTGTTTTCTCCGACCATGCCGCTTTGAAGTTTCTTTTGAAAAAGACAGATGCTAAGCCACGACTCATCCGGTGGATGTTATTGCTCCAAGAGTTCGATGTTGAGATTCGAGACGTAAGTGAGCACAAAACCGGGTAGCCGACCACTTGAGTCGCATCACTCATTCTCCCTCTCACCCCTCTTCTATTCGGATGATTTCCCGATGAGCAACTTCTACAAAATGCAAGGTAAGCTTCCATGGTATGCCGATCTCGTTAACTACTTGGTAGCCGGTGTTTTGCCTATAGATTCCACTAGGGCCCAAACCCTTAAATTAAAGAGCGAGTCTAAATATTATGTTTGGGATGACCCTTATCTCGTGGAAATTTTGTAGTGACCAAGTAGTTAGGAGATGTGTGCCGATCATGAGTTTCACTCTATATTGCATTTTGCTCATGCTTCGCTCGTGGTGGTCACTTTGGACCCCAAAGAACTGCTAGGAAAGTGTTAGACAAAGGATTATTTTGGCCTTCCTTGTTTCATGATTCCCATCTCGTTTTGTAAGTCATGTGATAACCGTCGAGAGAGGAGTATTTCCCGTAGGCATGAGATGCCCTAAACCCTATATTGTTTTGTGAGATCTTTGATGTTTGGGGTATTGATTTTATGGGTCCATTTCCCGCTTCATATGGTTATACTTACATACCGCCGGGCCGTTGATTATGTCTCGAAATGGGTTGAGGCGAAAGCCACCCGACTAATGATTCTTCTCGTGGTGGTGGATTTTGTTAGGTCTAACATTTTCTCGCAGTTTGGCATTCCTAGAGCTATTATCGCTGACCAAGGCTCCCATTTTTGCAACCGAAGCATGGGTGCCTTGTTACGCAAGTATGGAGTGCTTCACAAGGTCTCCACAAGATACCATCCTCAAACCAACGGTCAAGCCGAAGTCTCAAATAGAGAGATTAAGCAAATCCTTCAAGACCGTTAACTCTACCCGAAAGATTGGAGTAAGCGATTAGAGGATGCTTTGTGGGCATATCGCACCGCCTACAAGACTCCGATTGGGATGTCTCCTTATCGGCTTGTCTTTTGGTAAGGCATGTCATCTTCCGGCTTGAGTTGGAGCATCAAGCCTATTGGGCCATTAAACAAAGGTAACATGGATTTGGCCAAGTCTCGGGATGGAGCGGAAGCTACAATTGCAAGAGTTGGATGAGCTTAGATTGGATGCCTATGAAAGCTCGCGGTTATACAAGGAAAAGACTAAGGCATTCCATGATAAGCATATTCTCGAGGAAAGAATTTTCTCATGGGCCGAAAGTTCTTCCGTTTAACTCCCGCTTTGAAGTTTATGCCTGGTAAGCTTCGATCTAAATGGGATGGCCCTTTTGAGATCACTAACATTTTTCCATTTGGTGTCCGTTGAGCTATGTGATCCACCCACAGACTAACCTTTAAGGTCAATGGGCATCGCCTCAAGCCATTTCATGAGGGATCCCAAGCAGCCACTCGAGGAAGCAGAGATTCTCCTCATTGATGCCACTTATCCTCCATAAACCCCTTGGGGAGTATTCTTCTTTCTTTCTCCCTCTTTCTTCTATTTGTTTTCCTTTTTCTACTTTGCTTTTTGAAATAAATACAATCTCTCTTTCTATGATTGCTACATATTATGAACTTGGACATTTTGGTTTTAATGGATCATTCTGTTTGGTCTACCATTCTTGACTCTTCGATTACATGTCTTGGTAGTTGATTTGATGTTGTTGATTGCCTAAGTTGGTATTGACCTTGTGAGGTTTTGGGCCTGCATGAATGGAATTCATCTTTTGCCATTCTTTCTTTCATGTGTGCATCTCGCTCATGATTTGTGTTCTCTAGAACTTGCTCCTTTTCTTTTGAAACTACATTTTTCATTTACGTGCATAAGTATGATGGAAGCTTGTTTTCTTTCTTTTATTTTCCTCACTTTGGCCAAATAGCCTTTCCCTTGCATTATGATTCCTTTGCTAGCCCTTTGTGCCTTTTTGACTCATTCTTTTCTAAGCCACATTACAAGCCTAAGCGAAAAACCATTTTATTCCGCACCTTGAAAATTTATTGAGCATTGGTTTCACCTTGGTTTTGTGTTTATGTGGGGGTTGCTCAGAGTGCAACAATTTAAGTGTGGGGGGGATGTTTGCTTTTGTCATTGTGATTATGTATATAGTATAGTTTCATTTTTCTCAAAAAAAAAAAAAAAAAAAAAAAAAAAAGAAAGAAAGAAAAGAAAAAAAAAAAAAAAGAAAAAAGAAAAAGAAAAGAAAAGAAAGAAAAGAAAAAAAAAAAAAAAAAAAAAAAAAAAAAAGAAATAAAGAAAGAAAATACATAGAAAGAAAGGAGATATATAAGTAAAATAAAAATTTTCTTACATAGAGAATGATTGTGTTAATTAGTGCTCTTTTTTAATTTCTTTGGTGCTTAACCTCTCATTCCATACTATTACCTACCTTCACCCTAACCCCATTACAACCTTTCATAACAAGCTCTCTTGATTTGTGCATGCATGTGTTATGAGTAGTGGAGACGTAGAAATTGAGCAAGCTTATGGTAGAGCAAATTTCTTGAGTAGAATTTGAGCGATACACTTATTTACCTTAAACACTTGAGAGATTGATTGATTGATTGATTGAGCGCATCATTTGAGAGACCATCTTATGTGATTAGCATCATTGATTGAGATTACCATGAATTGTAATTTGAGATGAAGGGATTGTGGTCTTGATTGATTGATCTTTTGGAGCTTTGTGTCCCTTGTTCAATTTTTGCATTGTTAGCAATTGTTAGAAAAGAAGAGTTTCTCCTTTAGGTCTTTTTCTTTGAATTTTGCTCAGAGTGCAAAAAGATAAGTGTGGGGGAATTTGATAATTGAATATTTCATACACTACTTTTTGTCTCTTGATTTATAATTTAGGACTTTTAGCTAATAAATAATGGCTTTTATACTTATTTGGGCCTTGGGCCTTTTATTATATTTTAGCCATTATTTAATAATAAATTCCAGTTTTACATTGCTTCACCATTTTTACCATAACTCTTGAACCAGACATCGGATTTGCCTCATTTTTGTCTCATATTTCAGATGATTCAGAGAGCTACAATTGTTATGAAGACATGAAGAGCAAATTCGGACAAGAGGGCGGTCGATTTTGGAGCCGAAGTCATATGTATTTTTGGGCTCGAATTTTGTAATTAAAGCCCATTTTATTTTATTTTCGTTCGGGCCCGAATTGTGGATTGGAGCCCCATTTCATTTTGCCATTTTAGGTTAAGTGAGGCAGCAGCCACAAACACATTCTCATTCACGTTTTTAGAATTCGAGGATCAAAATAGTAGTTTTCAAATTCTCTCGCAATGTTCTTCGTGTTCTTCGCTTCTTCATCTCTGTTTTTCATCTTTCTTAATTATGTTCGGCTAAATTTCTGAGATTGATCCACGATGAGGGTTCCATCCACTATCCAGAGGATTCGCGCCTAATCGGTAACCGTCTAACTCGCTTCGTATCCCTTAATCGATTTGATTTTTGGTTCGGATTGGGTTTTTGATTAAAAACCCAAATCGATATTTCCCAAGGACGAAGTTCGATCTAGGTTAAAGTATTTCGTGCGATCGTATGAGGTGCGCCACTGATTCAAACAAATTCTGAACGATTGTTCAGTTGAGGGAATTTCTAGACAAATGCAGAGATTTCGGTTTGTCTAGAGTCGATTACGAGTTCTTATAAATCTGCTTTCGTTCGAGGAAGGGTATTTCAGTGGTGAATCCGAAATCGTGGGTTAATCCTTTAATCCTCTCGTTTTTTCTCTGTTTAATTCGTGTTATTTCATTTTGTTTTCTTACATATTTCCGTTTTCAATCTCTTCTCAATCAAAAACCCCCGATTTTATTCACACGTTTTTTTATTGTCATTGCACCATTCTAGCACTCAAATTAAACCGATCGAATTCGGGGAAACGACCCAGTTACATTATACCGCAAATCCTTTTCTAATCTGGTTATTTTGGGAGATTACCTCATTGGATTTAGTTTGAGTCCTTTGAGGTGTAGCAAATGGGATTGCTTGATGAAGAACCTCCCTCCTTCTTATTTCTATCCTTCCAGCTTGAAGAATTAAAATTTGAAGAGTTTTTCCTCATGACACCCTTTCTCTTGAGTTGTTGTTCTACCTTACTAGCTTGTTGCACTAAATCCTCCAACTCCACATAATTTTGCAACTCCACAACATCCCTTATATCACTATTCAGCCCATGCAAGAAACGTGTCATAGTAGCCTCTCGTTCTTCACTAATATTTGCTCTAATCTAGGACACCTCCATCTCTTTATAATACTCATCTACACTCTTGTTACCTTGTGTGAGTCTTTGAAGTTTATTGTGAAGGTCTCGATGATAATGGGAAGGAACAAATCTTCTTCTCATTAGCCTTTTCATCTCCACCCAACTATCCACCAATGGTTCTTCATATCTCACCCTCTCCTTTTGCAATTGGTCCCACCAAATGAGAGCATAATCACTAAACTCCATGGCTGCCACCTTCATTTTCTTCTCTTCGCATAATTGTGACATGCAAATAAGTGCTCAATCTTCATTTCCCACTCTAAATAGGCCTCCGGATCACTTTTTCCTTTAAAAGATGGTATATTAAGCTTCACTCCCTTAATTCTATCCTCTCTAGCATCATTCTCATTATCTCTTCTTCTCCTTCTTTCATCCCTCCCTCTCTGTCTATCTTCATCATGATTCCCTTGATTTTCTATTCTCTCAATTCTCTCATATAACTCCTCTGTGTGTTCCCTCATCATCCTTTGCATTTGAGTTGTAATGGCTTCAATTAGCAATCTGTTATCTCCTATAGGAAAAGGAACACCTTTACCACCTGTACCTTCCATAATTCAAGGAAAAGAACAAAAGTAATAGGACCTCACCACTCGTTCACGTGTTTACACTCTTAAAAATGTATCACTCGTGTTTGTTGCTCTCTATAAGGCTTTTGTGTAGTGTTTTCTCTTGCCTTTTATCACTCAATAGCTCTCTTTAAGTTCTTAACAGAATCTCCAAGAACACTCAAGAGTACAATCCCAAACTCTGGAATTGGTGGTACTCACAATACAAAATTGGAAAAGATGTCAAAGAAGACAAGACAAAGAAAATCCAAAACAATTTGGAGGAATTATTCAAGGAAGACACTTTGGACTTGATTCACACGTAGTAATGTGTGTAATTGAATAGCAAGGTGCTGTATTTGCTCTTTTTTTTATAACACCTGATTCTTCAACAAAAGGAATTTGTGATTTTGGAATCAAACTTTGAAATTGTCCTAATTCAGAACTAAATTAGATAGAATTCCCCACAAACTGAGCTATTACTTAACACAATAACAACACACTACTCAAGAAACAAGAATTGAAAGGATTAAAATTCAAGAATAATGATGAACAAGCGATGAACACCAAGAACCAAGTGCAGAAATATGTGAACCGAACAAGAAATTGAAAGAAACAACAACCAAGATTGAAAGAACAAATTAGGAACAAACAACAACGGCTAAAACAAAATTTCACAATTCAAAAATCGAAGACACAAATTTTAGGGACTAGGGTTACCAAATGTGTGACCAAATTGGATGTAAACAGTCGAGAAAAGATAACCCAATTTCAATCCTAGCACCTTTGCTTTGATACCAGATGATATGACTCCCCGAAAGAGAAGGATGATTGGATCAACTAGGAATGGAATTTCGCACCGTAAATTCAGCCTCCAACACGTCTTGATAAGAACAGAACGTATCTCACTCTGTAGACCTCGGATTTGAGCGATTCCAAAACGAGGTGAAAGATGGCTTTCTGAAACACGATTTTGGCTCAAGAATCACCGAAAAAGGATAAGGGAATCTGAGATACGAAACCAAGAAATATAGAACGAAAAACTGAAGTTTATGAATTATAGGTAGGCGCCACAATTCCAAAGAATTGATAAGCCCAAGAACGCCACAAGGATTGATGCCCTTGATAAGTTCAGAGATTCTCAAAAGAACCCTAGAGAAGCTTGTCTCTCACCAAAAAGGTTAACTCTGAATTCAAATCTGCCGTCCCAAAAGCTACGGTGTTCGCTTATATAGTGGACAACATCCATATTAAGTTTAACCTAAATATGCTTACACACAAAGCCTAATAAGCGAGCCCAATAAGCCTTATTACAAAAGTTTAACTAAATGTAAGAAAGATAAAACTAAGTGCAGAATTTGGGCCAAGTAAATTGAAGCCTTCATGCATATCTATTGAGGCTTATTCTTCAAGGTCTTCAATCTGAATTAAGTGTATCATTTCGGCCTCTTCTTTCTTTAGACTTGGGCTTGTCTCAAGTAAGGTGGTCACCAAGAGATTTAGGGCCTCTTTAGCTTTTGCTCTTGTCATTGGGCCTCCAAGACCTTGTATGTCCTCCAAGTTTGTTGCCCGGGTCATGCCGACTCCTATGTCTTCATCACTAAGGGACATAGAGGTAATTTGGCCCAAATTTTAAATCCCTAATTGGGTCACATAACCTAATTAATAATTTGTTAAGTTTAGTAACTCAAATTAGAATCTGTGTAATTCAACCGTCTTTATATAGGATTCTCCCATTGTTATATTTGTCGGATCTATGTGTACTTCTTTTAATATTGGTATAAAATATTTATCTATGCTATTTTCCCCGTATTCCTATTATAAATTTTATGTTCATTTGTGAATAAAAGTCTATCATTGCTGTTATGCTTATACTTCTTGATCCTATTGTTAAACTTACATTATTTAATTTATGATATGTTAATATTGATTTATCCATATTTTCTTCTACTCTACTTATAGCAAAATTAGTGTTTAAAGTGAATTTTAGTTTATGATATATTAGATTTCCTGCTAACATTCCTAATATACTATCTTGTACACTACTTATTTTTCTTCCATCTATTCCTATTATTTCTATTGGTGAATCTATTCCACTTTGGAAATATGCTTTTAGTAGTATTTGTATTCCTGCAATATATATTTCTGTTACTTCATCTTTAAAAGGTAATTTTGATATTTCTTATTCTATCAATCATTTACTTATTAATGGTATTCTTAAAACTCCTTCAGTTAAACTTGACTCTATTAGGTGTTTCTTTCATATTATTACACATGCTGATTTTTCTTTTTTCTTAGATTTTAATATTTTGCTTACTCTATACATAAATTTTTCACTTTTTATATTTTCCGTTGTCATATCTAACTTTTTATCTTTGATTTTATTATATTGTTCTTCATTAGAAGTTATTCTTTTTTCTATTGAACTTTCCTCTGTATTCCTAGATTCTTCATAATCTCTATTACTTGACTCTCCTTCTTCTATTACATTCATCATGCATATTTTATAATCTTCATCACTAATAGATTCTTTTGCTATACTATTTTCTTCTCCCGAACTGTCTTCCTCTTCTTCTATATCATGTTTTTTTAATTCAGTTTTTAATTCATATGTTAATTTATAAATTTTTAATTTGAGATTTTCTATATCACTAAAATAGGTTCGTCAAACTATAGAGGTTCTAGTTCATATTCTTCTGACTTTCTTAATATATTCACTGTCTTCTGAGTTTTGGGTATTTTACAATTTTTAGATATATGTCCTAATTTTCCACAATTATAACACCTACATTTATATGGTTTTTTTTTACTATAACTTGCCTTATTTCCTTTCTTCTTGAAATGTTTTCTTGGTTTGTGTTTCTTATAAGTTTTATTTTTCGGACTATATTTTTTTAAGAAATCGTCTTTTTTGGAAATTTTATACATTTATATATTTTTCTTCTTTTATTTTTCCTCTTTATTTTTTCTTTACATCCCATCTATGTGGCTTTTCTAATTCTGAACATTTTAGCATTATTTTGTTTAATTTATAATACTTAATATATCTCCATACTTCTTTGCATATTTCTGATAATAATTTTCTTAAATATTCCTCTTTGAATGTTTTGGTTTTGTAAATTTTCCATAGCTTGTGTGTTATCTTCCACTAAATTTTATGATATGAGTACATGTAATTTTCTAAAAAACATATCTAAATAAAATTTCTATTTTACATATTTTATTATTCTTGCTTCATAGTAATATTTTTTATACTCACATATATCTAAGCTTCATATTTCTACTTAATGTAAATATCATATTGCTTTTGTTATTTGAGTAAATTCTATATTAGCAACTGTAGTTCCAACGAACTCATTTTTTAATACATTTTCATATTTTCCTAATATTACCGCCTATAAGGTTTGTTTTCTGTTATATGTTATTTCTCCTAATCTTCTTACTTCTTCTCTAAAATATTGGGTTCTTCCTATCCACCAATTAAAAACATGGGAAAAATGATAGTTAGGTCTCAAGGACCATAAAAAATTACAAAAAAACGTCCTAACAAAAATTCACATATAAAAAAAGTCCCTTTTTGATATTATTGCACTTCCCGTTGTGAATATGACTTTTTCTCATTGTGAATTACTAGGTTTAAAATTTTGTTGTAAATATAGCACTTCCTGTTGTAAATCTAGTTTTTTTTTTTTTGTTGTAAATGACCTTTGTACGCTTAGGGACTTGAATTTGAAATAAAATCTAGGTGTTTAAATTTTGTTGTGAATATAGCACTTCATGTTGTGAATATAGTTTTTTTCTGTTGTGAATGGCCATGTTTTTAAATTGTGTTGTAAATATAGCATTTTCTGTTGTAAATATAACACTTCCTGTTGTTAATATAAATAATATCAAAAAAGTCTCTAGGGACCTTTTTTATATGTGAATTTCTGTTGGGACTTTTTTGTAATTTTTTATGATCTTTGGGACCTGGCTATCATTTTCCCTAAAAACATTTCCTACAAAACTAGATTCTAATATCTTATTTAGAGTTTCCAGTTCAATTTTCCTATTTATTAATGCTATTAAATGAGCATTTTTTTCATTATTCTATTTTTTTCATTATCTAAATTACAATATAAATCTAACCATATACCAGAATTTGGTATTTGTCTTGTTTCATATTGTTCTAATGGGGTTGTATAAATTATTTTCCTGACGTCGTAGGTTTCTTCTAACTAATATTAAAATCTACATATGATATATTTCTTAAATTTTCTCTTACTATATTTCTTTGCCTATATAGTTCTTCAGATCTTTCTCTTTCAAGACTGCCTTGGTGACACCACACTCGAGTATCTGTGGCCACACTCAAGTGTCATACTTGAGTATCCCTTTACTGCATTTCAAGTGTCTTTGTTCTTTAGTCACCGAACATGTACTGGTACTTTGGCACTCAAGTATTTCTCATCCACACTCGAGTGTTACACTTAAGTGTGTTTCCTTACACTTTAAGTATTATGTGCAATCTGCAAAAGTTAAGCATTTCTACAAGCAAATATACATAGGATAGACAAGTGGCACTCGAGTATGTTTACCTAACACTCAAGTGTCATACTTGTAACATCCTAAATTTTGGGATTTATAAAGTTTGAATATTATATGGAAATTAATTAATAAAGAAAATCTTTACATGTAATTGGGGATTTATTTCTAGCATGTATATAATATTTATTCAAAACTGCAATTAATAAGAAATTCATTGGATTCAATAGTTATAGCCCATACGTCTTGCACTCATGGCCCAAAAGCTTATAAAATACCAAACCAACTCGTTACCTTCAACTAAACCAACCCACTGTTCTTTATCATTCTTAAACTCGCTGATCATTCTCGGCCCAACCCCAACATGTGAGAGTTGGAGAGGGAAGCAAAATATATATAATCCTATTTCCTTAATATCTATTAAATTGAAACACATTATCATAGAGGAAGATCTTAGTCAACGCCGTACACACAAGATCAGCAACGCCATGCTCTTCCAAATGCTCATATGCTCGAACACTTTACGACGTAGGCTTCCCATACCTCTCGAGCCTCACAACCGAAACGTGTTTCTCCTCTGCCTACTCATGCTTCTCAGACTGGACCCTTTTGGTCCTTATATAAGCTATGCTCCTTGGTTCTAATAACTCAAGTTAGCTTAATAGAACCAGAGCAGCGTTGAGAGTGAAAGAGAGAAAGCACAAGAGAGAAGGAAAGTCGAGAGTGTGAACTGAAGCGGAGAGAGAGAGTTCAAGCATTTGTTACCCTGTTCTTGATCCGGAAAACAAAGGTTGGTGTGACATTGAGAAGCAGCAAGCTTTGGCACATCCGAAAGACTAACAAGGGAAGCCATTAAGCTAAATATGGTAGCTACTATATATATATATATATATATGCGTTGCTGCACCTGGGAAAGTAATAAAAGAAAACAATACGAACACTTTGCTGTCAAAACGTTGCCATCTTGTGAATATAAGTCACTGCACATGAAACTAGAACATCGCTGAGTTATATATGTTGCCGCAAATGAAATAAGGATCTTACTATATTGTTTATGTATATATGATCACTGCGTGTGAAAGGAAAAGAGGAAACTTACTGTCATGGGAATAAGAATGTAGGGCTATCATTTCTATACACTCTATCTCAACCCCAACAAAGTCCCTTAACCCGTCCATCTCCCACTCTCATCTACCACATACCTCAATCCCAGCAAACTTCCTTAACCTGCCCATCTCCCACTCTCATCTACCACATACCTCAATCCCAACAATCTTCCTTAAACCTCACCACCTCAACCCATACATTCAATCTTAATCCTGGCAACCACTCTTAACTCCACCTCAGCCCATGCACTATATCGTGATCTCGGCAATCTCCCTTAACCCGTTCATCTCCCACTCTCATCTACACCATATCTTGATCCCAACAATCTCCCTTAAACTGTCACCACCTTAGCCCATACACTCTAACACAATCCCAGTAATCTTCCTTAAACCGTCACCTCCTTAGCCCGTACACCATATCTCGAACCTGGCATCCTCTATGGATTCAATAAATGTCTTTATGTAGGTATGAACGACCTTATAAAAAGGGTATTCTTATTAAGGGAATTTTAGGGATTAATAACCACTTTTAATCCTCTAAAATTAATTCACGTGGTTAGTTATTTTGTGACGCCAGAAGTGACTAATAACAATGATAAATGTTTATAGGCATATCTTGACACCTCTACTGATCCTAACATCTTCGGACGAAGTAAAGGATTCAAGCTTTAGGTGGGTAACTATTATTTTATTAGCTTATATGTATGTATTCATGTATGACTAACCATGTTTGCTAGATAATTTTGCATATATGTATCCTAGCTATGGATTGGGGCTCTGTGTCCTCTAGGGCTGTGTGTCCTAAAGGGCTGCGGTCCTTGGTTGATAACTATGATTTACGGTGCGGCTTGTTTTTCTGTGAATTATTATATGCTTAACATTTATGTGTTATTATTTATATTTCATGCTTGCATATAAGATTAACTGTTACTCCTCGGATTCATTCATTTGAACTCCATATCGCATGAAAGAGACAGGTAGTGGATCAGGATCAAGAGGAAAGTTATAGCTGTAAGGAATATAGCGAAGGGATTTTTTGTGGTAGTATAAGCAGTTAGACTATATTAATTCGTTTATCATTTGTCTACTTTTTGGATTATTGTATCAACATCTCACTATGAGATAGATTTGAATCATGAAAAATTTATCCTCATATTTTCAACCAAGTTATTTTAAGAAAGTTTCTATTCTGGAATCACGTCATCCAAACTATTTCGATGCCTATGCACTATAACTATGATAAATAAAGATGTATTAAGAACAGGCGTCACAAGTATTGAAGTAGAAAGATGTGTTTATATAACACTTGTAAATGGTGATTATGTAATTATTTATTTGTATGTGGATGGCATGCCCGTATTTAGTACAAGCATGGATATTATGTGTGAGACAAAATGTTTTCTTTCTTCCAATTTTTAGATGAAAGATTTGAGTGAAGCAAAAGTGAGTTTGGGTATTAAGATCATAAGAAATGAAAACAACGTCGTACTTTCTTAAGAACATTATTTTGACAATTTTGAAAAACTTTTGAACTATTGGATGAGTCTCCTTTGAGTAATCCTTATGATCCTAATGTGCATTTAAAGAAAAGCAAAGGAGATCTGCAATATCCCCAATTTCATGTAAATTATTGTATTAAATGAATTCATGGAATATATGGAATTTTCATGAAGTAAATAGTAAATGATATTTATTTTCCAACATAAGAAATTAATTATTGAAAAAGGATGTGGAATTATTTGAAAATTCGTTAATCAATTTGGCTATAGATAATTTGAGATAGGAGATGACAATGGAAGTCAAGCATATATTTTTTTCCCCTCATTTTCATATATTTCGGCCAAGGGAAAAAGAAGAAGAAAATAGTGAAATTCTCAACGAAAGCCCAAGAAGAAGACATAATGTAGACAAAGAAATTGAGACCATTGGTCAAGAAGTGAAGATAATTTTTGGAAGCCCAATAGGAAGACCCAAAACACATAAAGGTGAAGGAGGAAGGGGTCAAAATGTGTGTTAGAAGCTTAATGACTTAGAGAATAAGTTAAACTTTGAATTTGAAGAGCAATGACATCATGCTTAAGTAAGCATGGTGACATCAACTATCTTACATCATCATCTTCATAAATGCATGAGCCATTGGATTGGACTTGAAGACACAAAAATTTTCCCAAAATACTCTCCCTCAATTCGGTTTTCTAGGAGGGAATGAAGAAAAAAATATTTCAATGAAGCTAACAATATTTAGAAGTCTAGTTGGCATGAGGATGAAGTTTGAAATTTGAAAAAAAAAAATGTCATCATTACCATTACATCATCCCAAGTACATCGTTAATGGAGCAAGTAAGAGACATTGGGAAAACAATATTTTTTTCCAAAAATCTGCTCATATTTTCAGATTCCTAGGAGAGAAAGAAAAGGAAAATAATAATAATAATAATAATATCTTATGACACGTGTTATACTAAGTACCAAAAAGGACCTAGAGGAAATATGATTAATAGGGAAAGGCTTTATTTATTAAGAAGGGGTATTTGCACATTCAAATGGACCAAATAAAGACAAAAAATCCTCCCTAAGTACCCTTATTTTCATTTTATTTCTGTTTTTGGCCAGACTATTGGAGCCCAATCCATTTTTTAACTAGGTTAGCCACCAACATCATTCATTCACGTTTTTGTTATTTTTGGATTGAAATAGAAGCTTTCCATTTTCTCTCAACTGTTCTTCGTGTTCATGATGAACTTCTTCATTTCTGTTCCATTTTCATTCTGCATAGCCATGATGGGCTAAGCTACTATGATTGGCCCATGGATTGAGGATTCCACAATCCACACGACTCCTTAAACAATAACAAACTCATTTTTGTTTTGTAATTTCAGATTTGATTTACTTTCGGATTGGGTATTAGATTTAACGCCTAGATTGAGATATCCCAAGGATGGAGTTTGAACTAGGTTAAAGTATTGCTATGCGATTGCACAGTGAGACGCCACTGTTTGGACAAATGTTAGGCGATCGTCTAGTCTAGGGATTTTCTGAATGAACGCAGAGATTTTGATTTCTCCAGAATCGATCGCGAGTTCGATTATAAATCTGTTTTCGTCTGAGGAAGGAAATTAGTGGAATTCGAAATCCTGGGTTGATCTTCTGTTTATCTGATTTAATCTCATTTTGTTTATTTCTATTTTAATCTTCATTGCATTGAAACCCCCCCCCCCCAAATTTGTTACTGTTCTATTTCTATTTCATTACTGTTAAGAATTAGACCCGACTGCGAATTCTCTAAGAAACGACCCAGGTTCCTTGTTACTACAAATCCTTGTTGAACTTGGTTATTTTGTGAGAACTCGGCAATTCTATATCAACCAACACTTATGCCATTATAAATTTTCTAATGGATTAAGTGTTACTAAAGTTGAGAGTTTCCCATGTTTTAATTAGGTGATTAGACTAATTAATCCCTTTCTTTTATCAATCTATCTTTGGTCTAATTAATTAATTTGGGCTGAGAAAGTTAACTCCATGTGAATCCTTAGTTGTTCCCTTCACCATACCTGAAGTAAACCTTCTTTGTCTTTTCTTATTTGATTTTCTTAGTAATTAGTTAATTTCTTTTCTTAGGATTTTAATTATCTTTTCATAAAATCCCCCCAGAATTGCATTTGCAACTAGATCAGTTCTATTCTCATATAGATTTTAGAGTCATTTTCATCTTGCACTTAGTTAGTTTAGTTTCATTTAGGTAGTAGTATCTTGCATTTTAGTTTAGATTTATTCCATTGCATTTTTCATCACCTAAATTCAACCTAAAGAAAAAACCAAAGATTTCTCCTTGGGTGAATAATCTAGGTTGATCCTAAACTGCAAATTAATTAGGACCTAGCTTAATTGATTGATTTTGCAATAAAAGCACTCATCAATGACCAAAGTATAAGTATTGCCATCAAGACTTTTAACTCTTGTCAGTCAACTGAATCTATATGGAGAATTGGAGTGGTCGTTACTCATGACTTCATTTTTTTGTACTTAAAAGACAACTTAGTTTACCCTTTTGACGAGCATCACAAATCAAATCATTTTTCAATTGAAGATTGGGTAAACGAGAACTAATTCATTGTTTAGCAACTTGCCTAGTTGGTGTATATTGATATGTGCCAATCTTTTATGTCATAACCAACCTTCGTCGGTGTTGCTAACAGGACAATTTTCAAAATTAGTATTTGTGACGCCCGTTCTTAATACGCCTTTATTTATCAGAGTTTATTGTGCACAAATATCAAAATAGTTTGGACGACTTAATTACAGAATAAAATTTTCTTAAACTAACTTAGTTTGAAAACATGAAGATAAATTTTTCGCGATTTGAATCTATCCCATCAGGAAATCTTAATACAATAATCTAAAAATAGACAAATGATAAACGATAATTAGAATCCAACTATCTATACTATCACCCAAAAAAAACCCTTCTGATGTAATCCTTACAGCCATGGTTCTTAAACTCGCGAGTCAACTCGTCGAGTTTAACAAGTTTGTGTTGTTACCTCAGGAAAACGTGTTAACTCGGATGCAAAATCGTTCTAGGCTCAAACTTGTTGAATTCAACGATTTGAAACCAAGTATAGTGAGTTGCAGATCTGAGTAGAAGAAGGCTAAAGATCGTCGGGAAGAAAGAATAAAAAACATAGGTTAAAAAGAAGCTACATATTACTTATTTTGGAGCCCTATTTTCATCTTGGGAGCTTTGTGTTGCTGCCATCTTCAGTTTTTTTTTTCAGTTCTCACCTTTGCTTGTTCTCCTTCTTCACGCCTTTGCTTGCTATATTCTCAGTTTCTCCTTAATCTGGAGATTTGAGACGAACAAACGGAGAAGAGAGAGAGAGAGAGAGAGAGAGAGTAAAGAAGAAGAAGAAGGGACAAGGATAAGACGAAGGAGAAAGAGAGAGAAATCATCGGTGAGTTTTTTTTCCTAATAAAGAAGGCTGATGCTTGGTGGTACAGTTCTTGAATGTTGTGATATGTGAACTTGTGAAACAATTCAAAAAAGTAAAATTGAGTGCTTATTTTTATCAAATAAAGAAGTTGGTGGTATGGTAGGAACAAGGCTATGTCAGAGAAGTTATTACACGCTGGTGTGTTGTAACATTCCAAATTTTGGGATTTAGAATTTGAATATTTTATGGGAAAATTTAATTGTGAAATTTTCCCTAAAAGAATTATGAAATTAATTACTGAAATTTAAGGCATATTTTTCCATAAATTAAGGACAAACAATTAGGCAATAATTTTTAGCATAAATTTTTTAGAAATAATATTTTAAGGCCAAAAGAAATTAATTGGGAAATAAAAATCCTTAAATGGAATTAAGGATTTAATTCTAGTATTTATCCGATATTTGCACTTAAATAAGTCAAGGACCTAATTGCAAGTAATAGGATTACTTTGGAGTAGGCCCTACATTTTTTGCATGCAAGGGAACAAATTCCCCTCCTTCTTATTGATTCATCCCGTGCATACATTTACTTCCTCACATTGTCATACATTTATTCTGGATCCTCTCATGCTCTAACCCAAAACACAAAGCCCAATTATTCATTGTCATTTATTCCATACGGCCCACACAAACACAACCCATTTCACCTTTTAGTTCATATATTATTATCTATATATCAGCTGCCCATTTTGTTGTCATAAACACGTTAACGTCAAGAATTCAGTAACACGCAAGAAATCACAGCGTGTTTAATGAAAAGGCATTAAAAAATATTCACTCAACTATTTTCACGGATTCAGCACAGTAGGAGACCATACTTGCCCAAGCAATTTCGAGCAGCACACCCACACCGTATACTCCCTCTATCCATTCTTCTCTCAGTCAGGACCTTAGGTCCTTATATATATGGCTTCTTTTAGTTCTCTTTCAGATCCAGCCAAGTGAGACTGAGAGTGAGAGAGGGAGGAATGCCGAGAATGAGAGCATGGGAGAGGTAGAGCTGAGATTGAAAGAGAAGACGGAAACGCAGGAACAAAGGCAGAAATTCGAGAACGTGGGAGGAAGGAAGTGGAGGGAATCAATGCTCACATTACATGCAAGCTTGAGGAACTACCAAGCTGATTTCCTTAAGTCTTTCCATTCTTGTTTCCATGGTTTATGCACGATAGGTTTGTAGGTTAAGGGAAGAAAATGCTGAAAACCAAAAACAACTCTGTTTTCAGATTCAAAAACAGAGTCATAGTGTGTGCTTCTGTTTCATAGGCAAATGTATGTGTTTTTCCACGAAATTTTTACAGTAAATAGTAGACATCTTAAACTTTAAAACCAGCCAAAAATGACATGTGGATTGAGAGATATGATTTTCCAAAGTTTAGCCAAAATCTGGAACGTTTTATGCACTTCCTAGGTGAACGGTAATTTTCGGGTTTGGTTTTGAAATGACAAACATTTGATTTTTTTCCTTGAAATATTTACAGTAAATAGTAGACATCTTAACCTTTAAAAATATCCAAAACCCAGCCAAAACAAACATGTAGATTGAGAGATATGATTTTCCAATATTTAGCCAAAATCTAGAACGTTTTCTGCACTACCGGTGAACAGTAATTTTCGGGCTTAGTTTTAAAATGGCAAACATTTTCTTTTTTCCTTGAAATTTTTACAGTAAATATTAGACATCTCAAACTTTCCCACGAGCCAAAGAACACCTAAATCGGACTTGTAGAAAGGGAGATATGATTTTCCAAAGTTTAATCGAAAATCTGGATGAATTCTGCGTTCCAGAGATAGTGATCAGTTTTGGGATCCATTTTGGAATAGGAAACCTTTGAATTTTTCCATGAAATTTTGTGTGTTAATAGTACACATAATAATCTTGAAAAAGAGACGGAGGTCTATAGCTCGAGATATAATTTTTGAAAGTTGAGTCATAATTTTGGAAAGTTATATGGACAATGACCATGTTTTTGAAATGGGTTAAGGTGCATTATGACCATGTTTTTGAAATGGGTTAAGGTGCATTTTTGCCACGAAAGTTTTGCTAATGGAGCGTCCAGCACCCGGAAGTTTTTAGGGTACCAAATCTGCCCCGGAAGTATGAAAATGGTAGCAAATTTTCCCCTCTGTTAATTTTGACCGTTACGTTCCACCTCATCACACGTGGCATGCCACCTCATCAATCAAAAGTATCATTTTTGCCCTGGAAGTTTTCATTGAGGAGCAATTTTGCCCCGGAAGTTTACAAAAGTAGCAATTTTGCCCTTCTTTCTCCCAATATTAAATTTGACTATTAGATCAGTCAAAGACTACACATGTCATGCCTTGAAATGGTCGAACTTGGAGTCAGAGAAGGAAATCTTTGACATGTTGAGCTCAAGGCGGCCAGAATTTGTGAAGCCGAACTGGTCACAGGGACTAGAGCTGGGAAATCGGGCCGGCCCGTTTAAGCCCTGGCCTTGCAGGGCTCGGGCTTGAAAAATAAGCCAGAAATTTGAAATTGGCCCTGCAGGGCTGGTCCTGGAGAGCCTCGGGCTTAATCGGGCCGGCCCTGCAGTTTGTATAGATTGATCATTTGCGTAGATCATAAGTGATGCTTCCTGTGACCAGTTCGGCTTCATAAATTCTGGCTGCCTTGAGCTCAACATCTCAAGGATCTCCTTCTCTGACTCCAAGTTCGACCTTTTCAAGGCATGACATGTGTAGTCTTTGACTGATTTAGAAGGGCAAAATTGATACATTTTGTAAACTTCCAGGGTAAAATTGCTCTCATTGAAAACTTCCGGGGCAAAAATGATACTTAACTCTTATTGGTTGATGAGGTGGCATGCCACGTGTCATGAGGTGGCATGCCACGTGGACAGTTAGTCAAACTTAACGGTCAAAATTAACGGATGGGCAAATTTGCTACCTTTTTCATACTTCCGGGGCAAATTTGATACCTTTTGCATACTTCCGGGGCAAATTTGGTACCCAAAAAACTTCCGGGTGCTGGACGCTCCATTAGCAAAACTTCCGTGGCAAATTTGATATTTAACCCTTTTGAAATCTGGCAATGATATAATGTGTTATGGCTATTGGTATTATTATTTTTTTGTGTGAAATTAGACATGTTAAGGAACACGTAGTTTTTGGAAGCGCCTCATTTAGATTTTTGTAGAATTAATTACAAATTTTTAAAGTTTAATCAGAAAATTCTGGAAAAATCCTATGTAAAGAGTCAAGTTACATATATACATTTTGGAATTTTAAGAAACATTATATTTAATGCAATAAAGCATAATTTATAGGATGATTGGTATTTATTAAACTTCTAATTTAAAGTATTGATAACGTATTGGAATAGCCTCTGGGTTAATAAAGATATTATTGAAATTTTAATCAGTTTAGTTTTGAAATTTAAAGGACTGTTATTCCATTTCTGAAATCTATGGGACTAAACGGTCTTTTTTTATATAAAAAAAAAATGTATATGCCAAACTGTTATTTTCAGTTTTTATTATAATAATATGTCATTATTAAATTTGTACATTTTTATGAAATTGTAATTATGTGGAGTTTTAAAGAGTTATTAATGGTTAGTAAATTGGTTGTGGTGGATTGATTTTTGGCGTGTGTTTGAGCTCTTGGATTAGGAGCAGTGTGATAATAGTTAGCTTCGGCGAGAGGTAACCACTTTCCACTTGTTATGTGTATTGATATGTTGTTTGTAAGTATTTTGTGAAATAATTATGAATATTTTAATAGAAATTTCCTTGTGGAACCTTATGATTTGAATTGTGAAATATATGCATATATTTATTTATGTATAAGAATTTGGGAATTGAGATATTATGACATGGTTATGAGAATTGTTTAAATAACATGATATGAATGTGAAAATCTTGGAAAATCTCCTGTTGAGTTATTTATTATGATAATTATGGAAAGGGTTGACTTGTGAAGAAATGGAGTAGTTATTCTACCACGTGGTGAGGCTTCCATTGGTGCACGATGGTTGGCTTTCTATTGTCCCACCTGTTCAATGAGGAACTGGCCCACTAGTTCAAATAGGGCTTATGATACCTCACTAGTTCAATGAGGGGAAAAGACCCATAGTCTGAGACATGTGCTCGAGGATTTTGGCCCGTCCTCATCACATGACCAAAGAGCTTTTGAGTAACCATAACATGGATGTAACTTAGCCCATGAGTCTAGTCGGAGGAAATAAGGCGGTTCGGTTGGATTGATGGAAGGCATCTTGGGAATTGTGTTAATGAACTCTATGGTATATAATTTATGATATGAAATTTTGTGATGTGGATATTGGTGAATTATATTTTTAATATTTTGTTATATAAATTGTTCCACTTGGAACCTCATTAGCACATATTAGTATTCGTAATATGTTGGATTGATGGTTACCACATTTTTCAGGTGATAGTTCCCGTTCGGGTCCATCAGGGAAGACCTCAGAAGCTTAAGCTACTTCTGCTAAAAGTAGTGCTTCTGTCTTTTTGGTTTATGTTGGATGATTGTATATTGCCACATTAGTGCTCATTTTGCATACTCTGATTTATTTTGTATATTTTGGTAATTGATGAAGTATTACTCAGTGGTTGATCAACCCTTAATTAGTCATTATGTTAAGTAAAATGGAGGATGTTATATGTGTCTTGATACATCACTTTTTTTTGGCAAAGATACATCACATAATTGTAATTGTCAGTAATGGGTAAAAAGTTGAGTGAATTAAGCTATTAGATAATCACCTTGGCGAGAATATCAACATTTGAAGACAATGGAGATAATGATAATCCAACATTTGATGATCTTTGTTAAATTTATAATTAGTTTTATTTAATTATGTTTAGTGATTTTATATTAGAACGTGAATTTTGTATAAATGTTTATGTTAAGTATGACAAATTATGAGTGTTAATGAATTTAATTTCAGTTATTTAGATATAAGATATATTTAAACCAGATCGTTGTGATTTTTAGTATTTTAATTATTTTATTATATAATTTTAATTGTTATTTATTAATATAGGTAAACTCTTACGAGTTTACGTCCCTCTCACGAGTTTGACAACCTTGCTTACGGATGCATCTTTCCTCTTGATCCCGATCCACTACATGTCTCTTTCATGCGATCCGGAGTTCAAATAAATGAACCCAGAGGCAACAGTTAATTTTATATGCAAATATGAAATACAAATGGCAGTATAACACATGTATAAGTATAGAATAAACCATAGTAAATAAGTCTTACCATAACCGCAGTTAACGGCCAAGGACGTAGCCCTTTAAGACACACAGCCCTATGAGACACGCAGCCTCAATCCATAGCAAGGATACACACATGCAAATTATCTGAAAGTGAAGCAAATCACCAAGAGGTGGGTGAATTGGGGATTTCAAAAATTCTTTTTAAATCACCCACACAATCAGAAGGAAACCATAGTGAAGTAGAGATAGAGAAGAAGAGCTTGACACAGAGGATTTATACTGGTTCGGTCCAACTCCTTGACTACCCAGACTCTCTGGGATTTTCTACTATCACTCAATCACAATTACACACTCTATACTCAGGATGATCCTTTCTCCCTAGGACTCACTCCTCCTTACAAGTTGTAGTTGTATACAATCATATACACACTCTGTACTCAAGAGTTATCCTCTCCCTAGGGTACATTCCCCCTTACAAGTTGTACTCTGATTACCCAATCTCCAAGTCCCACGACTTGAGATTCTTACAATGAATGATATGCAAAGAAATGAACTCTCTGAAAGAGTAGATATGATAAACACTGAAGTTCAATGTATCAAAGATACAAATGAAATAAAATAAAGCAGTAAAAGACTAAACTTTCTTTGTATGCATTTTGTATCTGTCTTCTCTGCTGGTAATCTTCAAATCTTCATGTATTTATAGTGATTTGAAGGAGATGAACGTTATAGATCCGTTGAGACTTCAACCCATTCAAAAATATAGTTGTTGTGGGTGTTTCTCCATGAATCTATCTCTTTGTGAGCGTTCTTTGTTTGAATATAGCTGTTGGGGAACACTTGAGATTTGAATATTTGAATTTTGGCTCTTCAAGGTTGTGTCCCATGATGATGTTCAGCTTTAGTTGGTAGTGGACATGTTGTCTGCATTGAGAAATGGTTGTCCAACTTTCCAGGCTGTCTCCCATTTGCTTTGTTTAAGAAGATATAATATAATAAGACAAGTTGCACATTGAGTTGCTTTATTTGACTTTTAAAGCAAATCCAAATCTTCTAAAATCTCACAAGCAAACTGTTTAAGTCTGGTTAGAAATACTGATAAGAATCATTCAAAACATATACAACCAATTCATAGATTAAAGCCAAAGTATAGATCAAACTGAACATTTCAAACCAAACAGCGTTCATCTGTTCTGAAGGTCCAAACTCGAGTCCAAACTGGAGTTTGTGAAAGTGGAACTATATACCCAAGAATGGGGGTGAATTGGGTATTTTAAAAATCTTTTAAAACTGCTCTATTTTTAGACAGTGAAAACAGAGATGAACAGAGTAGAAGGAAGAATAGCTGGACACAGATATTTATACTGGTTCGGTCCTAACAAACTTGACCTACATCCAGTCCCTAGACTCTTTGGGTTTATCACTATCACAAAGATTACACACTCTATACTCAAGAGTAGTTCTCTCACTAGAACTCACTCCCCCTTACAAGTTGTAATCAGTGAACTCCTAAATCACCAAGTCCCCTTGACTTGTGATTCTTTTCAATAAATGATTTACGAGATAAAAACTCTCTCTAAGAGTGGATAATAATAAACACTCGAAGCTTATAATGTCAAAAGACAAAATACAAGTGAAAACGAAAAGGTAGTTGAAGAACTTGAATGCTTGTTCGTTTTCGGATGTAGTAGTTGTTGAGAAGAAATGAATGCTACTCTATTTATAGTCGATAGCATTAATAGACCATTGCATTGATAATAAGACCGTTGACGATGATCTACAGAAGTTGTGAACTGGTTAGGTCTTCTTCTCTTTCTAAAAACTCTCTTAATCCAGCTGGCTAGATGGTCAGAGTTGACTCTCTGCAAATTAATCCGTTGGAGAAGATGTTGCTTGTTGTAGAAATCATTCTTTAATGCTTTGCAACCGTGTGCAGATGGATTAACCAAAAGGATGCAAGTTTCTCGGTTGAGCATTTAATGTTCTGACATCACTTTTGCTTTTGCTTTAAACCTTCAGTAAACTTTCCTTAATCTGTCTAAAACTCACTAAAAAGATGGTCAAACATATCTAGAATCAATAGAGATTAATCATGGAAAGCATTGAGACCAAACAAGAAGGTATAATCAAATCGACACATTTGATTTTCAGCAACGTTCGAAACCCGGAGGTTTGTTCACAAACCTCGAGGTTTGGTCACTTAAGGTAGAAAACGATTTAAGACCAAAACCTCAAACCCGGAGGTTTATAATAAAACCCGGAGGTTTCTCATGATGCAACAAACAATGGTTTTTCTCGGCTTACTCCAAACCTCGAGGTTTTCCGAGAAACCTCGAGGTTTCACATTGTAAGTGAAACCAAAGCGAAAACACGATGGAAGTAAACCCGGAGGTTTCTCAAGAAACCCGGAGGTTTTAGAATGAGTGAAAGTTCATTTGCTCTTCGGAACTCACAAACCTCGAGGTTTGTAGCAATACTCAAGGTTTTGTCCAAACTCCAAAGTTCTTTGTTTTGAGCCAAAACACAAACCCGGAGGTTTCGTGGAAACCTCGAGGTTTTCTATCATACTGAAAACCATTAGCTCTCTCGGAAGCTAGAAACCTCGAGGTTTCGTCAATACTCGAGGTTTGACATTTAATTTCAAAATTTTCGCTTTGGCGCCAAGGTATAACCTCGAGGTTTTGTTGTAAGCCTCGAGGTTTCACAACTTGGTGTGAAACCGAGTTTTCTCGAAGTCAAAACCTCGAGGTTTCTTAATAAACCTCGAGGTTTCACATAAATTTGTGAAACCAAGTTTTTGCAAGTTAAAGACACAGAACCTTGAGGCTTCCTTTGTAAGGCCAAACCTCGAGGTTTCGGGCAAACCTCGAGGTTTGCTCTCACTCGAGATTTTCCAACTTCTCGAGAGAAAATCCTCATTCTTTGTTCACAATTGTTGGCAATCATCAAAATTTTTTAGAGAACCAGCATTCTCCCCCTTTTTGATGATGACAACACTTGTAAGCAAACATCTTTGAAAAAGTTCAAGAAATTTTTCATATTGTAATTAGACTTTGAGATTAGCGAGAGGTTTTGAGAACTTAGCCACTTGGGAATATAATTTTGTGATTTGCATAATGTAAACACGAGGCATTAATCGAGATGAGAGCGAAGCATGAAAAACATAGGTTGTATTTCAGTTTAATAGATAGAGCAATACGGGATAATGTAATACAAAACAAAATACAAAATGCACATGATCCTCAAAGCTCTCTAAGCTTCAAAGGCTACTCCTTGCTTTTCTCTCCCCCTTTGGCATCGTCAAAAGGAGGGTGGACTAAGGGTGAAGAGGGAGGAGAAAGATGAAGAATTTCAGTAGGAGGAGTTGCTATGGATGAAGAGGGAAGAATCTCAGTGGCGGGAATAGATGGTGAAGGAAGGACTACCGTGGTTGGAGTGGTAGCCTCAGTGACTGGAGAAGGGAAAATGGGAGTTGAGGGAGCTTGAGAGAATGAAGGGATAGGAGGGGAAGTGAAAATAAGGATGGTGAGGGAGAACCAGAAGTAGGGCCAGAAGTGCTTGGACCAGTAGTAGAACCAGGAGTGGAGGAGGAACCAATGTGAAGATGCTTCATGATCTGGTCCACCTTATCAGTGAGGTCCATATGAGAAATGAGCTGAGTGGACATCTTAAGTTCAATCTCTTCAGCCTTCTCCTTAACCTCAGCTGATTGACCAGCAACTACTTCAAGATGCTCCTTTATGGCATCTTGAATCTCAATTAGACCAGTGTGCCCACGAGTCATCTCAGCCCGTAACTTTCCCAATTCAAACTCCATGCGCATAGTCATGGTGGCAAGGGCAGCATCCACAATTTGCTTGATTTGAGAAGCAAGGTCAGAAGACAGTGATGTCTGAGGAGGTGGAGGTGCTGACTGGGCCTCTTGAGCTTGTGAGCGCGGATGTGATCTTAAAGGAGCTTGAGATTGAGCAGAGCCTTCTTCCCCAAACTTGATCTTCATTAAATTCATCTGTGTTTTCCCAAAGAAGGGGGGATACTCAAGTGTGTCAGGAGCACCCACATACCAGATCTTGTGGTAGAAGAGAATAACAGACACCAATGAGGGATATGGAATATGAGATAACTGCCTCTTTGCAAAGCTGAATTCAGTCATTCCTTTGAGGAGCCAGTGACCAAGGTTGAAGGGTACTTCCTCACAAAGGCAATAAATGGTCTGTAGACATTCTGAGTGAAGTGAGTCCAGTTGCCGCCTTTAGGAATGAAGTTCCTAGAGTAGACATACCATAGGACACGATTCTCAGCAGGCATGGAGCTTGGTCTGAATGTGAGTCTGAGTTGCTGATCTGGAGGGAAAGGCACACCAGGCCTAAGAGTTTCAAAAACTTCTTGGTTACTGTAAGAAAACTCAGGAACAGGTGGAGGATTGTCAATTCTCAGAATTTTGTTCAGGATGGCAGCTGACAGTGTGAATTTGACATTCCTAACAATGGTGGTGACCCTCTCCTCAATCACTTTGTTGTAGTCGCCCAATTCATTGTTATACTCCATCTTGTAATAAAACAATCGAACTATGTTTGGAGTATAAGGAGCAGATATTGAAATGAAAGGCTCGTATTGTTTCAACCAAGGGGATAAATCAAAGTGACATTCTTTCTGAAATGCCTTTAAATCAATAACAACCACAGGGCAAAAGAGACGATGAAGATATGCTTCCCTGAATTTTTCATTGTCTTCTTTGGGAAGTGCAGCAGGGGTAGTGACAAATCCATTTGGTGGAGAGATATTCTTGAGATGTCTGATATTGCATTTTCCATGACAGGAGGCACATCTTCTTCCTCTTCTTGTTGAGGGTGAGGATTATGAGAGGATTACTGACCCCTTGATGATTGTTGGGACTTAGCAAATGAGGCTCTCTTTGTTCTTGCCTTAGTTGGAGATTTAGTGGATTTGGAAGTTCCTGATTTCATCGATTGATCCTTTCCAGTAGGCTCTGTTCCGGAGACAGAAGCTTTCCCTTTCCCTTTCCCTTTGGGTTTAGGCTCTTTCCTCTTCTTTGAATCAGCCTCAGCAGGTTCTTTGGCAGGTTCCTTGAAGGAAACTTCTTTCCTTGGACCCTTGGTTTCCTTTCTTCCCTTCGATGGTGATTGCTCGTCAGCAATCTCACCCTGAACACCTCTAATTGATTTGTCTATACCGTAATGGAGGCGAGTAGAGCGAGTCTTTACCCTTACTGGGCGACCAGAAGAAGAAGGGGGTGTTTGTGCAGGTTGACGAGGAGGAGGAGGAGGAGACCATGATTTCGTTTCTTCTTCACTGGAATCAGAAGCAGAAATAGCTTGGGATTTTGATTTCGAGGCCATTTGAGGGTTTAGAAGGGAGGATTAGGTCGAAAATGGGAGATTCAGAGAGTGGGTGACGAGAGAGAGAGAGCAAAACCTAGAGGTTTAGGTCGAGGTTTGAAGAACATGAACAGTGTACTCATATATATAGACGATAGCAAACCTCGAGGTTTCACGCCAAACCTCGAGGTTTGATGAAAAATACCAACCTGGACGTCAGAGGTGTTCGCGTGAACCTCGACTCATCAAAGACGCAAACCTCGAGGTTTGTTCCAAAACCTCGAGGTTTTACTCGTCCTTTAGACTAGTCGGCTTTCTGTCTCAACCAAACCTCGAGGTTTCCTTGAATACTCGAGGTTTCATTTCTCTGAAGCTTTCTGTCCTTGACTATGCACCACTAAACCTCAAGGTTTTCATCAAAACCTTGAGGTTTTGCTCTTTGACAGCAAAACCACGATTGACCATGTTCCACCAAACCTCAAGGTTTTCTCCAAAACCTCGAGGTTTTGCTCCTCGACAGCAAAACCACGTTACTTAATATCCTGCATAAAACATATCTAGACACTCCGATGCTTAAGTCAGTGACTTTTAATCATCAAAACCACAATTTATCACTAATTTGAGCAAGAATTACTTACAACTCGTTGGGATTTACCATTCCCAATTCTCTTCTAATAAAGTTGAATGGCTCCTTGGCCAAAGGTTTGGTGAAGATATCATCAAGTTGAAGATGAGTTGGGATGAACATGACTTTGACATCTCTCTTCTGAACATGATCCCTTATGAAATGATGCCTCACATCAATATGCTTAGTCCGAGTATGTTGCACTGGATTCTTGGCTAAGCTTATTGTGCTTGTGTTGTCACACAATACAGGATCTCCTTCAAGTTGATTCCTAGATCGAGATAGTTGCGTTTGAGCCATAAAACTTGAGCACAAAGAACTTGAGGCAGCCACATACTCAGCTTCGCTTGATGATACAGCCACACCGGTTTGCTTCTTCTGAACCAAGACACAAGTGAACCTCCAAGAAACTCACATTGGCCACTTGTACTCTTCCTATCGGTCTTGTACCCAAAGATGGTCTGAATCTGAATATGCTACCAAATGTTCAGGTTGACCTTTAGGAAACCACAATCCAAGTGTCTTTGTGTCAGTAAGATATCTGAATATTCTCTTTACTTGCTCAACATGTTACTCCTTAGGAGCAGATTGAAATCTTGCACACATTCCAACACTGAATTGGATGTCTGGGCGACTTGCGGTTAGATAGAGTAATGATCCAATCATTCCTCTATATTTTGTGATGTTGAAGTCCGTGCCTTCTTCATCAACATCTAATGAAGCAGTTGAACTCATAGGAGTATCAGCTCCATTACAATGATCCATCCCAAACTTCTTCAGCAGATCATTGAGATACTTGGTCTGAGATATGAAGATTCCATCCTTCTTTTGCTTAATTTGCAGGCCAAGAAAATAGTTGAGCTCTCCCATCATGGACATCTCAAATTATCCCTGCATATTCTTAGCAAACTCTTCACACAAAGCATCATTAGAAGCACCAAATATAATATCATCAACATATATTTGAACAATTAAGATTTCATTAAGCTTATTACTCTTTATGAAGAGAGTTGTATCTCGCTTTTCCTCTAATAAAACCTTGATCAAGAAGGAATTTGCTTAATCGCTCATACCAAGCTCTAGGAGCTTGTTTAAGACCATATAGGGCCTTCTTGAGGCGATACACATGATCTGGATGATGGACATTTTCAAAACCAGGAGGTTGTTCTACATAAACCTCTTCTTGAATAAAACCATTCGTAAAAGCACTTTTCACATCCATTTGATAGAGTTTAAAGTTTTTCACACACGAGGCAAAGGCAAGAAGAACTCTTATGGCTTCCAATCTTGCCACTGGAGCATAAGTTTCTTCGTAATCAATTCCTTCTTCTTGATTATAGCCTTTGGCAACCAATCTTGCTTTGTTACGGATAATGATTGCTGACTCATCTCGTTTGTTTTTGAATACCCATTTAGTGCCAATGACCGGATGGTCCTTAGGCCTAGGTACCAAGTCCCAAACTTGATTTCTATCAAATTGATGTAACTCCTCTTGCATTGCTATCACCCAATCACTGTCTGAAAGGGCTTTATCAACCTTAGAGGGTTCAATGTGTGATATAAAAGCTGTAAAAGTTACTTCATTTAAAGTGTTGTTTCTGGTTCTTACTCCTTGATTAACATCACCTATAACTTGGTCTAAAGGATGATTTCTAATAAATTTCCAAGCTCTAGGTTGAGTCTCGATCAGATTTCCAATATTTTTTTGAGGATCAGCCTCAAAAACATTTTCAGATTTTCAATAGAAGCGGGAGTAGTTTTTGAAAAGAATTGATTTTTGAAGACATTTCCTTCATCATCATCCATAGTTTTATCATACTTGGATTCACGAAAAACAACATGCATAGACTCTTCAACAATACGAGTATGAGTATTAAAGACTCTATAAGCTTTACTCCTATTAGAATAACCCAGAAATATACTTTCATCTGCTTTGGGATCAAACTTTCCCAAGTTATCCTTACCATTGTTATGGATGAAACACTTACATCCAAACACATGCAGATGAGCCAGATTTGGTTTTCTTCCTTTGTACAGCTCATAGGGAGTCTTGTCCAACTTCTTCCGAAGGTATGCCCGATTTGAGATGTAGCACACGGTGCTCATTGCATCAGCCCAGAACACTTGAGAAGTGTTGTTCTCATTCAACATAGCTCTTGCCATCTCAGTGAGAACTCAATTCTTTCTTTCCACAACACCATTTTGTTGGGGAGTTCTTGGGGATGAGAAGTTGTGGTCTATCCCCATGCTATCACAAAACTCAGCAAATGCATTGTTTTTGAATTCTCCTCCATAATCGCCGATTCCTGAAATAGAGAAGCCTTTCTCGTTTTGGACCTTCTTGGCAAAAACAACAAACTGATCAAATGTTTCATCTTTAGAGGATAAAAATATAGTCCATGCAAATCTTGAGAAATCATCAACTATGACCAAAGTATAAAGATTGCCTCCAAGGCTTTTCACTCTAGCCGGTCCAACTAGATCCATATGAAGCAATTGAAGAGGTATATTAGTTGAAATCTCGTTTTTAGATTTGAAGGATGATTTGGTTTGTTTCCCTTTTTGACAAGCATCACAAAGCATGTCATTTTTAAAATGCGGTTTAGGAACACCAATCACCAGATCCTTTTTAAGTAATCTGTCAAGTTGAATCATATTGACATGAGCTAATCGCTTATGCCATAGCCAACTCTCATCCAAGTTACTTGACAAAACATCTTTCGAAACAAACCATTACTAGAGAGATTAAGTGTATAACAATTACCATCTCTAGGGGCTCTAAATAAAGCTTTTGATTTTATGTTTTCTAAAGGGAGAATATCCTTACTCACAATCAAGCACTCCTCAGAATCGAAGATAACTAAGTTACCTTTATTAGTGCTTTGGCTTTTTAGTTCTCTATGTGGTTTTGATGATAATTAACAGTTGTAAACATACATTGAAGTTTATCTTTGGCAAGATGGAAAACCTCATCGTCAAAGCAACACTCGAGTATTCATTCTAATACTCGAGTATTGACTTGACAAAGAGTTGCTCAAAAATCATTACACGAGCAATACTCAAGTATTGGAGACAATACTCGAGTATTGACTTGACAAGAGCACTCCAAGTTTTTGACCCGAGCCAAACTCGACTATTAACATGAATACTCGAGTATTGAACATACAGAGAGATATCAAGCTTGTCACCTTATGAAAACTCGAGTATTGGTTTTACATACTCGAGTATTGGATTGAACTTTCACAAAGCTTTCATATTTAACATGTGTTTATGAATACTCAAGTATTCGTTTGAAAACTCAAGTATTGTATTGTCAAAGTTTTTCAAGCACCTAGAATACTCGAGTATTAGTATCCACACTCGAGTATTGGACCGACGTAAAGACTACAAGCTTTATGCATATATTGAATACTCAAGTATTCATTCCAATACTCAAGTATTGAGTTTTTCACAAAGTTTTTCAAAATGAATGAATACTCGAGTATTGATTATGGAAACTCGAGTATTGGACATACAGAGAGCTTTCATCTTTGACAACAATTTTGAACACTCAAGTATTCATTTCAATACTCAAGTATTGACTTGGGAAAGACTTCACAAATAAATGAATACTCGAGTATTGAATTGGAAACTCGAGTGTTGGGCATACCGAGAGCTTTGCTCTTTGTCAATGATCTGAACACTCAAGTATTGGAGACAATACTCAAGTATCGTGTTTTTGAACTTAAACTTATTTTCACATCAAAAGTTCAAAACTCGAGTATTGACTTCGACACTCGAGTATTGACCTTACTTCAATGATAAGGTCCAAAGTCAAAAACTCGATGATTCCTCTCTGGAAGATGAATACTCGAGTATCATAATGAATACTCAAGTATTGACTTAAGTGCACAAGTGACACACTCGAGTATTGATAAACACACTCGAGTATTGAACGCTAAGTTTGAAAATCAAACCAGACGAATTTGTGAATCCTTAATCTTTGAACATAATATCTTCCAGGATTATTCTCTACTATTCCTTGCTATGTTTAACCATCTTTTTAGTGAGTTTCAGATCGCTTAAAGAATGATTATTGAAGATTAAAAGGAAAAGCAAAAGGTGATGTCGAACATTAAATGCTGAACCTGACTCTTGCATACTTTTGCTTAATCCATCTGCACACGATTGCAAAGCATTAAAGAATAATTTCTACAACAAGCAACTGCTATTCCAACGGACAAATTCGTAGAAGAGTCAACTCTGATCATCTAACCAGCTGGGTTAGGTGAAGATTGGAGAGAGAAACATGTCTAAACCATCTGCTAATCTTGGCTGATCTTCTCCAACGGATTTATTGGATAGCAACGGTCATTTAATGATCTCTGAGTATAAATAGGACTGCATTCAAGTCTCTACAACAACCAACACATCTGAAAACGCACAAGCATTTAAGTTTCTCAACTACCTTTCTGTTTTCACTTGTATTCTGTCTTTTGACATTATAAGCTTCAGTGTTTAACATTATCTACTCTTTGTGAGAGTTTTTCTACTTGTGAATCATTTATTGTAAAGAACCACAAGTCAGGGGACTTGGTGGTTGGGTTCATTGATTACAACTTGTAAGGGGGAGTGAGTTCTAGTGAGAGAACTATCTCTTGAGTACGAGTGTGTAATCATTGATATAGTGGAAATCCCAGTGTCCGGGGACTGGACGAGGTCAAGGAGTTAGACCGAACCGTATAAATCTTTGTGTCTAGCTATTCTTCTCTACACCATCTCGCTCACCCCCTTGTTTTGTTGCACAAAAACAGAGCAAAAACGAAAAGTTTCGAAATCCCCAATTCACCCCTCTTGGTGATTCAAATTCTCCACCTTCATGGCTTACACCGAGGAGATTGTGGCAAAGTCCTTCGACTAGGTAGACATCTTTGATTAGTGGTCCTTCATTGTTGCCAATTTCACCAACTCCAAAGAATCTTTCCAGATTGATCTCCACCAAAGGTCACCTTGCCACCATCCTTGGGCTTGATTGAGGCAAATTTGGATTGGTCCCATCATGTGCCTAAAGCATCCACTTTGTCAATGTACCATTTGTTGGATTTTGATGCTCTTAGACAAACTTGCAAGACACAACAAATCGGGGCTTAGGTACCCATCTTTTCTTGGGTCCTTTGGGGTTAGTTCATGTCTTAGGAATCTTGTGAGATCCCTTTGGCACCCATTGATAATTTCCTATGGTTTTACTTTTTCTTTCCTTCTTACGAAAGCAGGAAGAAGTAGTGTGACCCTTTCTATTGCAGTAATTACAGTGTGCAAACGGGTTTGAAGAATGGACTGATTTTGTAAAATAGTTTATATAGAATTTTTCACCGTCTTCTTCCTTCCTTCCTTTTTATCAAAGATAGGTTTGTAACCAACTCCCGATCTGTCATTTATAAATCTTTGTTGTTTCAAAATGACATTGAGCATTTCACTTCCTCTAGTGAATTTCTCAAGTGCCTTTGTAAGATATGAATTCTTTTCCTTCATATCAGGGCAATCTTTACAAGCAAGATGTTCAGAGGAGGAAAATTTTTCAACTTGAAATTCAAGAGTAAGATTCCTGTTTTTCAACTTGAAATATTTTTCAGCAAGTTTTTCAAACTCGGATTGCACAGCCATATATTCAGCAAATAACTCATCATAAGGTGGTTTGCAATCATATACCTCATCAAAGTTAGTACGTTGTTCTTCTTCTTCAGCAACTAAGCATATATTTGCTTTTTCTTCCTCATCCTCATCATCTTCATCGATGAACTATCTCCCCAAATACCGAGACATAAGCCTTCTTTTTGAATCTGTTGAATCTCTTCTTTTCTTTGTCTTTGTTCTTCGATTGGGGCATTCGATTTGATGTGGCCAGGCTTCTCACACTCGTAGCAAATGATTGGCTTCTTTGCCTCATAGGGCGGAGCTACCCTTGTGAAACTTCTTAAAACCTTGGTCCTTCTTGTAGAATTTCTTGAATCTCCGGACCATCATGCCAATCTCCTTATCTTCGTCTAGATCTTCATCGTCGTTTGATTCCTTAGTTTCTTTGACAGCTTTAAGGGCAATTCCCTTATTTTTTCCATGGACTTCATCAAGTCCCTTCTTGAACTTAAGTTTGGCTTCATATTCGAAAGGCTTCCGAAAAGAGTCACTATGAGATGACATAGAATCTCCACGAGCTTCTTCAATAAACAGTGACTTTGGCTTCCCATTCCTTATTGAGGATGTTGAGAATTTTCCTCACTTGGACAGGTTGCTCATACTCTTTGCCCAATGCAACAAGTTGATTGATCAGATGAGTGAATCTCAGCTGGAAATCACTAATAGATTCTCCAGGCTTCATACGAAGGAGATCATATTCTGTCATTAGAGTGTTGACTCTATTTTGCTTTACTCCAACAGTTCCTTCATGAGCAATTTCCAAAGCGTCCCACATTGCTTTAGCTGAGGTTAGGTTGCAAATGCAGAAATATTCTTCTTGACTAAGAGCACTTTGCAGAAGAAGAACTGCCTTGCTGTTGAGTGTGACATTTCTTCTGTCATTTTCATCATAATCCTCTTCCTCCTTTGGAACCCTGAGACCATTCACCAAGACAGTTGGAGTCTAGTCCCCACGTTCAAAAACTCTCCAGAGACCATACTTTGTAGCCATCACAAACACCTTGAACTTGGCTTTCCAGAATGAATAATGTTCTCCATTAAAACCTGGAGGTCGGTTGATTGAAGCTCCATCAGGTAGAATACCTTCCATATTGATCCTTCTCGAGTTGTTAGACTCTTTAGAGAAGACCTTGCTCTGATACCAAATGAAAGTGGAACTATATACCCAAGAGGGGGTGAATTGGGTATTTTTAAAATCTTTTAAAACTGCTCTATTTTTAGACAGTGAAAACAGAGATGAACAGAGTAGAAGGAAGAGTAGCTGGACACAGAGATTTATACTGGTTCGGTCCTAACAAACTTGACCTACATCCAAATCCCCCGGACTCTGGGTTTATCACTATCACAAAGATTACACACTCGTACTCAAGAGTAGTTCTCTCACTAGAACTCACTCCCCTTACAAGTTGTAATCAGTGAACTCCCAAATCACCAAGTCCCCTTGACTTGTGATTCTTTTCAATAAATGATTTACAGATAAAAACTCTCTCTAAGAGTGGATAATAATAAACACTGAAGCTTATAATGTCAAAAGACAAAATACAAGTGAAAATAGAAAGGTAGTTGAAGAACTTGAATGCTTGTTCGTTTTCAGATGTAGTAGTTGTTGAGAAGTAATGAATGCTACTCTATTTATAGTCAGATAGCATTAATAGACCGTTGCATTGATAAAAGACCGTTGAAGATGATCTGGAGAAGTTGTGAACTGCTTAGGTCTTCTTCTCTTTCTAAAAATTCTCTTAATCCAGCTGGCTAGATGGTCGAGTTGACTCTCTCGCAAATTAATCCGTTGGAGAAGATGTTGCTTGTTGTAGAAATCATTCTTTAATGCTTTGCAACCGTGTGCTTTGATGGATTAACCAAAAGGATGCAAGTTTCGGTTGAGCATTTAATGTTCGACATCACTTTTGCTTTTGCTTTAAACCTTCAGTAAACTTTCCTTAATCTATCTGAAACTCACTAAAAAGATGGTCAAACATATCTAGAATCAATAGAGATTAATCATGGAAAGCATTGAGACCAAACAAGAAGGTATAATCAAATCGACACATTTGATTTTTAGGCAACGTTCAGAAACCTGGAGGTTTGTTCACAAACCTCGAGGTTTGGTCACTTAAGGTTGAAAACGATTTAAGACCAAAACCTCAAACCTGGAGGTTTATAATAAAACCTGGAGGTTTCTCATGATGCAACAAACAATGGTTTTTCTGGCTTACTCCAAACCTCGAGGTTTTTTGAGAAACCTCGAGGTTTCACATTGTAAGTGAAACCAAAGAAACACGATGGAAGTAAACCCGGAGGTTTCTCAAGAAACCCGGAGGTTTTAGAATGAGTGAAAGTTCATTTGCTCTCTGGAACTCACAAACCTCGAGGTTTGTAGCAATACTCAAGGTTTTGTCCAAACTCCAAAGTTCTTTGTTTTGAGCCAAAACACAAACCCGGAGGTTTCGTGGAAACCTCGAGGTTTTCTATCATACGAAAACCATTAGCTCTCTCGGAAGCTAGAAACCTCGAGGTTTTTGTCAATACTCGAGGTTTGACATTTAATTTCAAAATTTTCAGTTTGGCGCCAAGGTATAACCTCGAGGTTTTGTTGTAAGCCTCGAGGTTTCACAACTTGGTGTGAAACTCGAGTTTTCTCTCGGAAGTCCAAAACCTCGAGGTTTCTTAATAAACCTCGAGGTTTCACATAAATTTGTGAAACCAAGTTTTTGCAAGTTAAAGACACGAGAACCTTGAGGCTTCCTTTGTAAGGCCAAACCTCGAGGTTTTTGGGCAAACCTCGAGGTTTGCTCTCACTCAGGATTTTCCAACTTCTGAGAGCAAATCCTCATTCTTTGTTCACAATTGTTGGCAATCATCAAAATCTTTTAGAAAACCAACAGTTTGCACAGCTAACCTCGAGTTTGCTCGTCATTTGAATATGAGGTTTTGCCTCTGTATGGACCAAGCCGGAGGTTTGCGAAATAAGCCGGAGTTTGTAAAAATTGTTCGGGTCAAACTCGAGTTTGCACGTCTAAACTTGAGTTTAGACTTCTGTCGAGGAAACCATCGGGAAATCGGTTTAAAACATATTTTGAGCAAAACACAAACTCGAGTCTATAAGTGATCGAACTCGAGTTTGACACTATTCATGTCAAAAATCGCTTTTAGTTCTCAAAACGTAAACCGGAGGTTTCAATGCAAACTCTAGAGTTTTCTCAAGTTAAAATCATTTGGCTCTCTATAAGGCACAAACTCGAGTTTAGTATCTTAAACTCGAGTTTTCTCAACTTAGAAAACTTTTAGAAAACTCTTAGCCTAACGCAAACCGGAGGTTTAAAGAAACATTCTCGAGTTTGCTTGATTATAAAACATTGAAAGCTCTCGGCCAAGCGCAAACTCGAGTTTGTCAACTTCAAACTCGAGTTTACATGTTTGTAAACTCTTGAGGATTTTCAAAGCGATGGAAAACTTTACTCAAAGAGAAATAGTTTAGAGTTTATGAAAATCTCTCAATTTGAAATTTCTTCCCGCCAGAGGCAAACTCGAGTTTGTCTCCACAAACTCGAGTTTACATATTTTGTAAACTCTTTGAAGATTTTCTGGGAGGTGCAAACTTGAGGTTTAGAACTCATAGGCTCGAGTTTAAAAGTGTTTTCAATCGAATGTTCTCGACCTCTCGTAAACTCAAGTTTCCAAAATGTAAACTCGAGTTTGCTCAGATTTTGTAAACTCTCAAGTTTCAAGTTCAAGGTCCAATCTCGAGTTTAAAATGCAAACTGGCGAGTTTTGCCTATGTCAGTAGCAAACTCGAGTTTGCCAAATCTAGGCTCGAGTTTGGCGCTGACATAATGTTTTTAGGTTGAAATTAACAAGTTTCAAGAACCATTTAGCTTATCCAAAAACATCCATACATTGTTTACAATTGTCAGCTATCATCAAAACACATATAGAACTAACATTATCTAGCAAA
The DNA here is from genome assembly GCA_019022655.1 of Acacia acuminata. Classification (NCBI taxonomy): domain Eukaryota; kingdom Viridiplantae; phylum Streptophyta; class Magnoliopsida; order Fabales; family Fabaceae; genus Acacia; species Acacia acuminata. The sequence goes on along the minus strand of JAFJYI010000416.1, from coordinate 286,015 downwards.
GATGATCAGTTATACATGATTACATACATAGAAGCTAATAAGATAACAGTTACTCATCTCAAACTTGGATCCTCAATCTAGTCGAAGGTGCTGGGATCAGTAGAGGTGTCAAAGTGTACCTATAAACGTTTATCACTGTCATTAGTCCCTGCCGGCGTCGTAAAGTACTCAACTACGTGACTATATAATATTACTCTTTTTATAAGATCCCTTATTCCTACATAAAGTCATTTATCGAATCCTTAGAGGATGCCAGGTTTGAGATATAGCGTAGAGGCTAAGAAGATTGCGGCTAGACGAGGGTGCCGGGATTGTTTTAAAGTGCATGGGCTGAGATTGGGTTAAGGGTAGTTGCCGGAATAGTGATTGAGTGTGTAAGTTGAGATGATAAGTTGTGTGGTTGCCGAGATTCGAGTTCATGGGTATGAGTTGATGTGGTGAATTGTTGCCGGGATCGAGTTTGTGTGTATGTGTTGTTGTGGTGAGTTGTTGTTGGGATTCGAGTTTGTGTGTTTTTGTTGATGTTGTTAGTTGTTGCTGCCGGGATCGAGTTTGTGTGTTTGTGTAGATGTGGTCAGTTGGGTTTGTTTGATGTTGTCAGTTGTCCTTGCTGGGATCGAGTTTGTGTTGATGTGGTCAGTTGTCATTGCTGCGATCAAGTTTGTGTGTTTGTGTTGATGTTGTCAGTTGTCGTTGCTAGGATCGAGTTTGTGTGTTTGTGTTGATGTGGTCAGTTATCGTTGCTAGGATCGAGTTTGTGTGCTTGTGTTGATGTGGTGAGTTGTTGTCAGGATTCGAGTTTGTGTGTTTTTGATGTGTTGGGTTGTCCTGTTGCTAGGATTGAGTTTGGTTGTATGTGTTGAGGTGTTGAGTTGTGGGTGGTTACCAGGATCGCGATATATCGTATGGGCCGAGGTGATGATGGGTTAAGAGAGGATATCGGAACCATTACCCATGGTTTTCCAATATAATATAAACACACTACCGAAGTTTTCCTTCCCTTATCCTACATATACAATGTTGATATATGTATTTTGGAAACACAACTCTATTTTTCTTCAGCACCCCAGATTTACAGTTTATGCAACAGAGAATTCTTATGGCTTGGTTTCTATGGTTCTTTTTAGCATAAACATCTTGGGTTTACTCCTTGGTTTATTACTCAAAGTTCCGTTGGAAAAACCAATAGAAACTAGAGAGAACAGAGGCCTGATGATTACCTTCAGTTGCTGATCTTGAATGATAAAGATCCAGTTAAAACCAAAGCCTCTACTCCTGCTAGCTCAAAATAGGGGAATGAAGTTGGTTGAAACTCTCTATTAGTTTCCACACTCCTCTCTATCAGCTTTCTCTTTCACTCTCGGTGGAGGGTACGATTCGAATGAGAACCAAGGCAAAACAACGTATATAAGGACTAAAAGTGCAGTCCGACGGAAGCAATCAAAGGTAGGTGGTGCTGAATTCAAAATGTAGGGTGGAGTTCTAGAGAAGCATGGTACCGCCGGCCTTACGTGTTCGAAGATGAGTTAATCACGCGGTGAAGTATGGTTAATAACTTTTTGTGACAGAGCTTTCTCTCTCTTGTTTACGATTCTTTGCGTTTTTGACACGGTAAACAGATGGGCTAGAGGAGTGGGTTAATTGAATATTGAAAAAGGCTATATTGTTGTTGCACGTTTGGGCTGCAATATGTGTTGGGCCATTAAGGGCCATTAAAACAAATTATCCCACTTGATCCTTTTCAAACCTCATGTTTGCAAGTATTAGATAATTATTAAAATTAAATGCTTAATCTCATTTAAATATTTTCTTTCCCAATTAAATTTATTTTGGCCTTGAAATATTATCTCTAAAATATTTATGCCAAAATTCGTGATAAATCCCCATATATTATTCAATCTTTAAAATCTCCAAAATTTGGGATGTTACAATATTCTTGTCGGGCATATTGATAGTATAATAGTTACCTTCTTTTGGAGCTCTAATCGAATCTTGATTGATCTTTGTTTATTTGGAGACCCTTTTTGTTCACAATAAGGCATTCTTCCGAATCTAAGATCACTATTAAAAAAAATACAAAATTTGTGACGGACAAACATCCGTCACGATATGGTCGCCATGAACAATTATTTTCAACAAAAATAACACATCGACGCAAATTTTGGAATTTGCGATGGACTGGTCCATCAAAAATTCCAAAATTTGTGGCGGAATACTTGTTCCATTGCAACTATCGAATTTTGCGACGGATTTATTCAATAATTCCATCAAAAATTTTGTTTTTTTACCCCAAAAAAAAAAAGAATTTTGTAGCCATTTGTGATGGAATTATGTAAAAATCCGTCGCAAATATTAAAATTATATATATTTATTATATCTCTTCCTTCGCAACAACTAGAAGAAAAAAAGTACGAAATAAAAAAGAAGTGTATATGATGAAAAATATATAATACTAATCATAAAAGAGTATACAAAGAAAAGATGAAATATAAACAATAATGTTGCGAACAAGATGGAATAAAAAGAACAAAAAAAATCATAAATAACGTCTATACGTACAATAGCAACAATATGGTCGTCATCATCACCAGGAGCCGACCCTGTATCCTTCTTGTCCTTCATTAGGGACTGGAGTAGATCCTGCATCTGCTTCATCATCTTCACTTGTTTGATTCATCTACTCCAACCAAACCATGATTAAGTATGCCATTTAGTTCTTCCTAATTTAGCAAAAAATATTATGAAAAAATTCTTTAGAAAATATTTCTCTAAATATCTAATCTGATCTGATCTAAAAATCTAATTCAAATCCTTACATATCTAACTTAATAATAAAATAAATAATATTCAATACCAATCCTAACAATATAAATATCTAATATCCAAATCCAAGATAATAAGATAATCTATTGAAATCATAATAAAATATTCTAAATAACATATCTCAACGATTTTCGGGAGCTCATAACAAAAGAACTCTTATTTACCAACATATCATAACTCTTTCGTAGTCCATTTAGTCCTAAATATAAGATAAAATTGACTTTTTTAGAAAGATTAAGGAAGCTAATTAAATTATTTTAGAGTATTTTTATTTTTATTTTTCCTCCAAAGTATCATAGCTCTTTAATACCAATAATATAACTTATTTAACTTCCTTAATCTTTTTTTAAAAAGTCAACTCGTCTTATATTTAGGATCGAAGATAATAAAATACGAGTAATTTTATCCAAGCACAAAAGAAATTAAACACAATATATAAAATAACTCTCTCTTTTTTTACCTAACCCGAAAAATCCTTTCTAGATCATACAAAGTTTAAGGTTTCCCAAATTACATAGACACAAAAAATAGTACCAGTAGCAGAGCTCTCTACATCTTTTTCTTTTCTTTTCTTTTCTTTTTTTCTTTTTTTTTTTTGCTCAAAAGAGCTCTCTACATCTTGAAGATTAAAAATAGTGAAAAAAACGCAGCCACCAAATAAAACTATATATAATATAATACAATATAAGTCACACACACCATTCTCTTAACAAGAAAACTATCTGAACAAATCAATGGATCAGGAAATCCAATTCCCTCTAATAAATCGATAAATCAGGAAAACATTGCAAATCATCAACAGTTCTAATTACTCTAGTCTCACCTAGCATGCTTTTGTTTGATAAATCTGTCATTCCAAGTAAAATAAAAAAAAAAAGTGGCGAAGAAAGACGCACATTGAAGAGGCAAAAAGGGGAATAGTCATCAGCAGTTTCAAATGGAAAAGAGGCACTTTGATATTAAATAGACTCACATAACAATTCAGAGAAATAAAAGAGACAGAATGCGAAAAGCGTAACTAAAATCATAGTAATCAGAAGAAGCACACAACAAAATTCTATGGATTGATTGATAGGTTGGTATGCCAATTTTTCAAATTAATTATAAATGTAAAAAAAAAATTCTTAGCGCTTTTTTATCAAGATCAAGCTTCTTTCCATTTTAATCTGAGAACTATGACCCCTATTACAAACCATCTGACAACAAGTGGTCTATTTGAAATGCATAAAAGAAAATATAACTAGCAAGGGATAAGAGATAAGAGATAAGTAACTCTTCAAGAAAAATATCAACCAATACAAGATTAAATATTCAAGATCAAAGAACTTAAATAAGAAATTTTACTAGGCGGAGAACGGCGACGTGTCACGGCGAGAAGGAAGAAGAACGGATGGCGGAGACGGACGGTGATGAACCCGAGAGCTATGGAGACTGGGGAGAGAATGTTGGACATGAGAGCTGAAATGAACCAGGCAGATCTGAAGATATTATGCTTCGCAAAAATAAGTGATGTTGTAACGGAAACTGGGTTCGTAGCAAAAAGGCATCATTTTTGACACCGTTTTGCGATGGAATACTTTTTGTCACAAAACAGATTCATTTTTTGTGACGGATCACAATATCCGTCACAAAACAGCATAAAAAATGCCACTTTTTTGCGACAGATCAAGTTTCCATTGCAAAATGGCATCTTTTTTACACCATTTTACGACGGAAACATATTCCGTCGCAAAACTTCTCACCCATTCAAATATTTTGTGACGAATTATATAAATCCATCGCAATTTGCGATGAATATTATTTGTATCGCAAAAATCGATAAAGTATTTCTGTCGCCAATTTACTATTTTCTAGTAGTGGATAATCCAATTATCTTTGTCTGCATTATACGACACTATGGAGATTATGGCGGGGACCTTCTACATATATAATAGATGTCTTTGATTTGAACTTCATATTTCTCGCCAATTCCACCAATGCCGGCTATTTTGCCAAACTGGTTTGATTTTCTCCAAAGCTTACTTTGCCACCATCTTTTGATCTTATTATAACAAATTTAGACTAATCTCAAGTCATGTGTATAAAGCATCCGCTATCAATGTATGCTCATAGATATACTTGCAATGAATAAAAATTAAGTCTTAATCCTTTAATCTTATCATTGAAATTTTAAATTATGTAGTCATGAGCAAGGTTATCAAACTCGTGAGTTTAAGTAAACTCATCTTGACAATGACGTAAACTCGTATCGTGAACACGAATTGTAAACTCGTAAGAGTTTACTTTTATCATTAAATATATATTTTTGTGCATAATTAAATAATTAAAATAAAAAAATAGAAAATTGATTTAAATATATTTTAACAAAAGATCACACCTATGAAAAGAAAAAGATCTAAATCCACATAATTGAAATTAAGTACATCAACATTCATAATGTATCATGCTTGACAAAGGAATTTATATAAAATTCATATATGAAGCCATTAAGTATAATCAAATAGAGAAAATTAACACGAGTTTAAGAGTGAGTTCACACAATTTTGTAAATTAGAATCATAAAAACGGTAAATACAATGTAACTCACGAGTTTATGACTAGCACAAGTTTACCGGAACTTGATTCGATTTTGTAAGTTAGAAACGTAAAAACAATAAACTCGGAGAGTCAACTCGCGAGTTTGACAACAATGGTCATGAGATTTATGCTGATTTGCCCTTGGTGGGCAATTTAAACTGTGCCCTTATTGGGCTGGTCATGAGATTTTAAATGCTTAAATATACTCATAAAACCTGTAATAATCCCATCATCATTATAAAGTATATAATTTATGCCAATTAATGTCAATACTAAATAAAAATTTATAACAAACCATACCATTCATTCACATCTCATGAAAGTCGTCATTTATTTTCGTGTTTTATTCAATGCAAAGTTCCTATATAATTTATTTTAAAATCTCTATACAAAGACGTGGCGCCATATTATTATTTGACAATGGTTTTTTTTTTTTTTTTGGGGGGGGGGGGGGGGGGGGGATTCATGAGGCCTATTTTAACATTTTCGTGCTAAATCATCCAAACAATTTTTAGTAATTCAATTAATTAATTACATTAATTGATTATATTGATTCAATAAATATAATGATATTTATACAAAAAAGTACTAAAGAATTCATAGAAAGTTTGTAAATGAAATCAGGGACACTAATATATATATATAAACACACAAACTTTCAAGACTGAAAAATCAATTTAGTTTGACAAGAGAGTATAGAAAAAACTGTGAGAAAGATGGCGATATCTTCGGGAGAGGGACCAAGCAGGAACAACACCTCTCGAATTCGAAAGCGACCTAGGATTACAATTCGCAACAGAAGTAGAGAGTCCGAGGAACGACATATCGTGGAGGCCCAAGGTGGGAGCAACCACGAAGATCGTGAACGCGATGCCAGAGAAGGAAGGGAACGGCAGAATGAAGAGATTGAAGAAGAAGCAGAAGACGCCGTTGCCGCCGAAGAAGAAGAATCAGAAGACGTCATCGAAGAGTCATTCTGTGGAGAGAAAGTCACTTCTGGAGGAGATGGTGATGGTGGTGGCAGGGATGAGTCCATTCCTGTGACTCTCACCGATCCTAATATTCTTAATTGCTGCATTTGCTGTCACCCTTTGACTATTCCTGTATTTCAGGTCAGTTTTCTTCATTCATGAACTTCCGCAATCATAACATGACACTTCAATAATGATTGAACACTTCTTTTCATGAAGCGTCTTATACTTGTGTACTATTTTACCAGTTGGGTAAGGTTTCGTGAGCTTTATAAGCTTTTCATGTCCCAACATTTTGTTAATATTCTCCTTCAGTTGCAACTTTTGATGAGTTCTTTTCATCTTTTTAAAAGCCATTAAGATTAATTAGCATTGAGACTTTTGTGGATTTCTTGAGATGATATACGGGAAGTGTCTATAGTTTTGCTCCGAAAATGGTTTGGGAGGTTATTGAGCGAAATATTTTGGTGGTGGGCTCAACATCATCATGATGAATTCAAACTGTAAAGTTCCATAAGTCAATAGGGTCTGTTTGGTACGAGTGATTTGGATGGGGAAGGAAAAATTTGTATGAGTTGGATTTAGAAAAATTAGATAAAGTGGGATTAAAAGTTTTTAATTAATTTTTCTTACACTTTGATACTATATCTCCTCTTTATTAAAAACTTACAACCCCATTTCTCTAAATATTTAAATCTGAGCCCACTTTCCCTCCCCTCCCCTTATACCAAACAGCCCCTTAAAGAAGTCAAAGGTGGGGATGTGTTGGTTGCAGTTTCCAATCAGTTATATGTAGTAGCGAACCGGAAGTGACATGGGCACTAAGTTGAGGAATATCTTAATTATGAAAAATTCTATTTGCCTAGATTTAATTATGTGATATTAAGTGGTTTGAAATCTACAATTCTATTCAAACATGTCATGGGCATATATGCATACAGAAGTTCCAACATATTGTCTAATAATATTGCATTATGTTTTCTTCAAATATATGCATACATATTTGCAAATATATATGGCTATGTACAGCTATTCTATTCCTGGCAAAAAAAAAAAAGGTACAGCCATATATCTATTGAATGTGAATAAGAGCCTTTTAACGAATATGACTCCATGCACTGAAAGGTGTGAACGTTTTCTATATAAAGACTGCCCTCGTAAGAATTTCATTGTAATCCACATTGATCACTTATTTTCTAACGAATTTCAGATGTGCTTGAATGTAATAAAATGAGTGCATGTGGAAATTTTGGTTTCACTTTCTTAATGAAGGCCTTGCACCTTAGATGTTGTTAATACGTGGAGTGTACAATAAATGCAATAAATTTGCTTTGATGTGATTTATTAAAACTTGCCTACTTTACTTCATCAAACAAATGGATGCAATATTTGCCTGATTTACGCAATCTATCATTAAAATAGCCATGCATCCTGTTATGTTTTAACATGGATGTCATTGGGTAGAACATGGTTAACTTCATAACTTAGTTCTGTTGAAGTTTCTTGAATCTCCATTGTTTTATTGTTTTTCTTTTGTTAGTTCTGTTGAAGTTTCTTGAATCTCCATTGTTTTATTGTTTTTCTTTTGTTTTTGTTGATGTTTCTTGAATCTCCATGGTTAAATTTTTCTATCTCCATTGCTGAATATTTGAGGCGTTTGGACTTCATTATTTCATGTTAATATGGAAGATATATCAAGTTTGATGAAAACAATTTCATTTTGTTCCTGCACCACATTATTGTGGGTAACCTAGGAGAAAGAAAGCAGTTTGGTGAACTTTTAGAGAATCATAGCCACTTTTATCCCCCACAATCTCTTAAATATTAATTTGTTATTGTGAATCTTGTTGATCTATTTTCCAATCAATAGAGGCTTTTCTAGAACTATTTCGATCCTTTTCATGAAGGTTTCTTTGTTTCTTACATGAATCGGAAGTATTATGCTTCCAATCTGCAAGCCTTTCATATACCTTTTTTCCTTTGTTGTGCCATATTTGCCAAATCTACTATGATAAGCTTTCTTTGTAATTTGATGGCAATGCAGTGTGAGAATGGGCATATCGCATGCTCTACCTGCTGTGTCCAATTTGCCGATAAGTGTTATTCGTGCATGGCGCCCATTGGCAACATCCGTTGCCGAGCCATTGAGAAGGTGTTGGAATCTCTTAAAATATCATGCCGCTATGCAAGACATGGCTGTATAGAGAAAATTACTCACGTTGACAAAAGTATCCATGAGAAAGATTGCATCTACACCCCATGTTGGTGCCCTATTTATGGTTGCCGGTTCACTGCTCCAAGCAAGAAGTTGTCCCAGCACATCAACAATGAGCATCACGGAAGGTTTATAAACTTTTATTATGATAGCTTCCTGTATCTCACGTTGGGGTTCAACCAGAAAGTCGTTGTTCTTAAAGAGGTAACTGACTCTAATATGTTTATTATAAAAAACGACCTGGGGTATTTGGGGAATGTTATCAAAGTCTTTCACATTGGCCCCAAGTCATCGGCTGAGACATATAGGTGTGATCTTTATGTTAGATCACAGGGATGCTGTCTGAAACTAGATTCTTTTGTCAATCATACTCTTGGCAACAATTTTCCTGCTACAACAAAGCTCCTTCTGGTTCCAATTGATTTTCTCAGCTCTTTTCCAGAAGTCAATATAGAAATTCGCGTATATAAAGTGGACGAATCCAGCAAGCGGGAGTAATTCTTAGTGGGGGTTTGTATATGTGGTTATCCAAGTTAAGCCGTGTTGCAACATGGCATTGTTGGTTTCTTGGCAAGGATTTGTTAATTTCTCATAGTCCTACTTTTAAAGTTATACTTGAGTTATGAACTATTGAATTACATGGGATTTTAAAGTATTTGGATTTTTTTTTTTTTATGAACAAATATCTTATGCTAGAAGCATTGCGTTATTTTCATCCAACACCGGGTATTAAGTAGGTACATAGCTTAAATCAAATCACACATAATCAGGGTGATATGTCGAGATTCTGGGGCTAAAAATAAGGAAGACATTTAATTAGAAAAATCACTAATGATCTGGAACTAGCGATTCAAATTGGCGGGAGAGTCTAATCCTAAGAATTAACTTAAGGTTTTGGATTAAATGCTGTTGCTAACACTTCCCCTCAAGCTAGCTAGTAGATATTTTTTAGGGAAAATTAGCAGATCCCAAGGAACAAAAAAAAAATTACAAAAAAGTTCTTTGAAATCACCAAATTACACAGAAATCCTAAGGGACTTTTTTATATTATTTGTATTAACAACAGAAAATGTCATATTTACAACAACATTTAAACACTTGACCATTTATAACAAAAAAAAACCATATTTACAATAGGAAATGCCCATATTTACAACAACATTTAAACATTTGGATTTTGAACGTAGAGAGGTCATTTACAACGAAAAAGGCTAGCTTTACAACGGGAAGTGTTGTATTTACAACAAAATTTAAAATCTGGTTATTTACAACCGAAAAAGTCATATTTACACCAGGAAATGCCTATATTTACAACAACATTTAAACACCTAGATTTTGAACGTAGAGAGGTCATTTACAACAGAAAAAGACTAGATTTACAGCAGGAAGTGCTATATTTATAACTACATTTAAAATCTAGTCATTTACAACCAAAAAAGCCATATTTACAACAGGAAATGCCTATATTTACAACAACATTTAAAAACCTGGATTTTATTTTCATACAAATAATATCAAAAGAGTCTCTTAGGACTTCTGTATAATTTGGTAATTTCAATGGACCTTTTTGTAATTTTTTTTTTGTTTCTTATGACCTACACGTAATTTTTCCAAAAAAAAAAAAACCATAAGAAAACAAAACTTATGTATGAGGAGCAATCACTTGCTCGTGGCCCGTGTGTACACGAGTCATCCACAACCAATACACTTGCTGGCTAGTGTCTCACACACATTGGCTGCATCCTCACTGCTCAATGCGTGATGGTACGAACACGTCATTATGATGATAAATATGATTATTAATTATTCAAAACTCACTAACTCCTGTATAATAGTAACGATGTCATGACTCATGCCTGACTTGTCCATTTGTTACCTCGAAAAATGGGAAAATTATGCGCAGCTCCTAAAGAATAAAAAAAGATATAAAAAAGTCCCTTAATATAACCAAATTACCCAGAACTCCCAAGGGATTTTTTTAATATTATTTGTATTAACAACAGGAAATGCCATATTTACAATAGAAAATGTCATATTTACAACAACATTTAAACACTCAGATTTTGAACATATAGAGGTCATTTACAACAGAAAAAGACTAGATTTACAATAGGAAGTGTTGTATTTACAACAAAATTTAAAATCTAGCCATTTACAACAGAAAAAGCCATATTTACAACAAGAAATGCTTATATTTACAACAACATTTAAAAACCTATATTTTATTTCCATACAAATAATATCAAAAAAGTCCCCTGGGACTTCTGTATAATTTATTGATTTCAAAGGACTCTTTTGTAATTTTTTTGTTTCTTGGGATCTGCGCATAATTTTCCCTATTTTTTATGCCCAACTTGCCTCTGAGATATTCAAACTTTCCTCTTTCTAGTGTTTTGGTGAGCACATCAACTACTTGAGTTGCTTGTGATAACAACCTAGTTTTCCAAACAGAAGTTCATCTCTCAAGCATGACTAAGACATGATTATAAATTTGAGATTTATCATAGCTTGGGTCAAACCTAGTCCCCAAAATATTTACCCAATCTTGATGAGAAACCAATTTCCAATATGTTGGATACATGATTTTTTGCTGAGTGAAAAACATTAGGACTTAAAATGAAAAAAAAATTAGCATGATTGAGCTCTTGACTAGACCAAGAAAAACACAAATAAAATGCATGCTTGAGAATTTTCACAGAACTTGTGAGAGCTTTAAGAGAAGAATGGAATCATCCAAATAAAGTGTGTGTGAAATAGCTTGAGCATCATGCATGGCAAATTTCAATACCATTCCGTTGCCTATAATTTGAAAAGTGAGAGATAAGAGAGGATGGCACATTTGCAAAAAGAATATATAAGGACAGAGAAGGTAATAATTACCTCCATTTCCCTCTCCAGTCTCCCCTATATATATATATATATACACACACGTACGCACACACGCTGGCGGTGGAGAAGATTAAGGGAATAAATTGAGAATAAGAGAGAAGTGAGGAAGACGAAGAGAAGATGCTTTGGCAAACATTTGGGTTTTCTCAGGACTTTATTTATTTTATAAGATTATTTAAGTAGTTAAATTAATTTATTTTCAATAAACTTCTTTCATAAAAGTTGTTCTACGTATTCTTCTTTTTCCAATGAGGATAATATAATACTGATTAGTGAAATTTTGGGATTTGAATATTGGCAAAGTTTTAACGTTTGATAATAGAAGATTGTATATATGTAAAGCATGAATAATAAATAACTTTAATCGGTTTAGATTTATTAGTTGATTGTTGTGGAAATTTAAATGTATTTTCTATTTAAAATAATTTAGGATTTATATCCTATAGGATATGTTTACCGATTAAATGAGGATTAAAGCATTTAGTTGGATTACTAGAGATATCATTATAAGTTTAATCGGTTAGTTTTACTAAATCTTGAACTCTATAAAATTATGAATTGTGATTTGAGATTTTAAATTAGAGTTGATATGATTTTGAGTATGTGGAGGTTTGGGGATTGTTTAATAAATTGGGTTATACTTATAAAAGTAAGTTAGAATTGTACATATCGGACACGAGAGCTTCGGTAGATTAGAGTGGTGGGTTAACTAAATAACTTTAATTTGTAAAGGGTGTTTATGCTATAGCATTTGCGAGAGTTGTACATCATACATGATATAGCAATGCGTTTTGTGACAAAAATGTATTCCCCCTCAAAACTTCTCACCCATTCAATATTTTGCAACGGATTATATAAGTCCATCGCAATTTGCAATGGATATTATTTGCATCGCAAAAATCGGCACAATTTGCAGCGGAATTTTTTCCGTCGCCTATTTACTATTTTCTAGTAATGGATAATCTAGTTATCTTTGTCTGCATTCTAGCTGAAACTATGGAGATTATGGTAGGGACCTTCTACATATATAGTAGATGTCTTTGATTTAAACTTCATCTTTCTCGCCAATTCAACCAATGTCGGCTATTTTGCCATACTTGGTTTCTTCCAAAGCTTACTTTGCCACTATCATTTGATCTTATTGTAACAAATTTAGACTGATCTCCAAATGTGTCTAAAGCATCCGCTATCAATGTACGCTCATAGATATACTTGCAATGAATAACAATAAAGTCTTAATGCTTTAATCTTATCATTGAAATTTTGAATTGTATAGTCATGAGCAAGGTTGTCAAACTTGTGAGTTTAAGTAAACTTATAACGATGAACGTAAATTCGTATCTTGAACACGAATTGTGAACTCGTAAAAGTTTATTTTTATCATTAAATATATATTTTTGTGTATAATTAAAATAAAAAAATAGAAAATTGATTTAAATATATTTTAACAAAAGATCACACCGATGAAAGAAAAAGACTTGAATCCAAATAATTGAAATTAAGTACATCAACATTCATAATGTATCATGCTTGACAAAGGAATTTATATAAAATTCATATATGAAGCCATTGAGTATAATCAAATAGATAAAATTAACACGAGTTTAAGAGTAAATTAATACGGATATGTAAGTTAGAAACGTAAAAACAAGAATACAATGTGTAAACTCACGAGTTTATATTGGTTTATGATTAGTACGAGTTTACCAATAATTCGCTCGATTTTGTAAGTTAGAAATGTAAAAAGATAAACTCGAAGAGTCAACTCGCGAAGTTTGACAACAATGGTCGTGGGATTTTAAATGCTTAAATATACTCATAAAACTTGTAATAATCCCGTCATCATTATAAAGTATATAATTTATGCCAATTAATGTAAATACTAAATAAAAATTTATAATAAACTATACCATTCATTCACATCTCATGAAAGTCGTGATTTATTTTCGTGTTTTATTCAATGCAAAGTTCTTATATAATTTATTTTTAAATCTCTATACAATGACATGGCGCATATTATTATTTGACGATTTTTTTTTTTTTTTTTTTGGAATTCTTGAGGGCTATTTTAACATTTTCGTGCTAAATCATCCAATCGATTTTTAGTAATTCAATTAATTAATTAATTACATTAATTGATTATATTGATTCAATAAATATAATGATATTTATCGAAAAAAGTACTAGAGAATGAATAGAAATTTTGTAAATGAAATCAGGGACACCAATATATTTATACACACCAAGACTGAAAAATCAATCTAGTTTGACAAGAGAGTATAGAAAAAACCTGTGAGAAAGATGGCGATATCTTCGGGAGAGGGACCAAGCAGGAACAACACCTCTCGAATTCGAAAGCGACCTAGGATTACAATTCGCTACAGAAGTGGAGAGTCCGAGGAACGACATATCCTGGAGGCCCAAGGTGGGAGCAACCACGAAGATCGTGAACACGATACCAGAGAAGGAAGGGAACGGCAGAATGAAGAGATTGAAGAAGAAGCAGAAGACGCCGTTGCCGCCGAAGAAGAAGAATCAGAAGACGTCATCAAAGAGTGATTCTGTGGAGAGAAAGTCACTTCTGGAGGAGATGGTGGTGGTGGTGGTAGGGATGAGTCCATTTCTGTGACTCTCACCGATCCTGATATTCTTAATTGCTGCATTTGCCGTCAGCCTTTGACTATTCCTGTATTTCAGGTCAGTTTTCTTCATTCATGAACTTCCGCAATCATAACATGACACTTCAATAATGATTGAACACTATATTGTTTCCAAGTAGCGCCTTATACTTGTGTACTATTTTACCAGTTGGGTAAGGTTTCGTGAGCTTTATAAGCTTTTCGTGTCCCAACATTTTGTTAATATTCTCTTTGAGTTGCAACTTTTGATGAGTTCTTTTCATCTTTTTAAAAGCCATTAAGATTACTTAGCATTAAGACTTTTGTGGATTTTTTGAGATGATATACGGGAAGTGTCTATAGTTTTACTCCGAAAATGGTTAGGGAGGTTATTGAGAGAAATATTTTGGTGGTAGGCTCAATATCATACTGATGAATTCAAACTGTAAAGTTCCATAAGTCAATTGGGTCTATTTTGTTAAAGTGATTTGGATGGGAAGGGGACAGAAAATATTTTATGAGTTGGATTTAGAAAAATTGGATAAAGTAGGGTTAAAAGTTTTTAATTAATTTTTCTTACTCTTTGCTACTATATCTCCTCTTTATTTAAAAATTTACAACCCCATTTCTCTAAATATTTAAATCCGACCCCAAAATTTTTTTCCTCTACCCACTTTCCCTCCCCTCCCTCCCCTCATACCAAACAGCCCAGAAGTCAAAGGTGGGGATGTGTTGGTTGCAGTTTCCAATATGTAGTAGCGAACTGGAAGTGACATGGGCACAAAATTGAGGAATATCTTAATTATGAAAAATTCTATTTGTCTAGATTTAATTATGTGATATTAAGTGGTTTGAAATCTTCAATTCTATTCAAATATGTCATGGGCATATATGCATACAGAAGTTCCAACATACTGTCTAATAATATTGCATTATGTTTTCTTCAAATATATGCATACATATTTGCAAATATATATGGCTATATACGGCTATTCTATTCCTGGCAAAAAAAGGGGGGGGCAAAAAGAAAAGTACAGCCATTTATCTATATATATATATATATATACACATAAAAGTTTAGGGGGTAGACACTGGTACCCCACCAGGGCCCGGACATGCCTCCAAACTCAAAAGTGCTTACAGAAGTACTTACAAATCGTCTACCGACCAGTACCAGTGTATCGATTCTCCATTCTTTTAGGGTGAAGGCCGATGCCTTAGCCAATTGTACCAATCATCATTGGCACAACCATTTATCTATTGAATGTGAATAAGAGCCTTTTAACGAATATGATTCCATGCACTGAAAGGTGTGAACCTTTTCTGATATAACGACTGCCCTCGTAAGACTTTCATTGTAATCCACATTGATCACTTATTTCCTAATGAATTTCAGATGTGCTTGAATGTAATAAAATGAGTCCATATTGAAATTTTGGTTTAACTTTCATAATCAAGGCCTTGCACATTAGATGTTGTTAATGCGTGGAGTGTACAATAAATGCAATAAATTTGCTTTGATGAGATTTATTAAAACTTGCCTACTTTACTTCATCAAAAAAATGGATGCAATATTTGCCTAATTTACGCTATCTATCATTAAAATAGCCATGCATCCTGTTATGTTTTAACATGGATGTCATTGAGTAGAACATGGTTAACTTCATAACTTAGCTCTGTTGAAGTTTCTTGAATCTCCATTGTTCTATTGTTTTTCTTTTGTTTTTGTTGATGTTTCTTGAATCTCCATGGTTACATTTTTCAATCTCCATTGCTGAATATTTGAGGCGGTTTTGTCTTCATTATTTCATGTTAATATGGAAGATATATCAAGTTTGATGAAAACAATTTCATTTTGTTCCTGCACCACATTATTGTGGGTAATCCAGGAGAAAGAAAGCAGTTTGGTGAACTTCTAGAGAATCATAGCAACTTCTATCCCCCATAATCTCTTAAATATTAATTTGTTCTTGTGAATCTTGTTGATCTATTTACCAATCAATATAGGCTTTTCTAGAACTATTTCGATCCTTTTCATGAAGGTTTCTTTGTTTCTTACATGAATCGGAAGTATTATGCTTCCAATCTGCAAGCCTTTCATATACCTTTTTTCCTTTGTTGTGCCATATTTGCAAAATCTACTATGATAAGCTTTCTTTGTAATTTGATGGCAATGCAGTGTGAGAATGGGCATATCGCATGCTCTACCTGCTGTGTCCAATTTGCCGATAAGTATTATTCGTGCATGGCGCCCATTGGCAACATCCGTTGCCGAGCCATTGAGAAGGTGTTGGAATCTCTTAAAATATCATGCCGCTATGCAAGACATGGCTGTATAGAGAAAATTACTCACGTTGACAAAAGTATCCATGAGAAAGATTGCATCTACACCCCATGTTGGTGCCCTATTTATGGTTGCCGGTTCACTGCTCCAAGCAAGAAGTTGTCCCAGCACATCAACAATGAGCATCACGGAAGGTTTATAAACTTTTATTATGATAGCTTCCTGTATCTCACGTTGGGGTTCAACCAGAAAGAAGTTGTTCTTAAAGAGGTAACTGACTCTAATATGTTTATTATAAAAAACGACCTGGAGTATTTGGGGAATGTTATCAAAGTCTTTCACATTGGCCCCAAGTCATCGGCTGAGACATATAGGTGTGATCTTTACGTTAGATCACAGGGATGCTGTCTGAAACTAGATTCTTTTGTCAATCATACTCTTGGCAACAATTTTCCTGCTACAACAAAGCTCCTTCTGGTTCCAATTGATTTTCTCAGCTCTTTTCCAGAAGTCAATATAGAAATTCGCGTATATAAAGTGGATGAATCCAGCAAGCGGGAGTAATTCTTAATTAGTGGGGGTTTGTATATGTGGTTATCCAAGTTAAGCCGTGTTGCAACGTGGTATTGTTGGTTTCTTGGCAAGGATTTGTTAATTTCTCATAGTCGTGCTTTTAAAGTTATACTTGAATTATGAACTATTGAATTACATGGGATTTTAAAGCATTTGGATTTTTTTTATGAACAAATATCTTATGCTAGATGCATTGCGTTATTTTCATCCAGCACCGGGTATTAAGTAGGTATATATATAGCTTAAATCAAATCACACATAATCAGGGTGATATGTCGAGATTCTAGGGCTACAAATAAGGAAAATGTTTAATTAGAAAAATCATTAATGATGTGGAACTAGTGATTTAAATTGGTGGGAGAGTCTAATCCTATGAATTAACCTAAGGTTTTGGGCCCAGGCCTATTAAATATTGTTGCTAACACACTCCCCTCAAGTTGACTTTTAGATATTTTTTTATGCCCAGCTTGCCTCTGAGATATTCAAACTTTCCTCTGTCTAGTGTTTTGGTGAGGACATCAGCTACTTGAGATGCTTGTGATAACAACCTAGTTTTCCAAGCAGAACTTCATCTCTCAAGCATGGCTAAGACATGATTATAAATTTGAGATTTATCATAGCTTGGGTCAAACCTAGTCCCCAAATATTTACCCAATCTTGATGAGAAACCAATTTCCAATATGTTGGATAGATGATTTTTTGCTGAGTGAAAAACATTATGAATTAAAATGAATTTTTTTTTAGCATATTGAGCTCTTGACCAGACCCAGAAAAACAAATAAAATGCATGCTTGAGAATTTTCACAGAACTGCCAAGAGCTTTAAAAAAAAGAATGCAATCATCCAAATAAAGTGTGTGTGAAATAGCTTGAGCATCATGCATGGTAGATTTCAATACCATTCCGTTGTCTACAATTTTAAAAGTGAGAGATAAGACAAGATACCACATTTGCAGAAAGAATATGTAAGGCCGGAGAAGGTCACCTTGTCGCACTCATCTAAGAGGAACTGGTTAAGAGAACTGGCCATTAAAGTAAATGTAATATTGAATAGTTGTAAGACATTGCTAGATGAGATCGACCCACTTATTGAGGAAGCCCATACATTTCATTATGTTTTGGCAAGGAGAAGACAACTTCATAAAGTTCCTTTAAGGAGATGGGTGCCATGAGAGAGTAAACGTCATCTTTGTGCCATGAGAGAGTCAACGTCATCTTTAGAGTGTGGGGATGGGAAATTGTTGTAGACTATCCAAGATTTCCTCTGAGTCTCTATCATTAGGGAGACGATAAATGTTATTTAAGTACAATTAAGCCATATTATTATAAGGTTTCAAGAAAAAAACATACAATTATTAAAAAAGCAAGTGAGCTGCAGCTACGAACCTTTGTCATTTTGTCATTGCATGACACCTATGAGATTTTGTGTGTGATTATATTCCTTTCTTAAAACCTCAAAGTCATTGTTCCAATCTTAAAAGGGGCTTATTTATTTATATGAAAATTGATTGCATACCCCCTTAATTGGCATGATACTTATAGGTAGATTTACAAGTATTTTTAAAAAGCATATTGAGAGGAAGTTGCACAAATCATTTTTTAAATGCAGATATACGTGCATGAGTTGATTGAATACTTAATGTTTTTAATTTTATATTAGATTAAATTAAATTATGTTAGATTCTTCATTCTTCCCCGAAATAATTTATTATATAATATCAATAATTTTCCTATATATTTATTCATATAGCATAAGCGGTACGACTTATTCTTTAACTCCCGTGTTATGTGGGAGACCAACCTTAAGTTATTTATAATTTCTTTAATTTATTTTATATTTTATGAATTATTAATTTTTAAAATTTTGAACAAATTTATCTATTAGACTAGATAGACTTTTTAATAAATAATTTATCTTATATGACGCAGTAATTATATGTGTGTGTGGAGAATAGTGAGGTTGCTCAAATATAGAGAATATAAGGGTATGATGATATTCAACCATTAAGTTCTAGGGTTCAGCCAAATATGATCAGGGTTTTAGAAGGACACTTGTTCTCTTTCATACCAGAATACTTTTATAAAGAGCATATACTTCTCAGACTTTCCTTCTTCCGATCATATTTAGCACAGCCTTCCTTCGCTTCATACCGGAGGATGCGTAATTAAAACTTGATTTTTTGGTTTTATATGATCATAATCAAATCTTAACATCACTTGAACATATATATAACCATGAACAATATTATAGGATCATTATTATTGAATTTCTGATAATATTACTCTCTATTTTTTACCTTCAGAAATTTAAAAACTCATACCTTATAGTGAAAATGCATCCTCCGAGCAGATTCCTTTCAACCCATCATCTCCTACCGCCACTGTAGCTTCTTGAACTCATGGCCGGTCAGAGCAAGTAGCATATGGTGGTGCTGTGAAAAATCCCATGAAGTGGAGTCAATAAAGAATTCTTAAATTGCAAGTATACGAAGATGTTCAACTGTATGCAATGTGTGCATTCTTTTGTAGCTTTTGTGTGTTTCTGTGTAGAAGTATAAAAACTTTGTATCATTAAATTATCCGTCATAATTCTGGATCTGGTATATACCTGATGTAATTTTTTGTTGGAATAATCTACATGATGTACTATTTGTTACTAGATATAGTGGAGTGGAGACAACGCATTAATAAGGGTACCTGTGCATCAATAAAAAGTCAACTTCTTAAGCAATGGTAAAGTAAAACAGTTCTAATCATTCAAAATAAAAACCACTAAGAAGTAAAATGATCAAGTTGGTTTATCAAAAAAAAAAAAAAAAAAAAAAAAAAAAAAAAAAAAAAAAAAAAAAAATGTTCAAGTTGGAAATTCGCTAGTCCTAAATTCTAATCACAACAAAATTAATAGGGATTTGGATTTTTGCAAATCTTTCTAGTATGGCCAGCTTCATGGCATCTTGCACATCGGTAAATTTTCTTATTCTGGAATTGTAATTCACATCTTCTAATTCTTGGCCTTCCAGGGGGTCTACTAGTGTGAGGTGGTCCAAGAAAAGTTTGACCTGATATATTTTCCATCATGCAGTCATTAACATTTGGCATGTCAATTGTCACAACTGGGGTCATGCATCGACTATAAATTTTTTCTTGGCAATTTTATAGCATTCATCAACATAATCATATACATTGCCATGGGTAAGCTTGATTGCTGCACAAGCGTGTGCACAAGGAATTCACGACATTTGCCATTCTGCACAACTACAATCCTGTAAGCTAAGATCAACCTTTAGGTCTCCATAAGCAGTATGGACACAAACCTTATTCCCTCTGTAATATGCCAGATTCATTTGTTCAATTTTCCCTTACTTTTGACTCTATGTTTGGACCTACACCATTTCTCTACTTATTCATTACCATAGCTAAGGCATACATTTTCTTAGCCACCTTCTCTCGGTGTTCATAGATCAATTGGGCAATATTATGCCTTCTCTCATTTACAATCCAAGCATTGAATGATTCAGCAAGATTTGTTGTTATATTATTCCATCATTTAAATGGAAATCGACTTAAAGCCCACATATCAATGTCTCCATGATTTGTAAGCCTTTCAAATAGATGCATAGAGAATTCTCTCATATCTTCCATAGCATGATTGAACTCATTTTCAAGCCTTGGATATGCAATATTATCAAGAAACTTGAGTGCTTCATCCTTGCTTTGAGAACTTGTCCTTCTATTTCCTTTGTTTATTTTCATCAATTCTACGCTAAATTTTTCCTTCATGTGTCGATAGCAAAATGCATGCCTCTCACAACCAAATATTTATTGCACAGCTCCTATTATAGGATTGTGACTCTCAGAAACTATTGTAATATTAGTTGACCCTGTTATTTGTTTAATCATGTATAAAAACCATCTCCAGTCCTCCAATGTCTCCCCCTTCACAATAGCAATTGTAAATGGCAACAACTCATTGTCTGCATCATATGCGGAGGCTGACAGCAAGGTGTCCTTAAATGGTCCACTGTAGTTGATTTGAAGATTGTCTTGTGCATGATGAACATGCTCATTTTTTAAGTATGTCACACGAAGGAAAGGAGTGTTCTTCCCCATCGCATTTGATGTTATCTTCTAATGAAACCCTTCAATCTTACATTTCACAGACATCCTTTCCTTGCTGTTCCTTAAAAATGTGTACTCAAAACTGTGAGCAATACTATACTTATAAGAGCTTCCTTGAAAGCATGAGCATTTGCAAAGGTTTGCCATGCCCTCGACACCTTTCCTTTCCATTTCTATGAGTTCAACTCAGGCACTGGTGTAGGTGCACTTTGTACTCCACACCGTAGGTTGTTAGGCATACCACCTTCATAAGTTGGGTAGTCAAGACCATTTTCATAAGACACATGTTCAAATTCATTGTCCAAGTTGCTTGGAGCTTGAGAGCTTTGTTTTGGGCGACCATCGATTGTCTCAATGCTGCATTACATAACCACAACTCCTATTACATTGTTAATAATAATACTATAACAAATGACAATATTTAAAAAAAAAAAAAAAAGAACAACAACAAAATCACTTACATTTGTGGTGTAATACCCGATTTTCAATTTACCGAAAATTCGGTATTTTAGAATATGTTACCATATTAAATTGGTTAACATAGGTGATTTAGAGTCACATAGAATAATGGCTATTTTAAGATTAAAAGATCCACGAAAAAGCTATAAAAACACTTAATTAAATTAAGTTCCAATTAGCAAATAATAGGCAAATAAGCTTGCACTAATCTGGATTAGTGACATAATTCTTCAATTTAATTTTGGGCAAATTAAAGTAATCATTTTTTAAATAAAAGGGGGCTGATTATTGAAGAAAAATTAAAGGCCGAAGAAAATGAAATAATACTTGTCTAAATAAGTACTAATGGCCTTGATTAAGTAGCAAAACAATTAGGCAATGACATTTATAATCAAGGGACATGTAAACACTTGATTAAGGGAATAAATAAAGCTTCTTAATCAGTCCCAAAGTCCATAAAAACGTACAGCTCAATTGAAGGAAGAAAAGAGATCAATAAAGCATAAAGTTAGAGTTGAAAAGTCAAATGTTGGAAATAGCCAATAAGAGGATGAAACAATGGGATAATTTGCTAATGGAAAATCAAATTAAATGGCTAAATGTGGGGGCACATGAGTTATAATGAATCAGATGGGATTTTTGCATTGATTAAACAAATGTTTTTGGCAATTATATAAAGCACATGGGACAAGAAGCACATGGGTTGGGGGACAATTTGGAAGAGAATAGGATAAGGTATTAATGAAATGGAAGAGGATAAGATAATTAAAGAAAAATGGGCTAAATCCTATGTAAATTAAATCAACCAATGAGAACCTTTTCTTCATAAATTGAGTCTTCAAGAAGACCAAATTCCATGAGCCATTGATTAAGAAAGATTATCCAATGGTTGAGGATCTTGAATTTTTCCTATAAATAGAGAAGCCAAGCTTCTTCATTCTTCACACCAAATCAACTCCAAGAGGTGATTTCTAAAGAGTAGAGAGTGAGTGAGGAGTAGCTTGAAGGAGTAGAAGCAAGATCAAGTAAGTTCTTGAGTTTAGTTTTTAAATTCATAGTTAATTTATGCTTTGATCTTAAATCTTCAAGAGTAGTTTTTTTTTCATGTTTTTATGGTTCAAAATGAGTTTATTTCAAAAATTTGATGGAAAATATGGTGGAGAAAAATTCTTGAAAGTTGAAGATAAAAGTAGCGAAATTCTCGTAGAGTTTACGGTTGTGAGTTTTTCTGGAGTCAGCCACGTTGAGGCTATCATTTTATGTAGAAAATAAAATCATTAAATCATGAAAATTTACAAGAATAAATTAGACGTGTAGGGATTTCCAAATATATAAACTATGAAGCATTTTGACCTCTACACAAGGAGATATGAATTTTTGAAGTTAAGCTATTTTTTTGGACGAAAATCTGGGAAACGTTGAGAAAAGCTAAAACTGGGAATGATCCATGATGTTATAGGTTCTTGGAATATTTTTTCTTAAAAATAGACATGACAAGGATCATGAGGAATTTTACGGAACCTCAAAACAATATTTGTAGAATTAATTATGATTTTCCAAAGTTGCTGCAAAATCTGCCCAGAAAATCCAGTACTGCGTTTTTAAATAAATGTAAGGGCAAAATTGTAAATAACAAATCCACCAAGGGTAGAGAGGTCAATAGAGGTGGAAATATCTCTTATGATATTATTCTAAGTGATATGGTGATATGTTAGGATATTCGGGAAGTCCGGGGCCGGATTCAAAAGTCAGGCATATTGCTAACTACGCAAAAGGAAGGTACGTTCGCGTACTAGTAACTTTAATCGCCTATATCTTGTATGATTATATATGATTGATTGATTCATGAAGTGATGGACAAGACTAGATCTTGGGTCATGCACTGTGACTAAGTTTATGGGGCTTAGATCACCTGTTTATATACATTCAGCTTTATACGGGTTATAGTCTTGATAATGCCGTTGAGTTTTCCTAGCGTTGAGGACATGAGGGGCCGTCATGGCACTAGTTAGTGCAAACGTTGCAAACTTTACATGTGCTGTGTGCTACGTATTGTTGTGTTGTTGACATTACATTTGCCAGTGCTTATGTACTTGTTGTAAGCTTACATCTCGCTGTGTGCTATGTATGGTTGATGCTGATATGTAATGGATATCTGTCATCTATTGTCATATCTGCTATAGGGGTTAACTGTTACCTGAGATTCAATTTGATTGAATCTCAGCCTTGACAAATAGTTCAGGAAAAAAAACCTGGATCTGACGAGGCACCGATGGACGGAGCCGTGAAGTGGCACCAGTCAAGACGAAAGTCGGAAGAAGTTTAATAGAGACTAGTTCTGGCATGAATCTAATAAAGTTATTTCAAAACCGTTTGGTGTCTAGAAAGGGTTCGTCTATAATGTGGTTCAGTCAATCAGTCGCTGTGAATTCGGGGAGACTTCCACTAGACACCGGCCTGGCCAAATTGTTTGATTAACTGAGTTAGGTTCATTACCCCAAGTCTACCCAAGGCTTGGTTTAAGATTGTATAGTTATCATGAAGGATTGTAATTATATAGCTCTGTACTATTGTATCACACAAATATTCCTTCGGGATTATTTTTAATATAACCAGCATATGTCGGGGCATCAGCATATGCCTGGATATTTTATATCAGGTACTCATTGTTCAAATGTAAGCGCATGCTCTCCCTTCCGCATTACTCTGAGTGGTAGCACCTCAAACTCTGTCAATTTTTCTAAAATTAAGTGTCAACCGACACACTTTGAAGTATGAAATTTGGGGTGTTACATGTGGATTATCACTTGTTTCCTGTAGATTGTCATTCCCTTTACATGTTATATACACATGCCCACTTCTTTCGTTCTAGTGAAAAATGTTTGCAAGTTCAGCATCATC
This sequence comes from Acacia acuminata, assembly GCA_019022655.1. Lineage (NCBI taxonomy): Eukaryota > Viridiplantae > Streptophyta > Magnoliopsida > Fabales > Fabaceae > Acacia > Acacia acuminata. The sequence continues at coordinate 261,587 of JAFJYI010000416.1, read as the reverse complement.
AAAAGATCTACTAGAGTCTTCTCATCAAATGTCACAGTGTATTTTATCTCACTACTATAACAATTAATGCCAATCCATGATGATATCATTAATTTCAATTCTTCAAGTGTCATTCCTTGTCTTATAGTTTTTATCCTTACACTGCCCCCATTATATTGAAATCTCCCTTCAACATTCTTCTCAAATTATCCACCTATATGAAAAAAACACAATAGTTCTTTTTCAGATGTTGATCCTGAAGAAGCCATTTTTTGTGCCAACCTACATCAAATAAGACAACTTTCATTATCATGTATATTGTTTGCCATCATTGTCACTTTATAAAATACAAATAACATAACTAAGCTTCCTTTCATAATTAAAACCCACATATTCAGTCTGTGGCTGGTAGATTCATATTTACATATTCCAGTGCACCAAATTTGCATTTTCTAGCATTTACCATGTATTTGTGGAATTTAAAATTAGCAATGGGTGCAAATTTTCCATTGCTCACTTGTGGAAATCTAATATTTATGTAAGGTGCAGCTAAAGATGGATTTACTATTAGCAAAACAGCAGGTGAGTTGCTGAATGACGGAATTGTGCTTAGCGCTAGGTTTTTCTATTGTTCAAATATAATCGAAACTTGTGCAATAAATGAATAATCCAAAGTTTAAATAATCCAAACTGGCAAAATCATCAAAGCAGTGGTTGCGGAATCACATTTGCGGAATCCAAAGTTGCACAATAAATAATCCTTGGGTGCTGTTAGGGTTGTTTCTCTGATCTCTCTAATCATTGGGTTCCATGAATGATCGGACTAACTCACAAATATTGAAATGGAAGTCCATCTGAGTACATATACTAATTAAAAGGGATTTAGGAATGAAGATTTAACACTAGAATCAACATATGTAGCCTTCTTTGCTGATTTTTTTGACTATGTCGATGCCTCCAATGAATTTTATGTCATTAGGGTTCTTACGTAACGCGTAAATAATATTCTTCGGTCTCCAATTTTGCTTTTTTGTTTTTTTATAACTAAGGGACATAGAGGTAATTTGGCCCAAATTTTAAATCCCTAATTGGGTCACATAACCTAATTAATAATTTGTTAAGTTTAGTAACTCAAATTAGAATCAGTATAATTCAACCGTCTTTATATAGGATTCTCCCATTGTTATATTTGTCGGATCTATGTGTACTTCTTTTAATATTGGTATAAATATTTATCTATGCTATTTTCCCTGTATTCCTATTATAAATTTTATGTTCATTTGTGAATAAAAGTCTATCATTGCTGTTATGCTTATACTTCTTGATCCTGTTTTTAAATTTACATTATTTAATTTATGATATGTTAATATTGATTGATCCATATTTTCTTCTACTCTACTTATAGCAAAATTAGTGTTTAAAGTGAATTTTAGTTTATGATATATTAGATTTCTTGCTAACATTCCTAATATACTATCTTGTACACTACTTATTTTTCTTCCATCTATTCCTATTATTCCTATTGGTGAATCTATTCCACTTTGAAAATATGCTTTTACTAGTATTTGTATTCCTGCAATATATATTTCTGTTACTTCATCTTTAAAAGGTAATTTTGATATTTCTTATTCTATCAATCATTTACTTATTAATGGTATTCTTAAAACTCCTTCAGTTAAACTTGACTCTATTAGGTGTTTCTTTCATATTATTACACATGCTGATTTTTCTTTTTTCTTAGATTTTAATATTTTGCTTACTCTATCCATAAATTTTTCACTTTTTATATTTTCCGTTGTCATATCTAACTTTTTATCTTTGATTTTATCATATTGTTCTTCATTAGAAGTTATTCTTCTTTCTATTGAACTTTCCTCTGTATTCCTAGATTCTTCATAATCTCTATTACTTGACTCTCCTTCTTCTATTACATTCATCATGCATATTTTATAATCTTCATTACTAATAGATTCTTTTGCTATACTATTTTCTTCTCCCGAACTGTCTTCCTCTTCTTCTGTATCATGTTTTTTTAATTCAGTTTTTAATTCATATGTTAATTTATAAATTTTTAATTTGAGATTTTCTATATCACTAAAATAGGTTCGTCAAACTATAGAGGTTCTAGTTCATATTCTTCTGACTTTCTTAATATATTCACTGTACGTCTTCTGAGTTTTGGGTATTTTACAATTTTTAGATATATGTCCTAATTTTCCACAATTATAACACCTACATTTATATGGTTTTTTTACTATAACTTTCCTTATTTCCTTTCTTCTTGAAATGTTTTCTTGGTTTGTGTTTCTTATAAGTTTTATTTTTCGGACTATTTTTTTTTATTTATGAAATCGTCTTTTTGGAAATTTTATACATTTATATATTTTTCTTCTTTTCTTTTTCCTCTTTATTTTTTCTTTACATCCCATCTATGTGGCTTTTCTAATTCTGAACATTTTAGCATTATTTTGTTTAATTTATAATACTTAATATATCTCCATGCTTCTTTGCATATTTCTGATAAGAATTTTCTTAAATATTCCTCTTTGAATGTTTTGGTTTTGTAAATTTTCCATAGCTTGTGTGTTATTAGCTTCCACTAAATTTTATGATATGAGTACATGTAATTTTCTAAAAAACATATCTAAATAAAATTTCTATGTTACATATTTTATTATTCTTGCTTCATAGTAATATTTTTTATACTCACATATATCTAAGCTTCATATTTCTACTTAATGTAAATATCTTATTGCTTTTGCTATTTGAGTAAATTCTATATTAGCTACTGTAGTTCCAACGAACTCATTTTTTAATACATTTTCATATTTTCCTAATATTACCGCCTATAAGGTTTGTTTTCTGTTATATGTTATTTCTCCTAATCTTCTTACTTCTTCTCTAAAATATTGGGTTCTTCCTATCCACCAATTAAAAACATGGGAAAAATGACAGTTAGGTCTCAAGGACCATAAAAAATTACAAAAAACCGTCCCAACAAAAATTCATATATAAAAAAAGTCCCTTTTTGATATTATTTCTATTGAAACAAAATCTAGGTTTTTAAATTTTGTTGTAAATATAGCACTTCCTGTTGTGAATATGACTTTTTCTGTTGTGAATGACTAGGTTTAAAATTTTGTTGTAAATATAGCACTTTCTGTTGTGAATCTAGCTTTTTTTTTTTTTTTTTTTTTTTCTGGTTGTAAATGACTTTTGTATACTTAGGGACTTGAGTTTGAAATAAAATTTAGGTGTTTAAATTTTGTTGTGAATATAGCACTTCATGTTGTGAATATAGCTTTTTTCTGTTGTGAATGGCCATGTTTTTAAATTGTGTTGTAAATATAGCATTTTCTTTGTAAATATAACACTTCCTGTTGTTAATAGAAATAATATCAAAAAAGTCTCTAGGGACTTTTTTGATATGTGAATTTCTATTGGGACTTTTTTGATATGTGAATTTACATTGGGACTTTTTTGTAATTTTTTATGATCTTTGGGACCTAACTATCATTTTCCCTAAAAACAGTTCCTACAAAACTAGATTCTAATATCTTATTTAGAGTTCCCGGTTCAATTTGCCTATTTATTAATGCTATTAAATGAGCATTTTTTTCATTATTCTATTTTTTTCATTATCTAAAATTACAATATACATCTAACCATATACCAGAATTTGGTATTTGTCTTGTTTCATATTGTTCTAATGGGGGTTGTATAAATTATTTTCCTGATGTCGTAGGTTTCTTCTAACTAATATTAAAATCTACATATGATATATTTCTTAAATTTTCTCTTACTATATTTCTTTGCCTATATAGTTCTTCATATCTTTCTCTTTCAAGACGCCTTGGTGACACCACACTCGAGTATCATTGGCCACACTCAAGTGTGATACTTGAGTATCCCTTTACTCGCATTTCAAGTGTCTTTGTTCTTTAGTCACTGAACATGTCTGGTACTTTTGGCACTCAAGTATTTCTCATCCACACTCGAGTGTTACACTTAAGTGTGTTTCCTTACACTTTAAGTATTATGTGCAATCTGCAAAAGTTAAGCATTTCTACAAGCAAATATACGTAGGATAGACAGTGGCACTCGAGTATGTTTAGCTAACACTCAAGTGTCATACTTGTAACATCCTAAATTTTGGGATTTATAAAGTTTGAATATTATATGGAAATTAATTAATAAAGAAAATCTTTACATGTAATTGGGGATTTACTTCTAGCATGTATATAATATTTATTCAAAACTGCAATTAATAAGAAATTCATTGGATTCAATAGTTATAGCCCATACGTCTTGCACTCATGGCCCAAAAGCTTATAAAATACCAAACCAACTCATTACCTTCAACTAAACCAACCCACTGTTCTTTATCATTCTTAAACTCACTGATCATTCTCGGCCCAACCCCAACATGTGACAGTTGGAGAGGGAAGCAAAATATATATAATCCTATTTCCTTAATATCTATTAAAAATGAAACACATTATCATAGAGGAAGATCTTAGTCAACACTGTACACACAAGATCATATGCTCGAACACTTTACGACAGTAGACTTCCCATACCTCTCAAGCCTCACAAACTGAAACGGGTTTCTCCTCTACCTACTCATGCTTCTCAGACTGGACCCTTTTGGTCCTTATATAAGCTATACTCCTTGGTTCTAATCACTCAAGTTAGATTAATAGAACTAGAGCAGCGTTGAGAGTGAAAGAGAGAAAGCACGAGAGAGAAGGAAAGTCGAGAGTGTGAACTGAAGGGGAGAGAGAGAGTTCAAGCATTTGTTACCCTGTTCTTGATCCAGAAAACAAAGGTTGGTGTGACATTGAGAAGCAGCAAGCTTTGGCACATTCGAAAGACTAGCAAGGTAAGCCAATAAGTCAAAAATGGTAGCTACTATATATATATGCGTTGCTTTTGCACTGGAAAAAGTAATAGAAGAAAACAATACGAACACTTTGTTGTCAAAACGTTGCCATCTTGTGAATATAAGTCACTGCACATGAAACTAGAACATCGCTGAGTTATATATGTTGCCACAAATGAAATAAGGATCTTACTATATTGTTTATGTATATATGATCATTGCGTGTGAAAGGAAAAGAGGAAACTTACTGTCATGCGAATAAGAATGTAGGGCTATCATTTCTATACACTCTATCTCAACCCCAACAAAGTCCCTTAACCCGTCCATCTCCCACTCTCATCTACCACATACCTCAATCCCGGCAAACTTCCTTAACCTGACCATCTCCCACTCTCATCTACCACATACCTCAATCCCAGCAATCTTCCTTAAACCTCACCATCTCAACCCATACATTCAATCTTAATCCTGGCAACCACTCTTAACTCCACCTCAGCCCATGCACTATATCGTGATCTCGGCAATTTCCCTTAACCCATTCATCTCCCACTCTCATCTACACCATATCTTGATCCTGACAATCTCCCTTAAACTGTCACCACCTTAGCCCATACACTCTAACACAATCCCAGTAATCTTCCTTAAACCGTCACCTCCTTAGCCCGTACACCATATCTCGAACTCGGCATCCTCTATGGATTCAATAAATGTCTTTATGTAGGTATGAACGACCTTATAAAAAGGGTATTGTTATTAAGGGAATTTTAGGGATTAATAACCACTTTTAATCCTCTAAAATTAATTCGCGTGGTTAGTTATTTTGCGACGCCAGAAGTGACTAATAACAATGATAAATGTTTATAGGCATATCTTGACACTTCTACTAATCCTAACATCTTCGGGAAGTAAAGGATTCAAGCTTTAGGTGGGTAACTATTATTTTATTAGCTTGTATGTATGTATTCATGTATGACTAACCATGTTTGCTAGATAATTTTGCATATATGTATCCTAGCTATGGATTGGGGCTCCGTGTCCTATAAGGTTGTGTGTCCTAAAGGGCTGCGATCCTTGGTTGATAACTGCGGTTACGGTACGACTTATTTTTCTGTGAATTATTCAATGCTTAACATTTATGTGTTATTATTTATATTTCATGCTTACATATAAGATTAACTGTTACTCCTGGGATTCATTCATTTGAACTCCAGATCACATGAAAGAGACAGGTAGTGGATCAGGATCAAGAGGAAAGTTGTAGCTGTAAGGAATATAGCAGAAGGGATTTTTTGTGGTAGTATAAGCAGTTAGACTATATTAATTCGTTTATCATTTGTCTATTTTTTGGATTATTGTATCAACATCTCACTATGAGATAGATTTGAATCATGAAAAATTTATCCTCATATTTTCAACCAAGTTATTTTAAGAAAGTTTCTATTCGAATTAAGTCATCCAAACTATTTCGATGCACTGCACTATAACTCGATAAATAAAGATGTATTAAGAATAGGCGTCACAATATTGAAGTAGAAAGATGTGTTTATATAACACTTGTAAATGGTGATTATGTAATTATTTGTTTGTATGTGGATGGCATGCACTGTATTTAGTACTAGCATGGATATTATGTGTGAGACAAAATGTTTTCTTTCTTCCAATTTTTAGATAAAGGATTTGAGTGAAGCAAAAGTGAGTTTGGGTATTAAGATCATAAGAAATGAAAACAACGTCGTACTTTCTTAAGAACATTATCTTGACAATTTTGAAAAACTTTTGAACTATTGGATGAGTCTCCTTTGAGTAATCCTTATGATTCTAATGTGCATTTAAAGAAAAGCAAAGGAGATCTGTAATATCCCCAATTTATTGTAAATTATTGTATTAAATGAATTCATGGAATATATGGAATTTTCATGAAGTAAATAGTAAATGATATTTATTTTCCAACATAAGAAATTAATTATTGAAAAAGGATGTGGAATTATTTGAAAATTCGTTAATCAATTTGGCTATAGATAATTTGAGATATGAGATGACAATGGAAGTCAAGCACATGTTTTTCCCCCTCATTTTCATATATTTCGGCCAAGGGAAAAAGAAGAAGAAAATAGTGAAATTCTCAACGAAAGCCCAAGAAGAAGACATAATGTAGACAAAGAAATTGAGACCATTGGTCAAGAAGTGAAGACAATTTTTGGAAGCCCAATAGGACGACCCAAAACACATAAAGGTGAAGGAGAAAGGGGTCAAAATGTGTGTTAGAAGCTTAATGACTTAGATAATAAGTTAAACTTTGAATTTGAAGAGCAATGACATCATGCTTAAGTAAGCATGGTGACATCAACTATCTTCATAAATGCATGAGCCATTGGATTGGACTTGAAGACACAAAAATTTTCCCAAAATACTCTCCCTCAATTCGGTTTTCTAGGAGGGAATGAAGAAAAAAATATTTCAATGAAGCTAACAAGTATTTAGAAGTCTAGTTGGCATGAGGATGAAGTTTGAAATTTGAAAAAAAAAATTGTCATCATTACCATTACATCATCCCAAGTACATCATTAATGGAGCAAGTAAGAGACATTGGGAAAACAATATTTTTTCCAAAATCTGCTCATATTTTCAGATTCCTAGGAGAGAAAGAAAAGGAAAATAATAATAATAATAATATCTTATGACACGTGTTATACTAAGTACCAAAAAGGACCTAGAGGAAATATGATTAATAGGGAAAGGCTTTATTTATTAAGAAGGGGTATTTGCACATTCAAATGGACCAAATAAAGACAAAAAATCCTCCCTAAGTACCCTTATTTTCATTTTATTTCAGTTTTTGGCCAGATTATTGGAGCCCAATCCGTTTTTTAACTAGGTTTTTACCTAGGTTAGCCACCAACATCATTCATTCACGTTTTTGTTATTTTTGGATTGAAATAGAAGCTTTCCATTTTCTCTCAACTTGTTCTTCGTGTTCATTATGAACTTCTTCATTTTTTGTCCATTTTCATTCTGCATAGCCATGATGGGCATAGCCATGATGGGCTAAGCTACTATGATTGGCCCACGGATTGAGGATTCCACTATCCACAGTACTCCTTAAACGATAACAAACTCATTTTTGTTTTGTAATTTCAGATTTGATTTACTTTCGGATTGGGTATTAGATTTAATGCCTAGATTGAGATATCCCAAGGATGGAGTTTGAACTAGGTTAAAGTATTGCTATGCGATTGCACAATGAGACGCCACTATTTGGACAAATGTTAGGCGATCGTCTAGTCTAGGGATTTTCTGAATGAACGCAGAGATTTTGATTTGTCCAGAATCGATCGCGAGTTCGATTATAAATCTGTTTTCGTCTGAGGAATTTGAAATCCTGGGTTGATCTTCTTTATCTGATTTAATCTCATTTTGTTTGTTTCTATTTTAATCTTCATTGCATTGAAACCCCCCCAATTTGTTACTGTTCTATTTCTATTTCATTGCTGTTAAGAATTAGACCCGACTGCGAATTCTCTAAGAAATGACCCAGGTTCCTTGTTACTGCAAATCCTTATCGAACTTGGTTATTTTGTGAGAACTCGGCAATTCTATATCAACCAACGCTTATGCCATTATAAATTTTCTAATGGACTAAGTGTTACTGAAGTTGAGAGTTTCTCATGTTTTAATTAGGTGATTAGACTAATTAATCCCTTTCTTTTATCAATCTCTCTTTGGTCTAATTAATTAATTTGGGCTGAGAAAGTTAACTCCATGTGAATCCTTAGTTGTTCCCTTCACCATACCTGAAGTAAACCTCCTTTGTCTTTTCTTATTTGATTTTCTTAGTAATTAGTTAATTTCTTTCCTTAGGATTTTAATTATCTTTTCATAAAATCCCCCCAGAATTGCATTTGCAACTAGATCAGTTCTGTTCTCATATAGGTTTTAGAGTCATTTTCATCTTGCATTTAGTTAGTTTAGTTTCATTTAGGTAGTAGTATCTTGCATTTTAGTTTAGATATATTCCATTGCATTTTTCATCACCTAAATTCAACCTAAAGAAAAAACCAAAGATTTCTCCCTGGGTCAATAATCCAGGTTGATCCTAAACTGCAAATTAATTAGGACCTAGCTTAATTGATTAATTTCGTGACAAAAGCACTCATCAATGACCAAAGTATAAGTATTGCCATCAATACTTTTAACTCTTGTCAGTCCAACTGAATCTATATGGAGAATTGGAGTGGTCGTTCTGTCATGACTTCATTTTTTTGTACTTAAAAGACAACTTAGTTTATCCTTTTGACAAGCATCACAAATCAAATCATTTTTCAATTGAAGATTGGGTAAACGAGAACTAATTAATTTTTAGCAACTTGCCTAGTTGGTGCATATTGATATGTGCCAATCTTTTATGTTATAACCAACTTCCGTCGGTGTTTCTAATAGAACAATTTTCAAAATTAGTATTTGTGGCGCCCGTTCTTAATACGCCTTTATTTATCGAGTTTATTGCACACAAATATCAAAATAGTTTGGACGACTTAATTACGAGAATAAAATTTTCTTAAACTAACTTAGTTTGAAAACATGAAGATAAATTTTTCGCGATTCGAATCTATCCCATCAGGAAATCTTAATACAATAATCCAAAAATAAACAAATGATAAAGGATAATTAGAATCCAACTATTTATACTATCACCAAAAAAAAAAAAAAAAAAAACCCTTCGATGTAATCCTTATAGCCATGGTTGTTAAACTCGCCATCAACTCGCCAAGTTTAACAAGTTTGTGTTGTTACCTCAAGAAAACGTCTTAACTCGGATGCAAAATCGTTCTAGGCTCAAACTCGTTGAATTCAACGATTTGAAACCAAGTATAGTGAGTTGTAGATCTGAGTAGAAGAAGGCTAAAGATCGTCGGGGAAGAAAGAATAAAAAAAAATAGGTTAAAAAGAAGCTACATATTACTTATTTTGGAGCCCTATTTTCATCTTGGGAGCTTTGTGTTGCTGCCATCTTCGGGTTTTTTTTTTCAAGTTCTCACTTTTGTTTGTTCTCCTTCTTCACGCCTTTGCTTGCTATATTCTCGGTTTCTCCTTGATCGGAGATTTGAGACGAACAAACGGAGAAGAAGAGAGAGAGAGAGAGAGAGAGAGAGAGAGTAAAGAAGAAGAAGAAGGGACAAGGATAAGACGAAGGAGAAAGAGAGAGAAATCATTGGTGAGTTTTTTTTTCCTAATAAAGAAGGCTGATGCTTGGTGGTACAGTTCTTGAATGTTGTGATATGTGAACTTGTGAAACAATTCAAAAAAAAAAAAACGAGTGCTTATTTTTATCAAATAAAGAAGTTGGTGGTATAGTAGGGACGGGGCTATGTCGGAGAAGTTATTACAAGCTTTGGTGTGTTGTAACATTCCAAATTTTGGGATTTAGAATTTGAATATTTTATGGGAAAATTTAATTGTGAAATTTTCCCTAAAAGAATTATGAAATTAATTACTGAAATTTAAGGCATATTTTTCCATAAATTAAGGACAAACAATTAAGCAATAATTTTTAGCATAAATTTTTTAGAAATAATATTTTAAGGCCAAAAGAAATTAATTAGGAAAGAAAAATCCTTACATGGACTTAAGGATTTAATTCTAGTATTTATCCGATATTTGCACTTAAATAAGTCAAGGACCTAATTGCAAGTAATAGGATTACTTTGGAGTGGGCCCTACATTTTTTGCATGCAAGGGAACAAATTCCCCTCCTTCTTATTGATTCATCCCGTGCATACATGCACTTCCTCATATTGTCATACATTTATTCTGGATCCTCTCATGTTCTAACCCAAAACACAAAGCCCAATTATTCATTGTCATTTATTCCATACGGCCCACACAAACACAACCCATTTCACCTTTTAGTTCATATGTTATTATCTATATATTAGTTGCCCATTTTGCTGTCATAAACACGTTAACGTCAAGAATTCAGTAACACGCAAGAAATCACTGTTGGTTCTCTAAAAGATTTTGATGATTGCCAACAATTGTGAACATAGAATGAGGATTTGCTCTCAGAAGTTGGAAAAACCTGAGTGAGAGCAAACCTCGAGGTTTTCGAAACCTCGAGGTTTGGCCTTATAAAGGAAGCATCGAGGTTCTATGTTTTAACTTGCAAAAAACTGGGTTTCACAAATTTATGTGAAACCTCGAGGTTTATTAAGAAACCTCGAGGTTTTGAACTTCCCGGAGAAAATTCAGTTTCACACCAAGTTGTGAAACATCGAGGTTTACAACAAAACCTCGAGGTTATGCCTTGGCGCCAAACTGAAAATTTGAAATTAAATGTCAAACCTCGAGTATTGACGAAACCTCCAGTTTACGGCTTCCGAAGAGCTAACGGTTTTCGGTATGATTGAAAACCTCGAGGTTTCCATAGAAACCTCCGGGTTTGTGTTTTGGTTCAAAACAAAGAACTTTGAAGTTTGGGCAAAACCTCGAGGTTTGTGAGTTCCAAAGAGCAAATGAACTTTCACTCATTCTAAAACCTCGAGGTTTCTTGAGAAACATCCAGGTTTGCTTCCATCATGTTTCTGCTGGGTTTCACTTACAATGTGAAACCTCGAGGTTTGGAGTAAACCCGAGAAACCTTTATGTATTGCATCATGAGAAACCTCCAGGTTTTATTATAAACCTCTAGGTTTGAGGTTTTGGTCTTAAATCGTTTTCAACCTTAAATGACCAAACCTCGAGGTTTGTGAACAAACCTCCAAGTTTCTGGACGTTGCCTGAAAATCGAATGTGTCGATTTTGCTATGCCTTCGTGTTTGATCTCAATGCTTTCCATGATTAAACTCTATTGATTCTAGATATGTTTAACCATCCTTTTAGTGAGTTTCAGATAGATTAAGGAAAGTTTACTGAAGGTTTAAAGTAAAAGCAAAAGTGATGTCAGAACATTAAATGCTCAACCCAGAAACTTGCATCCTTTTGGTTAATCCATCTGCACAAGGTTGCAAAGCATTAAAGAATGATTTCTACAACAAGAAACATCTTCCCCAACGGATTGATTTGCAGAGAGTCAACTCTGACCATCCAGCCAGCTGGATTAAGTGAGTTTTAGAAAGAGAAGAAGACCTAAGCAACTCACAACTTCGCGAGATCATCTTCAACGGTCTTATTATCAATGCAACGGTCTATTAATGCTATCGGCTATAAATAGAGTTGCATTCATTTCTTCTCAACTACTACCACATCGAAAACGAACAAGCATTCAAGTTCTTCAACTACCTTTCTGTTTTCACTTGTATTTTGTCTTTTGACATTATAAGCTTCGGTGTTTATTATTATCCACTCTTAGAGAGAGCTTTTATCTAAATCATTTATTGAAAAGAATCACAAGTCAAGGGGACTTAGTGATTTGGGAGTTCATTGATTACAACTTGTAAGGAGGAGTGAGTTCTAGAGAGAGAACTACTCTTTAAGTACAGAGTGTGTAATCTTTGTGATAGTAAAAATCCCAGAGAGTCTGGGGACTGGATGTAGGTCAAGTTGTTAAGACCGAACCAGTATAAATCTCTGTGTTCAGCTGTTCTTCCCTTTACTCTGTTCATCTCTATTTTTGTTGTCTAAAAACAGAGCAATTTACAAAAGTTTTTAAAATACCCAATTCACCCCCTCTTGGGTATATAGCTCCACTTTCATTTGGTATCAGAGTAAGGTCTTCTCTAAAGAGCTTAACATCTCGAGAAGGATCACAATGGAAGGCATTCTACGATGGAGCTTCAATCACGGACCTCCGGGTTTCGAGTGGAGAACATTACTCATTCTGGAAGCCAAGTTCAAGGTGTTTGTAATGGCTACAGAATATGGTCTCTGGAGAGTTTTTGAACGAGGAGACTACACTCCAATTATTCTGGAAAATGGTCTCAGGGTTCCAAAGGAAGAAGAGGATTATGATGAAAATGACAGAAGAAATGTCACACTCAACAGCAAGGTGGTTCTCCTTCTGCAAAGTGCTCTTAGTCAACAAGAATATTTCTGCGTTTGCAACTTAACCTCAGCTAAAGCCATGTGGGATGCTCTGGAAATTTCTCATGAAGGAACCGTTGGAGTAAAGCAAAATAGAGTCAACACTCTAATGACGAATATGATCTCCTGCGTATGAAGTCCGGAGAATCTATTGGTGATTTCAGTGAGATTCACTCATCGATCAATCAACTTGCTGCCTTTGGCAAAGAGTATGAGCAACCTGTCCAAGTGAGCAAAATTCTCAACATCCTCAATAAGGAATGGGAAGCTAAAGTCACGCCATTGAAGAAGCTCGTGGAGATTCTATGGCATCTGTGTGGCAGCCCCTTTTCGGGAGTCTTTCTCGAATATGAAGCAAAGCTCAAGTTCAAAAAGGGACTTGATGAAGTCCATGGCAAAAATAAGGGAATTGCCCTTAAAGGCATCAAAGAAACTAAGGAATCGAGACGATGATGAAGATCCAGACGAAGATGAGGAGATTGGTATGATGGTCCGGAGATTCAAGAAATTCTACAAGAAGGACCAAGGTTTCAAGAAGTTTCACAAGGGTAGCTCTAGCTATGAGGCAAAGAAGCCAATTATTTGCTACGAGTGTGAGAAGCTGGCCACATCAAATCGAATGCCCCAATCAAGAACAAAGACAAAGAAAAGAAGAGATTCAACAGATTCAAAAAGAAGGCATATGTCTCTCGGTATTTGGGGAGACAGTTCATCTGATGAAGATGATGAGGATGAGGAAGAAAAAGCAAATATATGCTTAGTTGCTGAAGAAGAAGAACAACGTACCAACTTCGAAGAGGTATATGATTGCAAACCACCTTATGATGAGTTATTTGCTGAATATATGGCTGTGCAATCCAAGTTTGAAAAACTTGCTGAAAAATATTTCAAGTTGAAAAAAAGAAATCTTACTCTTGAATTTCAAGTTGAAAAGTTTTCCTCCTCTAAACATCTTGCTTGTGAAAATTGTCCCGATCGAAGGAAAAGAATTCATATCTTACAAAGGCACTTGAGAAATTCACTAGAGGAAGTGAAATGCTCGATGTCATTTTGAAACAACAAAGATTTATAAATGACAGATCGGGAGTTGGTTACAAACCTAACTTTGATAAAAAGAAAGGAAGAAAGAAGTCTCGGTGAAAAATCCTATATGAACTATTTTACAAAATCAGTCCATTCTTCAAACCCGTTTGCACACCGTAATTATCTTTGCCCACGAAATGGTCATACTACTTCTTCCCTTTCATAAGAAGGAAAGAAAGAGTAAACCCATAGGAAATTATCAATGGGTGCCAAAGGGATCTTACAAGATTCCTAAGACACAAACTAACTCCAAAGGACCCAAGAAAAGATGGGTACCTAAGCCCCGATTTGTTGTGTTTTGCAAGTTTGTCTAAGAGCATCAAAATCCAACAAATGGTACATTGACAATGGATGCTCTAGGCACATGACTTGGGACCAATCCAAATTTGCTTCAATCAAGCCCAAGGATGGTGGCAAGGTGACCTTTGGTGGAGATCAATCTAGAAAGATTCTTTGGAGTTGGTGAAATTGGCAACAATGAAGGACCACTAATCAAAGATGTCTACCTAGTCGAAGGACTTTGCCACAATCTCCTCAGTGTAAGCCAAAGTACTGATAAAGGTAACTCACTACAAAAACAGGGTCATTAGTAGCGGTTAAAATCGCGCATTTGTAGCGGTTTCGGCCGTGACAAATAACATTTGTCACGGTTAATAAAACCGCTACAAAATCGACGAAACAAACCCATTTGTAGCGGTTAACAAAAACCACTACTACAACAACATAAACCGCTATCGTAATCGTTGCGGTTTTAGTCGACCGCCACTATATCGAGGTCAAGCGAGAGCTTATTTGCACAATAGTCGCGGTACAAAAACCGCGACAAAATGAATAAATTTTGTCGCGGTTATCTATCCGTTACTAAATATTACAAAATATCTGGCAAAAAATTTTACCGCCAAAATATTTGTAGCGGTCAGAAACCGCTACAAATAATTCCGGCCATATTTTTTAAAAAAAGTTTTGCCGCTATTTTTATTTTTATATTTGTAGCGGTTAACAAACCGCTACAACAATTGACGTTATTTGTTTGAAAACATGTTACGACGGAGCCTCGGTATTTTGTTGTTTTGTAGCGGTTATATTGTAGCGGTTATATAACCGCTACAAATGAATGAAATTGAAAAAAAAATTTTAACCATTCTTATTAATCATTTATATTTTTATTAAAAATAAATGGTATTAAAATATGATATTCGATTGTATAAGATTACTACGGATATGTAAAACAAAAAAAAATATGAGTATAATAAGAAATATTTATGAGTTCATTAATATCAAACGAATTATAGAAAAAAAAGTGGGAAAGTAGATCGAAGAATAAGTATGTGAAAGTAGGAAAAAAGTTAAAAATCGACAAAATCCACCTAAAATAAGAGAAGTTAATATCAACCCGATAGAACAAAAAACAAATATTTCGATAATCACTAGATTTTATCAAGGTGAGTGACACTTACCTCATTCAAACACCTTTCGTTGAGAAAACGCCAAAATATGAGAGAAAACGGGGAGAAAACGCGTGTAGAAAAAAGAGCTGAAGCATATTGAATGTGGTTTGGTGGGGTATTTATTTTGATGTCAGCGCATCTATTTGTAGCGGTTAAGGTTTCGGTTTTTGGTAGCGGTTTAGTTTAGTCACGGTTTTTTTTGTTTTTTGTAGCTGTGCATTTTGCAACGGTTTTTTTGTTATTAGTGGCGGTTATTAACCGCTACAAAGTTTTTTTTTTTTGGGTTTTTTTTTTTAACAAAAGGAAAATGAAGAGTAGTGATAATTTTTCTTCTCAATCTTCGTCAGCATCCCTACAAAGAATGTTTTTATAAAAAGTTATGTGTGAGTTGGATATGGAATAAGACATATATAAAACTTTTGTGAAATGCTATTTTTAAATTTCATACTGCGTATATTAAAAAACGTACCGAACTATAGGTAAAGTGTCATCGCCGTATGGGAAAATTTTTTCGAAACCGGCAGGCTAGAGCGGCTCACAATCGTACGCGACGTTCTCACCATCGCCCATGTGGACAGGGGGTCATTCCCTTGACTCGTACTGATGAGAATTTGACTCCACGAGAAATTGAACAAAAAGCGACGGAATTGAACCACCATATTCCAATCCCTGTGCCTCTCATCGACGACATAATAAACCTGATGGGCCTCTGAGGCAAGAATATACGGCTCGTCATCTTCAGACTGACCAGTGTGAATAGGCCGGGAGAAATTCATTGATGTGATGCCTAAGTCGTCAGTCGTGAGTCCCCGGGACGTTGTCGTATTCGCCCACAAACACTTGAACAGCATCACAGAGAAAAGGCCTTGGTAAGTTATCCTGACCACATCAATTAGTTTTCCATAATACGGAACGTCACCGAACTGCATGTTCCCGTCACTGCTGCTTGCATAACTCCTCGTCCCAAACGTGCCATATACACCCGAGTTTTGGGTCAGCAATCCCTGATCTCGTGAAACCGTGCAAAACTTGAAGCCATTGACATTGTATGCCGTAAATCTTTGGGCATGGTCAAGCGTGCCGATTGCGAGAGCTCTGAATGCTGGTAAGTGAGGGTTGTGGTCATTTATTATTCTCCTCCTAAACCAACCCCGGAATTCTCTGTGGACCTTTCTATCAATTTCGAATGATGTCGTATACGGATCCTTAGGCGACGCTTCACATGACTCCCGAATTCCCCGCAATTAAACATGCGATGACGAGCAAGAAATGTGCCTATAAAATGTTAGGAAACATATAGGATAACATATATATATATATATATATATCTGTGTGCAATCCTTACTGAAGGTACGATTCAACTTTAGTGTAATTGATCAAGACATGTCTATGTGCTTGAAACTTCTCAAGTGCCGTGAGTTTGAAGTTCTCACATCCGCCAACTGGTTTACCAACACGAGGGAATAACAACTCTGAAGCTGATGACTCGGCTCGGCTCGGACAATCATCCACACGAGGCGGTCGGTTGAATGACGTCTCAATGTCATCAAAGTACCGGAACAAAAATACAAGACCTCATCCCCAAGATAACCTTCGCTATTGAACCTTCGGACCACGCCTTATTCCTCACGTAAGATTTTAGTTTCCCAAGAAACATATAAAGTAATGAGGAAAGATGTCGATACATCAATGGTTAAACATGTGACTAGGAAGTAATATAATGCTGAAGTAATTAATTTTAAAAGAGTACCTCTCAATAGGATACATCCATCGGTAGTGAACTCGCCGAAAGCTTTGTGTCGTGAACAAGGTGTACCGTCGGGTGAACCATGACCGTGAAAAATGAAGGAGGAAAGATCATCTCCAAATGGCACGGCGTAAGAATGATTTGCTGTTGCAGTTGGTCGAGCTTCTCCACGATCAACACCTTGGAACACAACTTCCGAAAGAAAGTACAAAGCTCGACCAAAACGATCGACACATCGAGAGGCGAGTGTATTTTTTATGGCCGGCGGAAGTAATCTGCTGCATAAGCACATGTGAGTCATGACTCTTCAGCCCGATAACCTTTCGAGCACATACGTCCACACATCGTGAAATGTTGCTTGAATAACCGTCGGGAACTTTTATTTTCTTCAAAGTGGCGAGGAAGATTTCCTTATTCGGTTTTGTCGGGGTGAATTTTGCCGGTTGAAATCTGCCATGCTCATCCGGCCACGCGTACGCATGAACCCCCATCTCCTGTAAATCTTTCCTCGCTTGAAGATGATCTTTTGACTTTCCTGGTTCGTTCATAATCGTGTGCAACACATTGTCGCACACATTCTTTTCAATGTGCATGACATCCAGGCGTATGTCGAGCAAATTATCTTTCCAATACGGAAGAGCGAAGAATACGCTTATCTTCCGCCATTGTTGGGTCGGCCGAACCGAAAGCCCGACCGTCTTTGTCCTCCTTTCTTGGATCGTCTTTTTTCCCATACTCAAAATCAACATCCACAATCTGCTCTATGATCTCTCGCACCCGGATAATATGCGAGGAGGTCCTCTTTTTTCCTGTTGCCCATTGAAACGATTGCATTGCAACCTAAACCTATGCGTATGATCGAGAAACCTCCGATGACCCATGAAGCACCACTTACGACTGTGGGGAAGGCGCACTGAGTCAGAGTCAAAATTGCAAGCCGGACACACAAGGCCGGTATGCACATTCCACCCGGATAATGTTCCCAGTCCAGGGAAGTCACTGATAGTCCACATCAACGCCGCACGCAAGTTGAACAGTGTCTTCTCGTGTGCGTCATACGTCTCCACGCCTACATTCCACAACTCCACCAACTCATTGATCAGCGGCTATAGATACACATCGATGTCATTTCCTGGTGCCTTTTTGCCTAGAATGAGCATTGACATAATGAAGGAGCTTTGTTTCATACACATCCAAGGGGCAAGTTGTAAGGTATCAAAACAACTGGCCATATACTATAACTTGTGCTAAGATTCCCAAACGGATTGAAACCATCGGTCGCCAAAGCAAGATGAACATTTCTAGGGTCCGCGAAATCGGGAAAGTCGAGTCGAACGCTTTCCACGCTTCACCATCTCGTGGATGTCTGAGTTTACCATCTTCGTTCTTGTCGGCTTCATGCCACCTCATATGCTCAGCTGTCTTAGACGACATAAACAATCTTTGTAAGTGAGGTTTTAAAGGAAAGTACCTTAGAATCTTTGCGGGTTTCTTCTTCTGCTTTTTTCCCTTCTGAACAGTCTTGAACCTCGAAGTGTGACACTTCTTACAAGTCTCCCTCCGAGCGTCCTCCCCCCAATAAAGCATGTAGTCATTGGGGCAGGCATCGATTTTTTCATAGTCCAATCCTAATCTGTTGATTATCTTCTTGGCCTCGTAGAAGGTTGTGGGAATGTCCGCGTCAGGGAAAGCATCTCATAGTAATTCCAGCAACATCAACATCGCCTTATTAGTGATCCCACACATGCACTTGATATGGTACAATTTGATCGAAAGGATAATTTTGAGTATTTCGACAACCTTGATACAAAGGACAATCGCTCTCATCCATGAGGCTAAAAAATTCTCGACTTGCTTCATTCCCCGTAGAAAACTGGTTCAGGACCCTGCACTTCTGCTGTGAAGTTTTCGTCTTGAACACCAAAAGCATCGCGAACAGCATCATTAACCGGATCATCTTGAGGTAGCAGTTGATTTCCTACTTGTGAGGTTTGAGGAAGATGATCCCCATATCTCATACCACGTTCCTCACCATGAACACCCCAGAATGTATATGCTTCGGGAAGGCTTAATAAGAAGATGTTCCATAGCACCTTCTTGTGTTTGCCACTTCTTAAACTTGCATCTACAACAAGGACACACGATCTTGCCATTAACGCTAGCGGAGAGAAGGCGAAATCTAAGAATTTATTTAATCCCGTTAAATATACTGGAGAACTGCGCGGCATCTTGATCCATGATTTATCCATCTATAGTAAATAAAGCAAATAAAGTATATTAATGTAGAGATAATGTTTAATTACTTTCATCCCATAACTTGAGATCTTAAATGCAACGGGGGAACATTTGTAGCGGTTAACAACCGCGACATCAACCGCGACAATTTTTCAGCTCAAATTTTGTCGCGGTTAATGAACCGCTACAAATTTGAATTGAAAAATCGCGCCATAAATTAGTCGCGGTTGATAAACCGCTACAAAATGATGACCGTTGGAACTTTAGGCGCTTATTTTTTAATTTGAAGTTTGAATTTGTAGCGGGTAAATATATTAACCGCGACAAATATATTTTGTAGCGGTTTTAGGATATAACCGCTACAAAATTTATTAACTTTTGTTTTTTATTTTGGGTGTAATATTAACATATCTTTTTGATTAAAAATTATAAACTCTGTTTATTCTTTGATAAAATTTAAATTTAAAAAACCTTTTGACTTAAAAAAACAAAGATAACAAATATTTAAATTTAAAAAAATTGTCAACAAACATCCGACAGTACAAACTGAATTACTGAATAAAAAAAACTAATAACTATCGGGGGCCCGATGATCGTCCCGTCTCGGTGGGGTCTCTCTCGGGGGCGGTGTGGGCTCAACCAGACGTAACAACCCCCTCATCTTGATCAACAGCAACATCTGGACGGGGAGGGGGGGAGGCGGTGGAGGTGTGGGGGAATCCTCAAAGATGAACGAAGGGGGAGGCTCAGGAGATGGAAACCATCTGTTCGGTAGCAACTCTGACAAGGCCCCGGCAAGTGACTTCCAGCTAGTCCTCTGATTAGCGAACCAACTGCTGAGACCCTCATGCATGCGCCTAGTCCTAGCCTCATTTCTGGCCCTCTCTGCAGCAACCTGCTCGGCAACCTTCCCGTCAAGCTGCTCGGCAACCTTCCCGTCAAGTTGCTCGGCAACCTGTGCGGCAACCTGCTCGGCAATCATGGCATCAACCGCCTCTAGTGGTGGTCTGCTCGAGCCGGCGATCCCAGCAGAGGAGGAGTCCTTGCGGTACACCATGCTAGGCCTGGCGCCTAGCCCAAAGCTCCTAACACGGCCAGGATGCTCGACTGGGCCCACAGCAGCTTTCAATGTGGCCGTAGGATCAATAGAACCCTGTGACTCTGGGGTCTGCGACTGACGTATCTCTTGCTGGCTCTGCTCAATCCGGGTCCGCCGTATATATTTCATAAAATATTAATCAATCAATTTAATTAAATTTTAATATACAACATTAACTATTTAATTAGTTTTTTGTAACTTACTATTATCTCCTCTGCTGCCTCAGAGATCGGCGTCCCATCACGGTGTCTATGTGTGCGTTTCCACAACTGCCCATAGTCCGTCTGACCACCCTCCTGTCGAGCCTTCTCTTGCTGAAAGAGTTAAAAGAGTATAAACTTTGTTATTTTCAAAACAAAACAAAAATCAATTAAACATAAAATTAATTTAACTTTTAACATACCATCTCACTGTAGGTCACAGCAAACGTCTTGGATCCACCCGTGTGATTGATCCTTTGAGCTGCCCTGGATCTGGTGTTCCTGCGGGATAGAGCACGCAAAATAAATGAGTAATTATACAATACCCTCATAGAAAAAGAAACGGAACTACAATTAATTAAAAAACGTACCTGTGCCTCTGCACTCCTCCTGTATTGGACAAAAGCTGCCTAGTGATTTGGGTCCACGCCATCTGGGACGTTCTCCATCAGTTGCTGTAGAGGAATAGTCGAATCTCCATTCTGCTGGGTGTAAAGACGACCCCTCCGACTCTTCCACGCTTCTCCCATTTTCAACTTTACATACCTCTTTGCGTTGGCTCGCAATTTAAACTTATTCTATAGCATAAAATAATTAGTAATGAAGTAATAATTAATTAAGAAACAGATAACTAAATTAACCACAATTTACTTGCACAACGTCCTCAAACGCCTTGTCCTTGGTCTCCTTCAGGATCTTTTTCCAATTCTGGAAAAAGATCGGGAACCATACCCAATTCCCGCCAAATTGTGACAGGTATCGGTTTAACAGGTGACCACCACTACCGATCGTCTGGTCCGTGTCCGTGTTCCAAGGGACTATCACGCGGAGCCGTTCTCCCGATCGAGGGTATGGACATCCAGCGTTACGCTACCGATGTTCCCATATTCATCTGCACAATTATAAAACAAAATTGTTGTATTGTACTTACATAAATTTTCACACGGCCGGGAATTTAAATTTTATTTTTGCCAATAAACTACTTATACTTACCTTCGATATCCACCGTAAATCCAGTGGAATGAGAAGATGACGGTCAGGGGTACCCTTGTTCCCGCTCGTTGTCCTCGTCGAGAAACTGCTCCGCCTCCGCTATGGGAATCTCAATCGCGATCTCGTCATCATCACCATTGAGGATGTCCTCAAGTGACAGACTTACGCCTCGTTGTCCACCTACAGTCCCTTGTAGGGTCTCAGGGTTTGGGATTGGCTCATTTTCAAAGAGCCCATCAAACTCATTCCCAACCTGAGGGGGCCATGGGTGGACATTTATCTGAGGGGAAAGAAGGGGGACATGTATCGAGGGGGCTGAAGGGGGACATTTATCGAGGGGCTGAACGGAGACATTTAAAGGCCCATGCCCTCTCCTACGGCCTCCTCTACTGCTACTACCCCTGATAGGCCTTTTTGGGGGTTCAACTAATTTCTCTTTTCCCTTGTCGTGAGAAACCATGATGTGAAAAGTAAAAGTACAAGGGTGAAAAGTGAAAAGGTGAACAGTAGCGCATGAATTTCGAAAGTGAATATAAAAACCGCTGCATTTAGTAGCGGTTAAACCAAGTAACCGTTACAAAATTAATGATTTTGTAGCGGTTTAGTTAATACCGCTACCCCAACCGCAACAATTCTTTCACATTTGTCGCGGTTATGTGTAACCGCTACAAAATGAAACGACCATTCAACTTCTGTAATAGTTCTTGAGGTAAACCGGTACAAAATAATTAATGAAACGGTGATTTTATAACCGCTACTAATTTAATAAATTTTTTTTAAAAAAATCCAAACTAATTAGTTTAGTGATAAACTAATTAGATTGGAATTTTTCCTTATTCCAAAAAAACATTCTCAATTGTTTTCTTTAAATCGGAATAATAGGTTTATTGAAATTTCCCTAAAAGAGTCAATCCTAATTAATTTAGGAATAATAAGTTTATGAAGATTCGGATTCATTATAGCCACCGATGTTCCAAGAAAAACTCACTGACTCATTTTGATCAGAGATATTTTAACAAAAACAAAGGTGGCTATAATGGATCCAATCTCCAGTGGCATGTTAGACATATTTATAGGAGTAGAAGTCTTCAAGTCAATAGAATATCTGAATCTGGATTGTCATCAAGGAACCTTCTTGGCTTGAACGATGAGAAGACAGACAAATATCTGCAACACTCATCTCCCGAGATCGGTGTTGCGAGATATATGCCCGTCTTCTTTTTTTGAGAACAAAGCCAAGAATGCTCTTTCAAATGCGACAAAGCCGATTTAGAATATTTTTGAACATTATAATTGTTGTACGGATGCATTTGGTTATTTATAGAATAAAATTTGTAGCAGTTATCGCGAGAACCGCTACCAAATTTGAAGGTTTGACGCGTTAACGTGTCGCTTTCTTCTAACCGTGACAAAGGTGTGTCGTTCCGTGATTTGGTAGCGGTTATTTTGACATAACCGCTACGAAATAACCGCAACGGACTTCGCGCCATAACGCGCCAAGGTCAGCGCCATATTTGTAGCGGTTTGGTTTTGTGAACCGTGACAAAAAGCGAAGCAAAATGGTCAGCATTTTGGCGGCAATGCTTAGTTGCTAATTTGTGGCGGTTTGGGTTTAAACCGCTACTAATTTGTTAATTGGTAGCGGTTTTTCTTGACCGCTACAAGGTCACCGCGACAAACGTTACGTTTTTTTATAGTGACTTAGTTATCTTCGATTCTAAGGAGTGCTTGATTGTGAGTAAGGATATTCTCCCTTTAGAAAACATAAAATCAAAAGCTTTATTTAGAGCCCCTAGAGATGGCAATTGTTATACACTTAGTCTCTCTAGTAATGGTTCTCATGTCCGAAAAAATGTTTTGTCAGTAACTTGGATGAGAGTTGGCTTTAGCACAAGCGATTAGCTCATGTCAATATGATCCAACTTGACAGATTGCTTAAAAAGGATCTGGTGATTGGTGTTCCTAAAATGCAATTTAAAAATGACATGCTTTGTGATGCTTGTCAAAAAGGGAAACAAACCAAATCATCGTTCAAATCTAAAAACGAGATTTCAACTAATAGACCTCTTCAATTGCTTCATATAGATCTAGTTGGACCAGCTAGAATGAAAAGCATTGGAGGCAATCTTTATACTTTGGTCATAGTTGATGATTTCTCAAGATTTGCATGGACTATATTTTTATCCTCTAAAGATGAAACATTTGATCAGTTTGTTGTTTTTGCCAAGAAGGTCCAAAACGAGAAAGGCTTCTCTATTTTAGGAATTAGAACTGATCATGGAGGAGAATTCGAAAACAATGCATTTGCTGAGTTTTGTGACAAAGATGGGGATAGACCACAACTTCTCAGCCCCAAGAACTCCCCAACAAAATGGTGTTGTGGAAAGAAAGAATCGAGTTCTCACTGAGATGGCAAGAGCCATGCTGAATGAGAACAACACTTCTCAAGTGTTTTGGGCTGATGCAATGAGCACCGCGTGCTACATCTCAAATCGGGCATACCTCCAGAAGAAGTTGGACAAGACTCCCTATGAGCTGTATAAAGGAAGAAAACCAAATCTAGCTCATCTACATGTGTTTGGATGTAAGTGTTTCATCCATAACAATGGTAAGGATAACTTGGGAAAGTTTGATCCCAAAGCAGATGAAGGTATATTTCTGGGTTATTCTAATAGGAGTAAAGCTTATAAAATCTTTAATACTCATACTCGTATTGTTGAAGAGTCTATGCATGTTGTTTTCTATGAATCCAAGTTTGATAAAACTATGGATGATGATGAAGGAAGTGTCTTCAAAAATCAATTCTTTTCGAAAACTACTCCTCGCTTTTATTGAAAATCTTGAAAATGTTTTTGAAGCTAATCCTCAAAACAATACTCGAAATCCCGATCAAACTCAACCTAGAGCTTGGAAATTTATTAGAAATCATCCTTTGGACCAAGTTATAGGTGATGTTAATCAAGGAGTAAGAACCGAAACAACACTTTAAATGAAGTAACCTTTACACTTTTATATCACACATTGAACCCTCTAAGATTGATGAAGCCCTTTCAGACAGTGATTGGATAATAGCAATGCAAGAGGAGTTACATCAATTTGATAGAAATCAAGTTTGGGACTTGGTACCTAGGCCTAAGGACCATCCGGTCATTGGCACTAAATGGGTATTCAAAAATAAACGAGATGAGTCAGCAATCATTGTCCGTAACAAGGCAAGATTGGTTGCCAAAGGCTATAATCAAGAAGAAGGAATTGATTACGAAGAAACTTATGCACCGGGGCAAGATTGGAAGCCATAAGAGTTCTTCTTGCCTTTGCCTCGTGTGAAAAACTTTAAACTCTATCAAATGGATGTGAAAAGTGCTTTTCTAAATGGTTTTATTCAAGAAGAAGTTTATGTAGAACAACCTCCTGGTTTTGAAAATGTCCATCATCCAGATCATGTGTATCGCCTCAAGAAGGCTCTATATGGTCTTAAACAAGCTCCTAGAGCTTGGTATGAGCGATTAAGCAAATTCCTTCTTGATCAAGGTTTTATTAGAGGAAAAGCAGATACAACTCTCTTCATAAAGAGTAATAAGCTTAATGAAATCTTAATTGTTCAGATATATGTTGATGACATTATATTTGGTGCCTCTAATGATGCCTTGTGTGAAGAGTTTGCTAAGAATATACAAGGAGAATTTGAGATGTCCATGATGGGAGAGCTCAATTACTTTCTTGGCCTGCAAATTAAGCAAAAGAAGGATAGAATCTTCATATCTCAGACCAAATATCTCAATGATCTGCTAAAGAAGTTTGGGATGGATCATTGTAATGGAGCTGATACTCCTATGAGTTTAATTGCTTTATTAGATGCTGATGAGGAAGGCACGGACTTCAACATCAAAAAATATAGAGGAATGATTGGATCATTACTCTACCTGACCGCAAGTCACCCGGACATCCAATTCAGCGTTGGAATGTGTGCAACATTTCAATCTGCTCCTAAGGAGTCACATACTGAGCAAGTGAAGAGAATATTCAGATATCTTGCTGACACAAAGACACTTGGATTGTGGTTTCCTAAAGGTCAACCTGAACATTTAGTAGCATATTCAGATTCAGACCATGCTAGGTACAAGACTGATAGGAAGAGTACAAGTGGCCAATGTGAGTTTCTTGGAGGTTCACTTGTGTCTTAGTTCAGCAAGAAGCAAACCAGTGTGGCTGTATCATCAACTGAAGCTGAGTATGTGGCTGCCTCAAGTTGCTGTGCTCAAGTCTTATGGCTCAAACAGCAACTATCTGATCTAGGAATCAACCTGAAGGAGATCCCTATATTATGTGACAACACAAGCACAATAAGCTTAGCCAAGAATCCAGTGCAACATACTCGGACTAAGCATATTGATGTGAGGCATCATTTCATAAGGGATCATGTTCAGAAGAGAGATGTCAAAGTCATGTTCATCCCAACTCATCTTCAACTTGCCGATATCTTCACCAAACCTTTGGCCAAGGAGTCATTCAACTTTATTAGAAGAGAATTGGGAATGGTAAATCCCAATGAGTTGTAAGTAATTCTTGCTCAAATTAGTTGTGGTTTTGATGATTAAAAGTCACTGACTTAAGCATCGGAGTGTCTAGATATGTTTTATGCAGGACATTAAGTAACGTGGTTTTGCTGTCAAGGAGCAAAACCTCGAGGTTTTGAAGAAAACCTCGAGGTTTGGTGGAACATGGTCAATCGTGGTTTTGCTGTCGAGGAGCAAAACCTCGAGGTTTTGGAGAAAACCTTGAGGTTTGGTAGAACATGGTCAACCGTGTCTTGCTGCCAAAAAGCAAAACCTCGAGGTTTTGATGAAAACCTCGAGGTTTAGTGGTGCATAGCCAAGGACAGAAAGCTTCGAGAAATGAAACCTCGAGTATTCGGGAAACCTCGAGGTTTGGATGAGACAAAAGATGATTAACTGAAAGACAAAGTAAAACCTCGAGGTTTTGAAACAAACCTCGAGGTTTACGTGCCGATGAGTCAAAGGTTCACGTAACACCTATGACGTCCAGGTTGGTATTTTTCATCAAACCTCGAGGTTTGCTATCGTCTATATATATGCATACACTATTCATATTCTTCAAACCTCGACCTAAACCTCTAGGTTTTGCTCTCTCTCTCGTCACCCACTCTCTGAATCTCCCATTTTCGACCAAATCCTTCCTTCTAAACCCTCAAATGGCCTCGAAATCAAAATCCCAAGCTATTTACGTTCGATTCCAGGTGAGGAAGAAACGAAATCATGGTCTCTTCCTCCTCCTCCTTCTCGTCAACCAGCACAAACACCCCTTCTTCTGGTCGCCCAGTACGGGCCAAGACTCGCTCCACTCGCCTCCGTTATGGTATAGACAAATCTATTAGAGGTGTTCAGGTGAGATTGCTGACAAACAATCACCATCGAAGGGAAGAAAGGAAACCAAGAGTCCAAGGAAAGAGGTCTCCTTCAAGGAACCTACCAAAGAACCTGCCGAGGGTCCTTCAAAGAAGAGGAAAGAGCCTG
Organism: Acacia acuminata; assembly: GCA_019022655.1. Classification (NCBI taxonomy): domain Eukaryota; kingdom Viridiplantae; phylum Streptophyta; class Magnoliopsida; order Fabales; family Fabaceae; genus Acacia; species Acacia acuminata. The sequence continues at coordinate 234,371 of JAFJYI010000416.1, read as the reverse complement.
AACCCAAAGGAAAAGGGAAAGGGAAAGCTTCTGCCTCTGGAATAGAGCCTACTGGAAAGGATCAATCGAAGAAAACAGGAACTTCCAAATCCATTAAGTCTCCGACTAAGGCAAGAACAAAGAGGGCCTCATTTGCTAAGTCCCAACAATCATCAAGGGGTCAGTCATCCTCTCATAATCCTCAACCTCAATAAGAAGAGAAAGAAGATGTGCCTCTTATCATGGAAAATGTGATATCAAACATCTACAAGAATATCTCTCCACCAAATGGATTTGTCACTACCCCCGCTGCTCTTCCCAAAGACGACAATGAAAAATTCAGGGAAGCATATCTTCATCGTCTCTTTTGTCCTGTGGTTGTTATTGATTTGAAGGCATTTCAGAAAGAATGTCACTTTGACTTATCACCTTGGTTGAAACAATACGAGTCCTTCATTTCAATATCTTCTCCTTATACTCCAAACATAGTTCGACTGTTTTACTACAAGATGGAGTATAACAATGAATTGGGCGATTACGGCAAAGTGATTGAGGAGAGGGTCACCACCACTATTAGGAATGTCACATTTACACTGTCAGCTGCCATCTTGAACAAAATTCTAAGAATTGACAATCCTCCGCCTGTTCCTGAGTTTTCTTACAGTAACCAGGAAGTTTTTGAAACACTTAGGCCTGGTGTGCCTTTCCCTCCAGATCAGCAACTCAGACTCACATTCAGACCAAGCTCCATGCCTGCTGAGAATCGTGTCCTATGGTATGTCTACTCTAGGAACTTCATTCCTAAAGGCGGCAACTGGACTCACTTCACTCAGAATGACTACAGACCATTTACTGCTTTTGTGAGGAAAGTTCCCTTCAACCTTGGTCACTGGCTCCTCAAAGGGATGACTGAATTCAGCTTTGCCAAGAGGCAGTTATCTCATATTCCATATCCCTCATTGGTGTCTGTCATTCTCTTCTACCACAAGATCTGGTATGTGGGTGCTCCTGACACACTTGAGTATCCCCCTTCTTTGGGAAAACACAGATGAATTTGATGAAGATCAAGTTTGGGGAAGAAGGCTCTGCTCAATCTCAGGCTCCTTCAAGATCACATCCGCGCTCACAAGCTCAAGAGGCCCAGTCAGCACCTCCACCTCCTCAGACATCACTGTCTTCTGACCTTGCTTCTCAGATTAAGCAAATTGTGGATGCTGCTCTCGAAACCATGACTATGCGCATGGAGTTTGAATTGGGAAAGTTACGGCCGAGATGACTCGTGGGCATACTTTGGTCTAATTGAGATTCAAGATGCCATAAAGGAGCATCTTGAAGTCTGTTCTTTGGGCAATCGCCGAGGTTAAGGAAAAGGCTGACGAGATTGAGCTCAAGATGTCCACTCAGCTCATTTCTCATATGGACCTCACTGATAAGGTGGACAAGATCATGAAGCATCTTCACATTGGTTCCTCCTCCACTCCTGGCTCTACTTCTAGCCCAAGTCCTTCTGGCCCTGCCTCTAGTTCTCCCTCACCATCCTTCAATTTCACTTCCCCTCCTATCCCTTCATTCTCTCAAGCTCCCTCAACTCCCATTTTCCCTTCTCCAGTCACTGAGGCTTCCACTCCAACCACAGTAATCCTCCCTTCACCATCTACCCCTGCCACTAAGATATTTCCCTCTCCATCCATCGCAACTCCTGCTACTCGAAGTTCTTCATCTTTCTCCTCCCTCTACACCCTTAGTCAACCCTCCTTTTGAAGATGACGAAGGGGGAGAGAAAAGCAAGGAGTAGCCTTTGAAGTTTAGAGAGCTTTAAGGATCATGTGCATTTTGTGCATTTTGTATTTTGCTTTGTATTGCATTATCCCGTATTGCTCTTTCTAATTGAACTGAAATACAACTTATGTTTTCATGCTTCACTCATGACTCGCTTGATGTCTTGTATTTACATTATGCAAATGGCTAAGTTCTTGAAATCTCTGCTAATCTCAAAGTCTAATTACAACATGGAAAATTTCTTGAACTTTCCAAAAATGTTTGCTTACAAGTGTTGTCATCATCAAAAAGGGGGAGAATGTTGGTTCTCTAAAAGATTTTGATGATTGCCAACAATTGTGAACATAGAATGAGGATTTTCTCTTAGAAGTTGGAAAAACCTTAGTGAGAGCAAACCTCGAGGTTTGGCCTTACAAAGGAAGCATTGAGGTTCTATGTTTTAACTTGCAAAAAACTGGGTTTCACAAATTTATGTGAAACCTCGAGGTTTATTAAGAAACCTCGAGGTTTTGAACTTCCGAGAAAACTCGGTTTCACACCAAGTTGTGAAACCTCGAGGTTTACAACAAAACCTCGAGGTTATGCCTTGGCGCCAAACTGAAAATTTGAAATTAAATGTCAAACCTCGAGTATTGACGAAACCTCCCGTGTTTCGGCTTCCCGAGAGCTAATGGTTTTCGTATGATTGAAAACCTCGAGGTTTCCATAGAAACCTCCAGGTTTGTGTTTTGGTTCAAAACAAAGAACTTTGAAGTTTGGGCAAAACCTCGAGGTTTGTGAGTTCCAGAGCAAATGAACTTTCACTCATTCTAAAACCTCGAGGTTTCTTGAGAAACCTCCAGGTTTGCTTCCATCATGTTTCTGCTGGGTCTCACTTACAATGTGAAACCTCGAGGTTTCTGAGAAAACCTCGAGGTTTGGAGTAAACCCGAGAAACCTTTATGTATTGCATCATGAGAAACCTCCGGTTTTATTATAAACCTCTAGATTTGAGGTTTTGGTCTTAAATCGTTTTCAACCTTAAATGACCAAACCTCGAGGTTTGTGAACAAACCTCCAGGTTTCTGGACGTTGCCTAAAAATCGAATGTGTCGATTTTGCTATGCCTTCGTGTTTCATCTCAATACTTTCCATGATTAATCTCTATTGATTCTAGATATGTTTAACCATCCTTTTAGTGAGTTTCAGACAGATTAAGGAAAGTTTACTGAAGTCTTAAAACAAAAGCAAAAGTGATGTCAGAACATTAAATGCTCAACCCAGAAACTTGCATCCTTTTGGTTAATCCATCTGCACACGGTTGCAAAGCATTAAAGAATGATTTCTACAACAAGCAACATCTTCTCCAACGGATTGATTTGCAGAGAGTCAACTCTGACCATCCAGCCAGCTGGATTAAGTGAGTTTTAGAAAGAGAAGAAGACCTAAGCAACTCACAACTTCTGCAGATCATCTTCAACGGTCTTATTATCAATGCAACGGTCTATTAATGCTATCTGGCTATAAATAGAGTTGCATTCATTTCTTCTCAACTACTACCACATCTGAAAATGAACAAGCATTCAAGTTCTTCAACTACCTTTCTGTTTTCACTTGTATTTTGTCTTTTGACATTATAAGCTTTAGTGTCTATTATTATCCACTCTTAGAGAGAGCTTTTATCTCAAATCATTTATTGAAAAGAATCACAAGTCAAGGGGACTTGGTGATTTGGGAGTTCATTGATTACAACTTGTAAGGGGAGTGAGTTCTAGAGAGAGAACTACTCTTTAAGTACAGAGTGTGTAATCTTTGTGATAGTAAAAATCCCAGAGAGTCCGGGACCGGATGTAGGTCAAGTTGTTAAGACCGAACCCGGTATAAATCTCTCGTGTTCACTGTTCTTCCCTTTACTCTCATCTCTCGTTTTTGTTGTCTAAAAACAGAGCAATTTACAAAAAGTTCTTAAAATACCCAATTCACCCCCTCTTGGGTATATAGCTCCACTTTCAATCACAGCGTGTTTAATGAAAAGGCATTAAAGAAGATTCACTCAACTATTTTCACAGATTCAACACAGTAGGAGACCATACTTGCTCAAGCAATTTCGAGCAGCACACCCACACCGTATACTCCCTCTATCCATTCTTCTCTCGGTCAGGACCTTAGGTCCTTATATATATGGCTTCTTTTAGTTCTCTTTCAGATCCAGCCAAGTGAGACTGAGAGGAGAATCAGAGCATGGGAGAGGGAGAGCTGAGACTAAAAGAGAAGACGGAAACGCAAGAACAGAGGCAGAAATTTGAGAACGTGGGAGGAAGGAAGTGGAGGGAATCAATGCTCACATTGCATGCAAGCTTGAGGAACTACCAAGGTGATTTCTTTAAGCCTTTCCCTTCTTGTTTCCATGGTTTATGCACGATGGGCTTGTAGGTTAAGTGAAGAAAATGCTGAAAACCAAAAACAACTCTGTTTTCAGATTCAAAAACAGTCATAGTGTGTGCTTCTGTTTCATAGGCAAATGTTTGTGTTTTTCCCTGAAATTTTTACAATAAATAGTAGACATCTTAAAATTTAAAACAAACCAAAAACCAGCCAAAAACGGATGTGTGGATTGAGAGATATGATTTTCCAAAGTTTAGCCAAAATCTGGAATGTTTTCTGCACTTCCGGTGAACAGTAATTTTTAGGTTTGGTTTTGAAATGACAAACATTTGATTTTTTTCCTTGGAATATTTACAGTAAATAGTAGACATCTTAACCTTTAAAGAGAGCTAAAACCCAGCCAAAACGGACATGTAGATTGAGAGATATGATTTTCCAAAGTTTAGCCAAAATCTGGAACGTTTTCTGCACTACCGGTGAACAGTAATTTTCGGGCTTAGTTTTGAAATGGCAAACATTTGTGTTTTTCCTTGAAATTTTTACATTAAATATTAGACATCTAAACATTTCCCACGAGCCAAACAATACCTAAATCGGACTTGTAGAAAGGGAGATATAATTTTCCAAAGTTTAATCAAAAATCTGGACGAATTCTGCGTTCCAGAGATAGTGATCCGTTTTGGGATCCATTTTGGAATAGGAAACCTTTGAATTTTTCCATGAAATTTTTTTTATTAATAGTACACATAATAATCTTGAAAAAGAGCTTTGGATCACCTTAAACAGAGGTCTATAGCTCGAGATATAATTTTCGGAAGTTGAGTCATAATTTTGGAAAGTTATCTCGACAATGACCATGTTTTTGAAATCTGGAAATGATATAATATGTTATGGCTATTGGTATTATTATTTTTTTGTGAAAGTAGACATGTTAAGGAACACGTAGTTTTTGGAAGCGCCTCATTTAGATTTTTGTAGAATTAATTACGAATTTTCAAAGTTTAATCAGAAAATTCTGGAAAAATCCTATGTAAAGAGTCAAGTTACATATATACATTTTGGAATTTTAAGAAACATTATATTTAATGCAATAAAGCATAATTTATACGATGATTGGTATTTACTAAACTTCTAATTTAAAGTATTGATAACGTATTGGAATAGCCTCTGGGTTAATAAAGGTATTATTGAAATTTTAATCGGTTTAGTTTTGAAATTTGAAGGATTGTTATGCCATTTCTGAAATAGGACTAAACAGTCTTTTTTAAAAAAAAATGTATACACCAAACTGTTATTTTCAGTTTTTATTATAATAATATGTCATTATTAAATTTGTACATTTTATGAAATTGTAATTATGTGGAATTTTAAAGAGTTATTAATGGTTAGTAAATTGGTTGTGGTGGATTGATTTTTGGCGTGTGTTTGAGCTCTTGGATTAGGAGCAGTGTGATAATAGTTAGCTTCGGCGAGAGGTAACCACTTTCCACTTGTTATGTGTATTGATATGTTGTTTGTGAGTATTTTGTGGAATAATTATGAATATTTTAATAGAAATTTCCTTGTGGAACCTTATGATTTGAATTGTGAAATATATGCATATATTTATTTATGTATAAGGATTTGGGAATTGAGATATTATGACATGGCTATGAGAATTGTTTAAATAACATGATATGAATGTGAAAATCTTGGAAAAGCTCTGTTGAGTTATTTATTATGATAATTATGGAAAGGGTTGACTTGGGAAGAAATGGAGTAGTTATTCTACCACATGGTGAGGCTTCCATTGGTGCACGATGGTTGGCTTTCTATTGTCCCACCTGTTCAATGAGGAACTGCCCACTAGTTCAAATAGGGCTTACGACACCTCACTAGTTCAATGAGGAGAAAAGACCCATGGTCTAAGACATGTGCTCTGAAGATTTTGGCCGGTCCTCATCACATGACCAGTGAGCTTTTGAGTAACCAGTAACATGGATGTAACTTAGCCCATGAGTCTAGTCGGAGGAAATAAGGCGGTTCGGTTGGATTGATGGAAGGCATCTTGGGAATTGTGTTAATGAACTCTATGGTACATAATTTATGATATGAAATTTTGTGATGTGGATATTGGTGAATTATATTTTTAATATTTTGTTATATAAATTGTTCCACTTGGCACCTCATTAGCACATATTAGTATTCATAATAAGTTGGATTGATGGTTACCACATTTTTCAGGTGATAGTTCCGTCCAAGGTCCATCAGGAAGACCTCAAAAGCTTAAGCTACTTCTCGCTAAAAGTAGTGCTTCTCTTTTTGGTTTATCTTGGATGATTGTGTATATTGCCACATTAGTGCTCATTTTGCATACTCGATTTATTTTGTATATTTTGGTAATTGATGAAGTATTACTCGGTGGTTGATCAACCCTTAATTAGTCATTATGTTAAGTAAAATGGAGGATGTTATATGTGTCTTGTCTTGTGTCTTGATACATCACTTTTTTTGGCAAAGATACATCACATAATTGTAATTGTCGTTAGTGGGTAAAAAGTTGAGTGAATTAAGCTATTAGATAATCACCTTGGCGAGAATATCAACATTTGAAGACAATGGAGATAATGATAATCCAACATTTGATGATCTTTGTTAAATTTATAATTAGTTTTATTTAATTATGTTTAGTGATTTTATATTAGAACGTGAATTTTATATAAATTTTTATGTTAAGTATGACAAATTATGAATGTTAATGAATTTAATTTCAGTTATTTAGATAAAAGATATATTTAAACCAAATCGTTGTCATTTTTAGTATTTTAATTATTTTATCATATAATTTTAATTGTTATTTATCAATATAGGTAAACTCTTACGAGTTTACGTCCCCTCACGAGTTTGTTTAAACTCACGAGTTTGACAACCTTGCTTACAGATGCATCTTTCCTATTGATCCCGATCCACTACATGTCTCTTTCATGCGATCTGGAGTTCAAATAAATGAACCCAGGGGCAACAGTTAATCTTATATGCAAATATGAAATATAAATGGCAGTATAACACATGTATAAGTATAGAATAAACCACAATAAATAAGTCTTACCGTAACCGCAGTTAACGGCCAAGGACGTAGCCCTTTAAGACACACAGCCCTATGAAACACGCAGCCTCAATCCATAGCTAGGATACACACATGCAAATTATCTGAAAGTGAAGGAAATCACCAAGAGGTGGGTGAATTGGGGATTTCAAAAATTCTTTTTAAATCACCCACACAATCAGAAGGAAACCACATTGAAGTAGAGATAGAGAAGAAGAGCCTGACACAGAGGATTTATACTGGTTCGGTCCAACTCCTTGACCTACGTCCAGTACCCAGACTCTCTGGGATTTTCTACTATCACTCAATCACAATTACACACTCTGTACTCAGGATGATCCTTTCTCCCTAGGACTCACTCCCCCTTACAAGTTGTAATTGTATACAATCATATACACACTCTGTACTCAAGAGTTATCCTCTCCCTAGGATACACTCCCCCTTACAAGTTGTACTCTGATTACCCAATCTCCAAGTCTGGGACTTGAGATTCTTACAATGAATGATATACAAACAAATGAACTCTCTAAAAGAGTAGATATGATAAACACTAAAGTTCAATGTATCAAAGATACAAATGAAATAAAATAAAGCAGTAAAAGACTAAGCTTTCTTTGTATGTGTTTTGTATCTGTCTTCTCTACTAGTAATCTTCAAATCTTCATGTATTTATAGTGATTTGAAATAGATGAACGTTATAGATCCATTGAGACTTCAACCCATTCAAAAATATAGTTGTTGTGGGTGTTTCTCCATGAATCTATCTGCAGCGAGCGTTGCTGTTTGAATATAGCTGTTGGGGAACACTTAAGATTTGAATATTTGAATTTTGGCTCTTCAAGGTTGTCCCATGATGATGTTTAGCTTTAGTTGGTAGTGGACATGTTGTCTGCATTGAGAAATGGTTATCCAACTTTCCAGGCTGTCTCCCATTTGCTTTGTTTAAGAAGATATAATATAATAAGACAAGTTGCACATTGAGTTGCTTTATTTGACTTTTAAAGCAAATCCAAATCTTCTAAAATCTCACAAGCAAACGGCTAAGTCTCGGTCGAAATCTTGATAAGAATCATTCAAAACATATACAACCAATTTGCAGATTAAAGCCAAAGTATAGATCAAACTGAACATTTCAAACCAAACAACGTTCATCTGTTTTGAAGGTCCAAACTCGAGTTTGCACAGCTAACCTCGAGTTTGCTCGTCATTTGAATCTGAGGTTTTGCCTCTGTATGGACCAAACCGGAGGTTTGCAGAAATAAGCTGGAGTTTGTAAAACTTGTTCAAGGCCAAACTCGAGTTTGCACGTCTAAACTCGAGTTTAGACTTCTGTCGAGGAAACCATCGGGGAATCAGTTTAAAACACATCTTGAGCAAAACACAAACTCGAGTCTATAAGTGACTGAACTCGAGTTTGACACTATTCATGTCAAAAATCAGTTTTAGTTCTCAAAACGTAAACCGGAGGTTTCCAGTGCAAACTCTAGAGTTTTCTCAAGTTAAAATCATTTGGCTCTCTGTAAGCACAAACTCGAGTTTAGTATCTTAAACTCGAGTTTTCTCAACTTAGAAAACTTTTGGAAAACTCTTGGCCTAACGCAAACTGGAGGTTTAAAGAAACAGTCTCGAGTTTGCTTGATTATAAAACATTGAAAGCTCTCGGCCAAGCGCAAACTCGAGTTTGTCAACTTCAAACTCGAGTTTACATGTTTGTAAACTCTTGAGGATTTTCAAAGCAATAGAAAACTTTACTCAAAGAGAAATAGTGTAGAGTTTATGAAAATCTCTCAATTTGAAATTTCTTCCCGCCAGAGGCAAACTCGAGTTTGTCTCCACAAACTCGAGTTTACATCTTTTGTAAACTCTTTGGAGATTTTCTCTGGAGGTGCAAACTTGAGGTTTAGAACTCATAGGCTCGAGTTTAAAAGTGTTTTCAAATCAAAATGCTCTCGGCCTCTCGCAAACTCAAGTTTGCTCAGATTTTGTAAACTCTCAAGTTTCAAGTTCAAGGTCCAGTCTCGAGTTTAAAATGCAAACTAGCAAGTTTTGCTTCTATCAGTAGCAAAGTCGAGTTTGCCAAATCTAGGCTCGAGTTTGGCGCTGGCAAAATGTTTTTAGGTTGAAATTAACAAGTTTCAAGAACCATTTAGCTTATCCAAAAACATCCATACATTGTTTACAATTGTCATCTATCATCAAAACACATATAGAACTAACATTATCTAGCAAAGATGATCGTTATACATGATTACATACATAGAAGCTAATAAGATAATAGTTACCCATCTCAAACTTGGATCCTCAATCTAGTCGAAGGTCTTGGGATCGATGAGAGGTGTCAAAGTGTACCTATAAACGTTTATCACTGTCATTAGTCCCTGCCGGCGTCGTAAAGTACTCAACTACGCGACTATATAATATTACTCTTTTTATAAGATCCCTTATTCCTACATAAAGTCGTTTATCGAATCCTTAGAGGATGCCGGGTTTTAGATATAGCGTAGAGGCTAAGAAGATTACGGCTAGACGAGGGTGCCGGGATCATTTTAAAGTGCATGGGCTGAGATTGGGTTAAGGGTAGTTGACGGAATAGTGATTGAGTGTGTAAGTTGAGATGATAAGTTGTGTGGTTGCCGAGATTCGAGTTCATGGATATGAGTTGATGTGGTGAATTGTTGTCGGGATCGAGTTTGTGTATATGTGTTGTTGTGGTGAGTTGTTCTTGGGATTCGAGTTTGTGTGTTTTTGTTGATGTTGTTAGTTGTTGCTGCCGAGATTGAGTTTGTGTTGATGTGGTCAGTTGTCATTGCTGGGATCGAGTTTGTGTGTTTGTGTTGATGTTGTCAGTTGTCGTTGCTAGGATCGAGTTTGTGTGTTTGTGTTGATGTGGTCGCTTATCGTTCTTTGGGATCGAGTTTGTGTGTTTGTGTTGATGTGGTGAGTTGTTGTCGGGATTCGAGTTTGTGTGTTTTTGATGTGTTGGGTTGTCCTGTTGCCGGGATTGAGTTTGGTTGTATGTGTTGAGGTGTTGAGTTGTGTGTGGTTACCGGGATCGCGATATATCGTATGGGCCGAGGTGATGATGGGTTAAGAGAGGATATCGGAACCATTACCCATGGTTTTCCAATATAATATAAACACACTACCGAAGTTTTCCTTCCCTTATCCTACATATACAATGTTGATATATGTATTTTGGAAACACAACTCTATTTTTCTTGACCCATTTTACAGGTTTATGCAACGAGAATTCTTATGGCTTGGTTTCTATGGTTCTTTTTAGCATAAACATCTTGGGTTTACTCCTTGGTTTATTACTCAAAGTTCCATTGGAAAAACCAATAGAAACTAGAGAGAAGAGAGGTCCGATGATTACCTTCAGTTGCTGATCTTGAATGATAAAGATCCAGTTAAAACCAAAGCCTCTACTCCTGCTAGCTCAAAACAAGGGAATGAAGTTGGTTGAAACTCTCTATTAGTTTCCACACTCCTCTCTATCAGCTTTCTCTTTCACTCCCAGTGGAGGGTGCTGATTCTGAATGAGAACCAAGGCAAAACAACGTATATAAGGACTAAAAGAGTCTGGTCCGACTGGAAGCAATCAAAGGTAGGTGGTGCTGAATTCAAAATGTGGGGTGGAGTTCTAGAGAAGCATGGTACCGCTGGCCTTATGTGTTCAGAAGATGAGTTAATCACGCTGGTGAAGTATGGTTAATAACTTTTTAGTGACAGCTTTCTCTCTCTTCTGTTCTAATTGCTAGGTTTTGACATAGCCGAAAACAAATGGGCTAGAGGAGTGGGTTAATTGAATATTGAAAAAGGCTATATTGTTGTTGCACGTTTTGGGCTGCAATATGTGTTGGGCCATTAAGGGCCATTAAAACAAATTATCTCACTTGATCCTTTTCAAACCTCATGTTTGCAAGTATTAGATAATTATTAAAATTAAATGCTTAATCTCATTTAAATATTTTCTTTCCGAATTAAATTTATTTTGGCCTTGAAATATTATCTCTAAAATATTTATGCCAAAATTCATGATAAATCCCCATATATTATTCAATCTTTAAAATCTCCAAATTTTGGGATGTTACAAGATATCACTGTCGGGCATATTGATAGTATAATAGTTACCTTCTTTTGGAGCTCTAATCAGAATCTTCAGTTGATCTTTGTTTATTTGGAGACCCTTTTTGTTCACAATAAGGCATTCTTCTGAATCTAAGATCACTATTTAAAAAAAAAAAAAAAAAATCCAAAATTTGCGACGGACAAACGTCCGTCACGCGATATGGTCGCCGTGAACGATTATTTTCAACAAAAATAACACATCCGCCGCAAATTTTGGAATTTGCGATGGATCGGTCCGTCACAAATTCAAAATTTGTGGCGGAATCTTTCCCATTACAACTATCGAATTTTACGACGGATTTATTCAATAATTCCATCAAAAAATTTGTTTTTTTACCCCAAAAAATAAAAAAGGAATTTTGTAGCCATTTGTGATGGAATTATGTAAAAATCTGTCGCAAATATTAAAATTATATATATTTATTATATCTCTTCCTTCGCAACAACTAGAAGAAAAAAAGTACGAAATAAAAAAGAAGTGTATATGATGAAAAATATATAATAGTAATCATAAAAGAGAATACAAACAAAAGATGAAATATAAACAACAATGTTGCGAACAAGATGGAACAAAAAGAACAAAAAAAAAATCATAAATAACGTCTATACAACAGCATAAAAGATGGTCGTCATCATCACCAGGAGCCGACCCTGTATCCTTCTTGTCCTTCATTAGGGACTGGAGTAGATCCTGCATCTGCTTAATCATCTTCACTTGCTGATTCATCTACTCCAACCAAACCATGATTAAGTATGCCATTTAGTTCTTCCTAATTTAGCAAAAAATATTATGAACAAATTCTTTAGAAAATATTTCTCTAAATATCTAATTCAAATCCTTACATATCTAACTTAATAATAAAATAAATAATATTCAAACCAAATCCTAACAATATAAATATCTAATATCCAAATCCAAGCTAATAAGATAATCTATTGAAATCATAATAAAATATTCTAAATAACATGTCTCAATGATTTTCGGGAGCTCATAACAAAAGAACTCTTATTTACCAACATATCATAGCTCTTTCGTAGTCCATTTAGTCCTAAATATAAGATAAAATTGACTTTTTTAGAAAGATTAAGGAAGCTAATTAAATTATTTTAGAGTATTTTTATTTTTATTTTTCCTCCAAAGTATCATAGCTCTTTAATACCAATAATATAACTTATTTAACTTCCTTAATCTTTTTTTAAAAAGTCAACTCGTCTTATATTTAGGATCGAAGATAGTAAAATACGAGTAATTTTATCCAAGCACAAAAGAAATTAAACACAATATATAAAATAACTTTCTCTTTTTTTTTTACCTAACCCAAAAAATCCTTTCTAGATCATACAAAGTTTAAGGTTTCCCAAATTACATAGACACAAAAAATAGTACCAGTAGCAGAGCTCTCTACATCTTGAAGATTAAAAATAGTGAAAAAAACGCAGCCACCAAATAAAACTATATATAATATAATACAATATAAGTCACACACACCATTCTCTTAACAAGAAAACTATCTGAACAAATCAATGGATCAGGAAATCCAATTCCCTCTAATAAATCGATAAATCAGGAAAACACTGCAAATCATCAACAGTTCTAATTACTCTAGTCTCACCTAGCATGCTTTTGTTTGATAAATCTGTCATTCCAAGTAAAATTAAAAAAAGTGGCGAAGAAAGACGCACATTGAAGAGGCAAAAAGGGGAATATTCATCAGCAGTTTCAAATGGAAAAGAGGCACTTTGATATTAAATAGACTCACATAACAATTCAGAGAAATAAAAGAGACAGAATGCGAAAAGCGTAACTAAAATCATAGTAATCAGAAGAAGCAAAACAAAATTCTATGGATTGATTGATAGGTTGGTATGCCAATTTTTCAAATTAATTATAAATGTAAAAAAAAAAAAATGCTTAGCGATTTTTTATCAAGATCAAGCTTCTTTCCATTTTAATCTGAGAACTATGACCCCTATTACAAACCATCTGACAACAAGTGGTCTATTTGAAATGCATAAAAGAAAATATAACTAGCAAGGGATAAGAGATAAGAGATAAGCAACTCTTCAAGCAAAATATCAACCAATACAAGATTAAATATTCAAGATCAAAGAACTTAGATAAGAAATTTTACTAGGCAGAGAACGGCGACGTGTCACGGCAAAGAAGGAAGAAGAACGGATGGCGGAGACCGGACGGTGATGAACCCAGAGAGCTATGGAGACTGGGGAGAGAATGTTGGACATGAGAGCTGAAATGAACCACGCGGATCTGAAGATATTATGCTTCGCAAAAATAAGTGATGTTGTAACGGAAACTGGGTTCGTAGCAAAAAGGCATCATTTTTTACGCCGTTTTGCGATGGAATACTTTTTGTCACAAAACAGATTCATTTTTTGTGACGGATCACACTATCCGTCACAAAACAGTGTAAAACATGCCACCTTTTTGCGACAGATCAAGTTTCCATTGCAAAATGGCATCTTTTTTTACACCATTTTACGACGGAAACGTATTCCGTCGCAAAACTTCTCACCCATTCAAATATTTTGTGACGAATTATATAAATCCATCGCAATTTGTGATGAATATTATTTGTATCGTAAAAATCGGCAAATTATTTACGTAAGCCAATTTACTATTTTCTAGTAGTGGATAATCCAATTATCTTTGTCTGCATTCTACGACACTATGGAGATTATGGCGGGACCTTCTACATATATAATACATGCCTTTGATTTGAACTTCATCTTTCTCGCCAATTCCACCAATGCCGGCTATTTTGCCAAACTGGTTTGATTTTCTCCAAAGCTTACTTTGCCACCATCTTTTGATCTTATTATAACAAATTTAGACTAATCTCAAGTCATGTGTATAAAGCATCCGCTATCAATGTATGCTCATAGATATACTTGCAATGAATAACAATTAAGTCTTAATGTTTTAATCTTATCATTGAAATTTTAAATTATATAGTCAAGAGCAAGGTTATCAAATTCGTGAGTTTAAGTAAACTCATCTTGACAATGATGTAAACTCGTATCGTGAACACGAATTGTAAACTCATAAGAGTTTACTTTTATCATTAAATATATATTTTTGTGCATAATTAAATAATTAAAATAAAAAAATAGAAAATTGATTTAAATATATTTTAACAAAAGATCACACCTATGAAAAGAAAAAGATCTAAATCCAGATAATTGAAATAAGTACATCAACATTCATAATGTATCATGCTTGACAAAGGAATTTATATAAAATTCATATATGAAGCCATTAAGTATAATCAAATAGAGAAAATTAACATGAGTTTAAGAGTGAGTTCACACAATTTTGTAAATTAGAAACATAAAAACGGTAAATACAATGTGTAAACTCACGAGTTTATATTAGTTTATGACTAGTACAAGTTTACCAAGAACTTGGTTCGATTTTGTAAGTTAGAAACGTAAAAACAATAAACTTTAGAGTCAACTCGCGAGTTTGACAACAATGGTCATGAGATTTATGCTGATTTGCCCTTGGTGGGCAATTTAAACTGTGCCCTTATTGGGCTGGTCATGAGATTTTAAATGCTTAAATATACTCATAAAACTTGTAATAATCCCATCATCATTATAAAGTATATAATTTATTCCAATTAATGTCAATACTAAATAAAAATTTATAACAAACCATACCATTCATTCACATCTCATGAAAGTCGTGATTTATTTTCGTGTTTTATTCAATGCAAAGTTCCTATATAATTTATTTTTAAATCTCTATACAAAGACGTGGCGCCATATTATTATTTGACAATGGCTTTTTTTTTTTTTTTTTTTTGGGGGGGGGGGGGGGGATTCATGAGGCCTATTTTAACATTTTCGTGCTAAATCATCCAAACAATTTTTAGTAATTCAATTAATTAATTACATTAATTGATTATATTGATTCAATAAATATAATGATATTTATCCAAAAAAGTACTAAAGAATTCATAGAAAGTTTGTAAATGAAATCAGGGACACTAATATATATATAAACACACAAACTTTCAAGACTGAAAAATCAATTTAGTTTGACAAGAGAGTATAGAAAAAACTGTGAGAAAGATGGCGATATCTTCGGGAGAGGGACCAAGCAGGAACAACACCTCTCGAATTCGAAAGCGACCTAGGATTACAATTCGCAACAGAAGTAGAGAGTCCGAGGAACGACATATCGTGGAGGCCCAAGGTGGGAGCAACCACGAAGATCGTGAACGCGATGCCAGAGAAGGAAGGGAACGGCAGAATGAAGAGATTGAAGAAGAAGCAGAAGACGCCGTTGCCGCCGAAGAAGAAGAATCAGAAGACGTCATCGAAGAGTCATTCTGTGGAGAGAAAGTCACTTCTGGAGGAGATGGTGATGGTGGTGGTAGGGATGAGTCCATTCCTGTGACTCTCACCGATCCTAATATTCTTAATTGCTGCATTTGCTGTCACCCTTTGACTATTCCTGTATTTCAGGTCAGTTTTCTTCATCCATGAACTTCCGCAATCATAACATGACACTTCAATAATGATTGAACACTATATTCTTTTCATGAAGCGTCTTATACTTGTGTACTATTTTACCAGTTGGGTAAGGTTTCGTGAGCTTTATAAGCTTTTCATGTCCCAACATTTTGTTAATATTCTCCTTCAGTTGCAACTTTTGATGAGTTCTTTTCATCTTTTTAAAAGCCATTAAGATTACTTAGCATTAAGACTTTTGTGGATTTCTTGAGATGATATAGGGAAGTGTCTATAGTTTTGCTCCGAAAATGGTTTGGGAGGTTATTGAGCGAAATATTTTGGTGGTGGGCTCAACATCATCATGATGAATTCAAACTGTAAAGTTCCATAAGTCAATAGGGTCTGTTTGGTACAAGTGATTTGGATGGGGAGGGGACGGAAAAATTTGTATGAGTTGGATTTAGAAAAATTAGATAAAGTGGGATTAAAAGTTTTTAATTAATTTTTCTTACACTTTGATACTATATCTCCTCTTTATTAAAAACTTACAACCCCATTTCTCTAAATATTTAAATCTGAGCCCACTTTCCCTCCCCTCCCCCTTATACCAAACAGCCCCTTAAAGAAGTCAAAGGTGGGGATGTGTTGGTTGCAGTTTCCAATCAGTTATTGGATATGTAGTAGCGAACCGGAAGTGACATGGGCACTAAGTTGAGGAATATCTTAATTATGAAAAATTCTATTTGCCTAGATTTAATTATGTGATATTAAGTGGTTTGAAATCTTCAATTCTATTCAAACATGTCATGGGCATATATGCATACAGAAGTTCCAACATATTGTCTAATAATATTGCATTATATTTCTTCAAATATATGCATACATATTGAATGTGAATAAGAGCCTTTTAACGAATATGACTCCATGCACTGAAAGGTGTGAACGTTTTCTATATAATGACTGTCCTCGTAAGAATTTCATTGTAATCCACATTGATCACTTATTTTCTAACGAATTTCAGATGTGCTTGAATGTAATAAAATGAGTGCATGTGGAAATTTTGGTTTCACTTTCTTAATCAAGGCCTTGCACCTTAGATGTTGTTAATACGTGGAGTGTACAATAAATGCAATAAATTTGCTTTGATGTGATTTATTAAAACTTGCCTACTTTACTTCATCAAACAAATGGATGCAATATTTGCCTGATTTACGCAATCTACCATTAAAATAGCCATGCATCCTGTTATGTTTTAACACGGATGTCATTGAGTAGAACATGGTTAACTTCATAACTTAGTTCTGTTGAAGTTTCTTGAATCTCCATTGTTTTATTATTTTTCTTTTGTTTTTGTTGATGTTTAATGAATCTCCATGGTTAAATTTTTCTATCTCCATTGCTGAATATTTGAGGCGTTTTGACTTCATTATTTCATGTTAATATGGAAGATATATCAAGTTTGATGAAAACAATTTCATTTTGTTCCTGCACCACATTATTGTGGGTAACCTAGGAGAAAGAAAGCAGTTAGGTGAACTTTTAGAGAATCATAGCAACTTTTATCCCCCATAATCTCTTAAATATTAATTTGTTATTGTGAATCTTGTTCATCTATTTTCCAATCAATAGAGGCTTTTCTAGAACTATTTCAATCCTTTTTATGAAGGTTTCTTTGTTTCTTACATGAATCGGAAGTATTATGCTTCCAATCTGCAAGCCTTTCAAATACCTTTTTTCCTTTGTTGTGCCATATTTGCCAAATCTACTATGATAAGCTTTCTTTGTGATTTGATGGCAATGCAGTGTGAGAATGGGCATATCGCATGCTCTACCTGCTGTGTCCAATTTGCCGATAAGTGTTATTCGTGCGTGGCGCCCATTGGTAACATCCGTTGCCGAGCCATTGAGAAGGTGTTGGAATCTCTTAAAATATCATGCCGCTATGCAAGACATGGCTGTATAGAGAAAATTACTCACGTCGACAAAAGTATCCATGAGAAAGATTGCATCTACACCCCATGTTGGTGCCCTATTTATGGTTGCCGGTTCACTGCTCCAAGCAAGAAGTTGTCCCAGCACATCAACAATGAGCATCATGGAAGCTTTATAAACTTTTATTATGATAGCTTCCTGTATCTCACGATGGGGTTCAACCAGAAAGTCGTTGTTCTTAAAGAGGTAACTGACTCTAATATGTTTATTATAAAAAACGACCTGGAGTATTTGGGGAATGTTATCAAAGTCTTTCACATTGGCCCCAAGTCATCGGCTGAGACATATAGGTATGAACTTTATGTTAGATCACAGGGATGCTGTCTGAAACTAGATTCTTTCGTCAATCATACTCTTGGCAACAATTTTCCTGCTACAACAAAGCTCCTTCTGGTTCCAATTGATTTTCTCAGCTCTTTTCCAGAAGTCAATATAGAAATTCGCGTATATAAAGTGGACGAATCCAGCAAGTGGGAGTAATTCTTAGTGGGGGTTAGCATATGTGGTTATCCAAGTTAAGCCGTGTTGCAACATGGCATTGTTGGTTTCTTGGCAAGGATTTGTTAATTTCTCATAGTCCTACTTTTAAAGTTATACTTGAATTATGAACTATTGAATTACATGGGATTTTAAAGTATTTGGATTTTTTTTATGAACAAATATCTTATGCTAGAAGCATTGCGTTATTTTCATCCAACACCGGGTATTAAGTAGGTATATAGCTTAAATCAAATCACACATAATCAGGGTGATATGTCGAGATTCTATGCTACAAATAAGGAAAACATTTAATTTAAAAAATCACTAATGATGTGGAACTAGTGAATTTTTTTTTTTTTTTTTTTTTTTTTTTTTTTTTTGATACAAGGCGAGGGGAGGGGGAATCGAACTAAGGACCTAAGAGTGGATACACATCCCAATACCATTGCACTACAAGGATAAATTGGAGGGAGAGTCTAATCCTACGAATTAACCTAAGGTTTTGGGCCCGGCCTATTAAATATTGTTGCTAACACTCCCCTCAAGTTGACTATTAGATATTTTTTTATGCCCAGCTTGCCTCTAAGATATTCAAACTTTCCTCTGTCTAGTGTTTTGGTGAGGACATCAGCAACTTGAGATGCTTGTGATAACAACCAAGTTTTCCAAGCAGAAGTTCATCTCTCAAGCATGGCTAAGACATGATTATAAATTTGAGATTTATCATAGCTTGGGTCAAACCTAGTCCCCAAATATTTACCCAATCTTGATGAGAAACCAATTTCCAATATGTTGGATAGATGTTTTTTTGCTGAGTGAAAAACATTAAGAATTAAAATAAATAAATAAAAAATAGCATGATTGAGCTCTTGACCAGACCAAAAAAACAAATAAAATGCTTGCTTGAGAATTTTCACAGAACTGCCAAGAGCTTTAAAAAAGAATGCAATCATCCAAATAAAGTGTGCGTGAAATAGCTTGAGCATCATGCATGGTAGATTTCAATACCATTCCGTTGTCTACAATTCTAAAAGTGAGAGATAAGACAAGATAACACATTTGCAGAAAGAATATGTAAGGCTGGAGAAGGTCACCTTGTCGTACTCATCTAAGAGGAACTGGTTAAGAGAACTGGCCATTAAAGTAAATTAATATTCACTAGTGCAAAAAAGGCTTTTAAGACCGGACAAAAGAGGATCGTAGGACCGAACCCGCGACCGGTCTTGTTCCAAATTATTAAAAGTCTACATTTAAGACCGATTACGACTGTCTTAAAGAAAATATTTTAGACCAGACATTTAAAACATTGGGTCTTAAAAGTCGTACTAAAATAAACCTCGAAATACTTTTTTCGGTCCTAAAACTCAACTTTTAAAACCGGCTAATAATTAGGCCACTCTTAAAAGATAGAATTTTAAGACCGGACAAAAATAAATACGGTCTTAAACTTAGCGGCTTCTAAGACGACTAATTATACGCGGTCTTAAAAGATTGACTTTCAAGACCGGATGATAAATAAATGCGGTCTTAAAAATTTTATTTTAGACCGCATGTATAATTTACCTTGTCTTAAAAAGACCGACTTTTAAGACCGCGCTTTCGACCTTTAAAACCGGACATATAAATACATCCGGTCTTAAAACTCACCATTTAAGACCTACATTTATTTACGGTGTAAATTTTCCTGAATTTTTCCCCTGTTCGTTCTTCCCGATTGTATTATACACACAAATCCACCACCCAAGCCAAGACATAAAAGTCGATACTTTAAATTTTGTAAGCTATGACCAATTATTTGAATAAATGGAATTGGAAAACGAATACAAATATTATTCACCATGAGTTATTTGGCCTCTTAATTAATGATTATACTATGACTACAACACCCAAATTAATTCATACAATAAGATAACTTACTTACAAATACAATAAGTTACAAATACAACACACATGCCCAAAATAATATTCACCATACCTTCATCCGATTCCCACGACAAAGTAACATCCTCTTTTATAACATGCCCCTTTGGATCGGATCCCGCCAAAAAATAAAACGAGAACAAACTTCATAGTCAGCTGACATTGTTTATGAACATAGAAGGAATATAATATAGTTAAAACCTTCAAGTTTTCAAAGAAATCTGCATATGAATATTACCTTATGAATTGACTCTTTTATAAAGTGATATCTTCCCATATTCCTTCTTGATGATCACTTCTTATGCCGGGTTCATTATCCGCTTCATCATCTTCGTTTATGTCCCAGAGACCCTTGAAAAAGGAGTACTCTCGGAATACCATAATTCGAATTCATTTCCTCATCAATATCAATGACCCTCTTTCCTTGGAGAGCTACGTACCACATTTTATTTTCTTGATCGTGATATAGAACACTTGTTTTGTCCGGGTCCGCCATAATAAAAGGTTCATCTCCAAAACTTCTACCATGGACATCGACTAATGTAAATCCTAGCCGATCGATCCGAACACCATTATTGACATTGACCCACTTGCATTTGAAAATGGGAAATCTAATTTTCACATAGTCCACCTCCTAAATCTCTTCAATAACCCCATAATATGGCATGACCGCCAATAAAGGGCTCTTGTCTTTCGAACCGAGAAGTGCATAGATTCAGCCTCTAACATAACACCACTATTCTCGGACCGTGCTCCTATCATCTAGGGACTTCGTGTAAAATGTATAACCATTGATCACATACGAATTCCAACTTATGACATCGACCTCGGACCACGTGCTAACCATTTGATTGTATCGAAACACATTCCTCTCCCTCGACCTTTTGTTTGAACCAGTTTGCAAAAGTTCTTTATGCTCCCTAATCAACCTTTGTTCACATTCGATGATTTTCTTTCCTTACAGCTTCTTTATGTTCAGCTATGCCGGCTTGAACTTCATCAACATTATTCAAGCTGTATAAGTGGACTTGTGACAATTCATCGATCCACACTCTTTACGGAAGCCCTCGTCTACCCCTTCAAATCTGCCGACGTTTTGGAAGCCCAATATGTCTTACTTTGGCCAAATAATTTTGACAAAATTCCATGGCTTCTTCGAAACATATTTCGAACAATCGATGCTTTCCGTGTATGCGTTCTTCACGTACCCTTTTAGGAATTTCATAGATCTTTCAATTGGGTACATCCACCGTAAATGGATAGGGCCGCACATCTTTATCTCCCTCACTAGATGAACAATTAGATGAACCATGATGTCAAAAAATGTAGGAACAAAAAGCTTCTCAAGGTGGCACAAGATAAGATATCCTTCATTCTCCAATTCATCCAACTTTTCAATCTTGAAAACTTTACTACAAAGCGCATTGAAGAAGACACAAAGTCTAGTCAAAACGACTCGAAGATCATATTCGGCGATGCCTCGAATAGCTATTGGGAGTAATCGTTGCATCAAGACATGACAATCATGAGACTTTTGGCCTACTAATTTCAAGTCCTTCATCGATACAAGCCTCTTCAAATTTGAAGAATACCCCGTGGAAACTTTTGTGCCATGTAAATACTCACAAAAACTTCGTTTCTCATCCTTAGACAAAGTATGAGAAGCCGGGGGACAATAAGTTCTCTTCCCATCTGGCCTCGGATATATATATCCGGTCTTAAAAGTTTATTTAATTTTTTCCTCATTATTTTGGACCGCAAAATATAAGTCAGCCCCGTTGAGATTTCTCTATAAAGAAATTTGAACTTTCATTTTTTTTCAATAACATTTTTAAGACCGTTTGTTTTGTTAAGCGATCTAAATAATATATTTAAGACTCATTGATAAAGGATGCGGTCCAAGAAGTTCTTTATATTTATAAAACTGCCACCGGTCATACTATTAAGACTGATGCTCATTAGGATGCGGTCCAAGAAGTTCTTTATATTTACAAAACTGACACCGGTCATACTATTAAGACCGGTGCGCCATTACTCCGGTCTAAATGAGGCGGTCTTAAAGCCTTTTTTTCCACTAGTGATTGAATAGTTGTAAGACATTGCTAGATGAGATCGACCCACTTATTGAGGAAGCCCATACATTTCATTATGTTTTGGCAAGGAGAAGACAACTTCATAAAGTTCCTTTAAGGAGATGGGTGCCATGAGAGAGTCAACGTCATCTTTAGAGTGTGGGAATGGGAAATTGTTGTAAACTAGCCAAGATTTTTGTTAACAAATGTGATTGGAGAAACAATTAGAAGAATATAATTGAAGAAGATGAAGAATCTTGTATTATTCATATAAGAGGAGCAATATGCTCAAACTCAAACAAACCCTAACTCTGGGATCTAGGAGGGACTTCCTCTCTAGAGAGAGACCCAAGTTATCCTCTCTCTAACATGGTGAGGATCTCTCATCTAACTCACTTACTAAATTCAATGATTAAGCCCTTTATATAGAATAGGCCTTAACCAACTAATCAACTATTCCCTTATATTCTAACACGCCCCCTCAAGTTGAACACTCCTTAACTCAAGATGTTCAACTTGAACAACAAATACAAACTAAGGGGTCAGGTGAATTTAAATTGAATAGTTTTTCCAATTAACAAAAGTAATACAAAACTTCTTCAATTTACAATCTTCTTCTCCAAATCTCTATTGACATGCTTCTCTTGGACTTCTTTTAGCTTCTGCACAAAATCACACTTGCTTGCAATGTTCATTTTCTCCTTATCCAGACTTTGAACAGGACAACTCAATCTTCCTCAACCTTAGCTTTGCACCCCTGGAACTTTTATGTTCTTCATAAGCATGCATCTGAAATTTCTTATGTTAGTTCTCTACAGGTTTTGATGATAACTACCATTTGTAAACACAATTTCAATATGGTTTTGTCTTTGGTAAGTTCAAAAACTTACTGTCAAGACAAAACTCGAGTATTGGTCTCAATAATCGAGTGTTGACTTGACAAAGAGTTGCTCAAATCAATTACACAAAGCAATACTCAAGTATTGGACACAATACTCGAGTATTGGACTTACAGAGAGCACTCCAAGTTTTTCACCCAGAGCCAAACTCGAGTATGGAACACACAGAGACAATATCAACATTGACTTAAGATCTCAATACTCAAGTATTCAATTGAATACTCAAGTATTGGTCATACAGAGAGACATCAAGTTTTTCCATCTTATGGAAACTCGAGTATTGATACACATACTCGAGTATTGGACTGACAGAAAGTCTACAAGTTTTATGCATATATTGAATACTCAAGTATTCATTTCAATACTCAAGCATTGACTTGGGAAAGACTTCACAAAGTTTTTCAAAATGAATGCATACTCGAGTATTGAGCTAAAAACTCGAGTATTGGGCATACAAAAAGCTTTGCCCTTTGTCAATGACTTGAACACTCAAGTATTGGAATCAATACTCAAGTATTGAGGTTTTGAACTCAAACTTATTCTCATATCAAAAGTTCAAAACTCGAGTATGGATTTGGATACTCAAGTATTGACCCTATTTCAATGTTAAGGTCCAAAGTCAAATCTCGATGATTCTTCTCTCGGAAGAAGAATACTCAAGTATCTAAATGGATACTCAAGTATTGACTTAAGTGCACAGTGACAAACTCGAGTATTGATACACATACTCAAGTATTGAACGCTAAGTTTGAATATCAAATATGACGATTTTGCTATACCTTCTTGTTTGATCCTAATACTTCCTATGATTATTCTCTAATGTTCCTAGACATGTTTAATCACTTTATTACGAGTTTCGAATGATTAGAGAATGTATATTGAAGGTTTAAAACAAAAGCAAAAGTGATGTCGGCACATTAAATGCAAACCCGTAAAGTTGCATTCTTTTGGGTAATCTATCTGCACACGCCTACAAGGGATTAAAGAATGATTCCTACATCCAGTAGCTGCTATTCCAATGGACTAATTTGCAGAGAGTCAACTTTGATATTCTACCCAGCTGGATTAAGTACAGTTAGAGAGAAGAAGACCTTACCTTGCCCAGAACTTTGGTTAATCAAGGCAACGGTAATAATGAAGATTACAACGGTCAATTAATGCTCTCTTAGTATAAATAGAGATGCATTCAAGTCTTCTCAACTACTACAACAACTGAAAATGAAATACATTCAAGTCTAGCATTTATTCTTTCGTTTTCAACCGTATTGTATCTTTTGATACTTTGTACTTCAGTGATTATTCTTATCTACTCTTAAAGAGAGTTTCTACTTGAAAAACATTTATTGTAAAGAATCACAAGTCAGGGGACTTGGTGATTTGGGAGTTCATTGATTACAACTTGTAAGGGGGAGTGAGTTCTAGAGAGAGAACTACTCTTTGAGTACGAGTGTGTAATCTTTGTGATAGTGGAAAATCCCAGAGAGTCTGGGGACTGGATGTAGGTCAAGTTGTTAGGATCGAACTAGTATAAATCTCTGTGTCCAGCTGTTCTTCCCTTTACTCTATTCGTCTATATTTTTGCTGTCTAAAAACAGAGCAACTTACAAAAGTTTTTAAAATACCCAATTCACCCCCCTCTTGGGTATATAGCTCCACTTTCATCTTATACACGTGGAACTTTAATTTCCTATCATGGTGTATGATGCTTCCAGTGTTGTGTAGCTCATGAAGCCCATACTACTAATACTGAATTTGTGGTTTTAAGTGCAGAAAACTCCATCTTTTGCAGCGGTGCAAATCAGCATATCAGACCATGGCTTTTTAATCACAGTTTCCCTTCCAACAAAATACAAGCACTTCTTCTTCCACCCTTGCACTTTCCTTCCCATTCTATCCTGAATGAAGGCTAGGGTCGCATTCTTTGAACGCCCCCACAAGATAGGAAGAGCAAGATACTTCCCTGGATCAACAACTTCGCAATATTTAGGCACTCCACACAGAGAACTCTGCAGCTTGAAGAGGGAAGGAAAGAAACATTCTGAAGATCAAAAACCATATCAGGTAAGAAAGCATCACTATCCATCCACCAAATCCACTCCACTTCAGGATGCCAAAACATGAACCGCCATATCATAGGCAATTTTTCCCACTACACATCAAGTTCCAACAACATGCGGAAATAAAAGAAGTTCAAGAAGAATCGCAAGAACCAGCAATTGATCTTGAGTTTGACCATTTATGTTCTTCAGAGACCATAACACTTTCTGTCCACTCAAAATTCACCTGCAAGGTAGATTGACCATCTTTTAAATCCTTGTCAAGTTTCGCTTCTGAAAGGCAATAGGCACCATCAAGCGAGGAGGCGATTCTTCATTGCTCTCTACTCTGCTTTCCCTTAAATCGACAAGAGCGAGGAGGTGATTCTTCACTGCTCTCTACTCTGCTTTCCCTTAAATCGACAGGAGCGAGGAGGCGTCATTTCTCTGCTCTCTACTCTGCTCTCAAACATCATCAATTCAGATCCTTTAGGCTTTGAAAGAACATGATCCAAGCAAATATTGGACTCCCGTGAATGGGGAAGACGAGCTCCACAAATCATCGGCGGCGCTTCAACCATCTTCGAACTAGAGCTTTTTCTTCGTAAACGAGTCACCAAGAACTATAACCTCAGATTTACCAAGAACAGCCGCCAAACTCGCCGTGACCTCCAACTTCAGAACTTTTAACTTCTGAGTTTTCTCCGGTAAAGAAAAATATATGTGATGGTCTGGAGAGAACGCGTCAAGAATCAAATCGTCAAATGTAGCGGAAGGCGAATTAATCTTACCGGATTCAAGAAGAGTCTACGAAAACGCGAAATTGACGGCATGCGAAAGACGATGATGGTGAGAAAATGGTGCTCTTTAGACCTCGGCGAGGCGGATCACGATTTTCAGTTCCTTCAAAAATGGCGTTATCTTACAGGAATACTGAATAGAGTTGCGGAATCAATCTCTGGCATTTTTTGTCGCATTTCTTGCGGAACAATCGGAGTTGCGGAATCGCTTGATTTGAGATTCTGAGCAGAAGCGATTTGGTGAGACAATTTATTAGGGCTTCGAAGAATGGAGAATGAAGCCAATTTGCTCGATCTAATAAGTCTTGAAGAATGCGAGAAAAACATAATCGATGAAATCAACCTTTCAAGTTTCATCATCTGCACAATAGGCTTTCACATATTAGGATTCTTGAAAATGGAGATGAAATCTTTAGATCGAATCTTGAATATCCGGTCAAGATCTTGACTCTTCTTGGATATCCCATTATAGTGGGCCGGGTGTCATTTCGTTTGGGCTTATTATTCAACCTGGAGCATTTAGATACAAGGTGGTAAATCAAGAATGACCTTCATGCGCTTCTTGATTATCGCCCAAACCCCAAATCCAAAACCCAGGCTCATGATACCATGTTAACAAATGTGATTGGAGAAACAATTAGAAGAATATAATTGAAGAAGATGAAGAATCTTGTATTATTCATATAAGAGGAGCAATATGCTCAAACTCAAACAAACCCTAACTCTAGGGATCTAGGAGGGACTTCCCTCTCTAGAGAGAGAGACCCAAGTTATCCTCTCTCTAACATGGTGAGGATCTCTCATCTAACTCACTTACTAAATTCAATGATTAAGCCATTTATATAGAATAGGCCTTAACCAACTAATCAACTATTCCCTTATATTCTAACAATCTTCTCTCGAGTCGCTATCATTTAAGTGCAAGTAAGCCATATTATTAAAAGGTTTCAAGAAAAAAAAAAAAATACAATTATTAAAAAAGCAAGTGAGCTGCAGCTATGAACCTTTGTCATTTTGTCATTGCATGATACCTATGAGATTTTGTGTGTGATTATATTCCTTTCTTGAAACCTCAAAGTCATTGTCCCAATTTTAAAAGAGGCTTATTTATTTATATGAAAATTTATTGCATGCCCCGTTAATTGGCATGATACTAATAGGTAGATTTACAAGTATTTTAGAAAGCATGTGCAGGGGAAGTTACACAAATCATTTTTTAAATGCAGATATACGTGCATGGCCTGGGAGGTAAACAAGGAAGTAGGAAAAGAATAGCAGTTTCTTTTTCTCTGGACAAAAACATATTCTGCAACCAACTCTTTGCCATGTAACCCGTGTGGGGGAGTTTGAATTGTGACTCAGCTTTGAATGAATAGTTATCACTACGACAAATTTAAATGTATGATCATTTTTTTGGATGAAGTTCTATTTTTTTCTCGGAAGTTTTTTTATATCAATATCACCCCGAATGTTAATTTTTAATGATTAGACGACTTTACATAGTTTTTAACACTTCACTAGAGATATGATGAAAAAAACTTCTAAATACTCATAGCACCTATGCTAAAACTTTCGGGAACAAAATTAAATTTTAACCCTTATTTCGTTCATC
Source organism: Acacia acuminata (assembly GCA_019022655.1). Classification (NCBI taxonomy): domain Eukaryota; kingdom Viridiplantae; phylum Streptophyta; class Magnoliopsida; order Fabales; family Fabaceae; genus Acacia; species Acacia acuminata. The sequence continues at coordinate 206,743 of JAFJYI010000416.1, read as the reverse complement.
AAAACAAATTGATGGCCAGGGTAAACGTGATCCATGATATTCTGGAAGCTAAGATCAGTCTTGGTTTTTATTAATATTTACACAAGGTCTATAAATTAACTCAAAAAATTATTAAATATATATTTTTGTCATATATATAAATTGTAGGTAGAGTTTTCATTAATATATATATGTTTCAATCCGAATTTTGTATATTAGCAACTTGATTGGGACTTGGGAATGATCTAGGTAACTTTTATCTTCAAAGGAGACAATTTCTGCAATCAGCGGAGTCTACTTTTTCTGCACACAACAAAAAAGAAAATGAATGTCACTCAAAATAAATTATAATAGGAGAAAGTATTTTATAAAAAAATAATCGATATAATATATTACAAATTCATATTAGCACGGAAGCATCTTGTTATGGTGGTTGGAGCGTCAATTTTGGTAACTTCATTGACTACCTTTGACTCAGAGCATGTTTTTTACAAACTATTTATGAATTTCATCTACATATATTTAGGTAAAAAAAAAAAAAAAAAAAAAAAAAAAAAAGATCTCCATATACTAGCCCCTCAAAAAGTAAAAATAAAGTTTCATAAAAACTAATAAAACAAGCGAAAATATATTTAAAATATATTATGTTATTTGATATTATTTTATATTTATGTCAGTAAAAGAACCTTGATTATTTTACTTTTACTTTTATTTTTATCAAGAAGAATAAAAATACTAGGAGACTTTGACAATACTCAATAAATTCTACCGAAGTAAATTAATATTCTTTGATCTTTTTTATCTGATTTTACCGTATTTTTAAAATTTTTTTAAAAAAAAAACACACACACACACACACACCAAATCACTACTATAGAATTGTATGCATATGATGGTTATTATTGACCACAAACTATAGTTATGACCGGTCATATATAGAAACGTTATATATTCTTAGCACAAATACATAATAGTTCTGAACCATTATGTATTCAGCACTTATTATAACGGTTCTAATATAACCCGTTATGTATTGAGGCTTTACGATGCCATGAAGTGCGCAATGCTATGGTAATAAATAATCGGCACACGTAAACAATATCATAATATTTGGTAATATTAACATAATACAGAATGGTTTCCCATTAACAACCGTTACATATGTAGTAACATAAATAACGGTTCTTTCACAAAAGTCATTATATATTTATAGTAATGTTAATGGCTTTATTTAAACAACCATTATATATAGTTTATAGAAATAACAGTTGTTAAGTAACAACTGTGATGTATCTAAGCTAAATTTGTTTTTTAAAAAAAAGATGAGGGATGAGGGGTTTCTGCTTTTAGTATCTCTCTGCATATGCATTTGTACATAATGATTAAGAATATATATTTAAATTCATTCATAAATACAACAATACAAAAAATTAGAATATACTTATAGTCATTCATATATATTTATAAACTATTAAAACCAAAGTTTTAAAACAAACAAATTGATATATATAAATTTACAGTTATTCAAAGAAGGTTTCCCTGTCCTACTCGAAGTTATCTCTTCAACCACTTCTTCCATTTGTGACAGGCTAAACATCATGCAGGAGGCAAAATACTATAGCAAAAGGAAACAATAGATGAAGTTGTAATATATAGATGACCAAATTTAAATCTGAAGGATCAATATTATTGGAATGGTGCGTGATTATGTGTTTTTTGGTTGTCGTGGGCACTATAAAGAAATGAGAAAAAAAAAATGTTTTTTTTTTTAAACCAGAAAAGTTATTCAATTGTAATAAAATAAAACCTCTAAAATAAGTTTGTTAAGTGTAATAACTTGCGAGAGTGAAGAGATGTAAGATAGGGGTGTTCTAAAAGAAACATTATGGAAATTACTCACAATTATAATTTTAAAACCATTATGAGAGGTGGTACTTTATTACGGTTCTTACTATGCAACCGTAATGTTTTTTCGATGATAGTTCACATTTTTACATTACAATCGTTAGGTTTTATAAATAGTGATATTTTTTTCCTTAATAACCATTAGTTATTTGAAATGGTATTCTAAAAAGTGATAGGTTTTTTCCCCAATAAACATTATATATTTGACATATTTTTTAATATAATTTTTAAGGTTCATTATTTAACCTCATATTACTAACAAAAATTAAAAAAGAAAACAACAATGTGCATAAACAAACAAAAAATAAAAAGTTATGGAGATGAAGGATCTGATGCATTATCATATTCTTTCTTTTTAAGTAATTTGTCCACCTTCTCATTCAAAAAGCGAACAAGAGAGGTCAGTTCCTTCAAGTGCTGGTCCATCTGTCCTTGCTCTCCCATGTAAACCTCGACTATACCTTGGAGCTTATAGTTCGCACGGATAATCCCTTCAATACTTTTCAGTAAAGGGAAATCATCTTTTGGTTTTATCCCAAATGAGATCAAAAGATGATGAACCGAAGATCTCTTGTGTTTGTACATGATATCGATGAAGAAAAAAGTCAAAAGCATGAGAAGTTGAAATAGAAGTGAAGAAGTGGTCTTCGGTTTTCAAACATTTGAATATAAAGGGTTTCATGGATTATCTTACCGCTAAACACATCCTTTAGTATTAAAAATCATTTCTTGTGTCATACCCTTCTGATAATACGTTGTATATCATAGAATTATAGCGCAACATAATGATAAAACAATTTGGGCATAGTATATGATAATAAAATTTCAAACTAAACTATTCTGTTGTTCCATATCCTTTACAAACTCTGCACAGTAATATTAAAACTAAACTACAGAAAACAATTCTGATCTATTGACCATCGCCGCATCCATCAATTGCCTATGTCCGTTGTCTTGCTCTTGGAGTCATGTCCACTCAGACTTGTTCATAGTATATATAATGCTAGGAATTGGGATCCCGAAGAATCCTAAAGTAACAGCTTAACCTCACATGCAATGTATACACAATATATGAAAGTAAATCACAACAAAACATAGTCCACAACAACATAATAGCATTCAAGGATCATATCACAAAATCATATGCAGCAGGTAATACAATCGCAACCACATGATCCACTACCATATATAGCTCCCATTGACAAGTATATGTTCTTATATTGACAAGTCATATAGTAGGTATTGACAAGTCCATCTATGTTAACTACAATAATTTATGTTAACAAGTATATGTGTCTATATTGACAAGTCATACAATGGTCATTAACAAATATATTTATATTATTGACAAATCTAGGGACTTTTTTTATAGAAGAATTTATACTGAGACTTTTTGTTATATATATTTTTTCGGGTTCTTGGAATCTAAGTGAGTTTTTCCTTAGATTTAAGGTGGTTTTAACGCATAAGCCAACCCTAGTATAAATTGCAAGCTGAAACAAGAATACTATGTATCACAACAATAGTGAGCAACTGATTCTGGCATATGGAAAAAGGAAATAAAGGAAGATTCATTAATCCATTAATTAACATTAAACACGATTCATAAAAAGTTTATGCGGCATATCTCAATTAATCCATATCATTAAAAGTGGGATAATCTTCATTAACAACGCACTAGTAAATGGGGGTTAATGATTGCGACATATAAATGAAGGAAATAAGTGATAATAAATAACGTGTAATTAGTAACATTGAATGTATTTTTTGCATTAATAATATGTATGTAGTGGTATTAAAATCAAGGTTATCAAACTCGTATTTAAAGATAAACTTGGATTGTAAACTTGTAAGAGTTTACCTTTATCAACAAACATATCTTAAAAATATATAATTAAAATACAAAAAAGTCAATAAATTAGTTTAAATATATTTCAAATCTAAATCATTGATATTAAATTTATCAACATTCATAATTATTATATTATAAAATTTTTGATAGAATTTATGTATGAAGTCACTAAATATAATAAAATCTAGAAAAAATTATAAATGTAATAAAAATCAAGACATGTTAGGGCTGTTTGGTACATGAAAGATTTAAAGAGAGAAAGGAACTTAAATGAGGGAAAGGAATGGAAGGGAAGATTGAGAAGGAATTTAAAAAAAAAAAAAAAAAAAAAAAAGAGATGTTTGGTAAACATGGAAGAAAGGAAGGAAGATGATAATTTAAAAAATATAAATAGAAATAGAAAAATATGAATTACCTAAATACCCCTTAACCTAAAAATTATATTTCTCTTCCTTTCATCCCTCACCACACTCTCACGGCCAACATCACCGGAAAGCCAAAAGACCAGTCCTTCATCATTCTCTTGCCCTCTCATCTCGCCCTCTTCGTCACATCGCGCCTCCCCTTCACATCGTCGGTGTCGATCCTTCATCAACCATCGTCAGCGTTGCTCCTTCATCCACCATCGCCGGCGCCGATCCTTCATCAACCATCGTAGGCGCTTCTCCTTCATCCAACATCGCCACCAACCATCGGAACTCGGGATGTAGACGGAATGAGGAAAAGAGAGAGAGAGAGAGAGAGAGAGAGAGAGGAGGGTCGACGCAGGGGCTTTTTTGTCTCACAAAATGACTCTCCCGTGAAGATGTTCAAATCCCACCGGAAATGGAGGGAACCAGCCTTCCCATGAATGAGGGAAGATGGACCGCCGCTGGAACTTACTTTCCCGAAGATGGAGCTTCCAAACGGTTATATCCGCAAAGGAAGATGGTGAATCTTCCCTTCCTCCTAAATCTTCCGCCTAACAAACGGGTCCTTAGAGTATCATCATCTCTATAATCTTCAAATTCTTTACCTTCACCGTTATAATCTCCATGCCCCATGAGAATTTCATATGCTTCAGATATAAATATATTCAATAGTAGTATAATTTTGATAAAACATAATTTGATATTTTTAGACTATATATTTGTTAAAATTTCTTAACACGTAAATTAGCTACAGATCAATTTCAAGGGTGAAACGGTCTTATTTTCGCATATAAAATCTAATACCTGCTACATAAATATACCATTCCATATGAATATATATGTTCATAAGCAATATATCTTGTGAAATGGCTCATGTGGTCCCCACCCTATGGTGCGCCATTAATTCAAAGAAGCGCTGGGCAGCTTTTTGTCCGCTCTGGGATCAATTTCAAACTCGCCAACACTCAATCGAGTTCATCCGCTTCTACTAAGTATGAGCGAGTGACTTGCGATTTTAGCCGTGTTTGGAGGGAAACAAGTTTTATTCCGAGTTGACACGTGATGCCCAGCTAGAAACTTAAACTCACCGAGTCGACACATGATTCTGACAACAATAATTGAAAGTATTTATCTAATGCTGGACTTGAACCAATCCATTTTAACTTAAACGGGTATATGAAGAATAAAATAGATTACATACAATCATGCATAAAATTGCTTTTGAAAGCTATTTATTCTAATTCAAATTCAACCCACACTGGTACAGAAAAGGGTTTCAATTATGGTTATTTTCATATATTACGGTTTCGAATCATTATATATGAAGGTGATATATGTGCTTGACCTAGATACATCACGGTACCGAATAAGAACGCATTTATCTATAATAATGGTTATAATAGAACACTTATTATGCAATGAAGCTTGGTGAGGCTATGATATATGTAATGCTAGAAAAATAAATAACGAAGTTACGTAAACAACTGTTATATATTCAATAATGCTAGTATAATACATAACAGTCTTATGTAGACAACTATTAATAAAACATTCTTTAAATGTTTCTTATGAAAAGGAATGGGACATGGGTAACGATTGTTTCTTATAAAAAGGAACAAGAAGTAATAAAAAGATGGATCATTTTACTTTTGGAGGGATTAAAACTCAAAGTTTAAAATTTGAGGGACCAAAACTAAAATAAAAGTAAACTTGAAGGATCAAGCATGGCTAAATTATACTTTTAGTCCTTTAAGTTTTATATAAGATATACTTTTGGTCTCTTAACTTTATAAAATATACTTTTAGTCTTAAAATTCTAACACCGTTAATATTACTAATGGAAAGCACTGATGCGGTGAACTTAAGTGATAACTAATAGCATTTAATTACACAAATTTTATATATTCTTCAATTTATCCATATTTTAAATTTAAGCTTAATAGCATTTAATTACACAATTATCACTTAAGTTTCCACCGTTGTCACTTGAGTTTGCATTTTTCGTTATCAAAATTAACAATGTTAGAATTATAGAATTAAAAGTATACTTTATAAAGTTAAGGGACCAAAAGTATACCTCATATAAACTTAAAAGACTAAAAGTATACTTTGGCCATCAAACATTATATTAACCATAGTTTTTATTTATGATTAGGAAAATCTATACCTTTAAAACGTGAAATGGACAAGTCAATAACTCCAATATGCAAAATACGATATAAGTACACAAGTGTGAATTTAGCATATGTAAATGTTACTAATTTTCCTGTTTTCCTCCTTTTTTTTTAAACAAAAAACATATAATTATAAATAAAAAATATATTATAATAAAATTAATTTAAAATAAAAATATACTACAAAAAATAAAAATAAAAATTGTATTACAAATAAAATATATTATTACGAATAAAAATGTAGTATTTGTTATAAGATTTAAAATATGCTTAAGGGTGTAAATTAATTTATATACATATAAGGTAGAATGATAAATTGATATGTCCTTTTAGAGTGGGGAAAACGAGCCGACCTCGTTGGGCTAGCCTTTAGGTCTCGAATTTGTAAGGGCGAGCTTAAGGCCCCGTTTGTTATGAAGAAAGTAGGGGGAAGGAAAGGAAGATCTCAATCTTCCCATAGATTTGGGGTGTTTGTTACGAGAGAAAGTCCGGTCGATTTTCCAAATGAGGTCCAATCTTCCCTTATTTGAGGGAAGATGCTTTCCATCCGAAAATGGAAGGAAAGCTCAATCTTCCCAGGAAAGTTGAACTTGACAGTTTACCCTCGAAATTCAAATTTGGCGGGAAGTTCAAACTTGGCGGGAAAGTTCAAATTTTGGCGGGAAGTTTGAATTTGGCAATTTTTTTTTTTCACGAGTTCAAACTTAACAAGAATATATTTTTAAAAAATATATTTTAGCAAAAAAAATATTTTTTTATTATTTTGAATTAATTTCTTTTGAGGGTAAAATAGACGTTTCTAATTCCTTACCAACTACCACCTCTTCATTTTCTTCCTACCAAACAACTCAAACCATCTTCCTCATCTTTCAAATCTTCTTTTCCTTTCCTTTCCATTCCTTTCCTTTCCTTTCCTCCTCCAAACTTTCTTTATAACAAACGGGCCTAAGAGCTTTGCCTTAAAAATGAAAGAGGGCCTAAAATGGCCAAAAAAGGTTGATGGCCTAAAAAAAAAGGCCGACCCTTTTAGCACTATATTTTTTTCAAATTATTTATATGATTATAATATTATTGATTTTTTATATTTTATTCTTGATATTGCAAATATTTAATTGTTACTATCTTTTTAAAAAATTAAGTTTATAAAAACATCTTGTATTAAAAATTCTAAAATTAAAAATTTATAATGATATTTCTTATTTCATAAGTATTCCTATAATTTTGTATTTTTTGACTTATTTTCTAGTGATTGTTTTGTCATATCTAGTGTTATTTATTTTATTGACTACGACACTTTTTAAGATATATTTATAAGAAGTACTTTTAATTTTTTAAGTCTTTTTCATTAATTATTTGTAATTGTAGTAAATGGACAATAATTTACCTTTGACTATAACTTAGTGGGTGAGTTTGTTTATTGTATGATATGTGTATCGATTACACTTTAATTTTGCTAACATTTATACGTTAAATTAAGATTTTCATTGTTCTAATTTTATTTCTTAAAAAAAAAAAAACTAAAAAATAGCAAAAGATTATTAAAATAACTTAGAGCTCACCAAACCCTTTTTAGTAACTCTACCTCCCCTTCCCTCTTAGGGTATGTTTGGTTTGGGGGGAGGGGAAGGGAGGAAGGGGGAGGAAAATGGAGAGAGAGAAAAGTTATTTGTGGTGGGGGCACAAAAATTTTCTCCTTTTTAATATTTTCCCTCCATTTTCCTCCCCCTTCCCTCCCCTCCCCCCTCCCCCCCCCCCCCAACCAAACATACCCTTAAGCTAAGGGTGTTTTTAATTTGAGGGAAAGGAAGGGGTAGATGTTCCCCTCCCCTGTCTAGTTGAAAATTTTGCAGGGGAGCTAAACTTTATGACAATCTTACCCTCATATTTTTATGATATTTCCAAGCTTGTTGGTGAGTCTCCGGCAGTAGTTCGTACCTTTTCTATTATTATTATTTTTCGACGAACAGAGACATGAGAAACCCAATTGTGAGAATCGGATAACATCGCCGGTGAGAATAATTCGTTTGCTCCCTGCCTTTCATCGGTGAGCATTGTGTGAATCAATTCAAGAGCATTGTGAGAAGACCTTTTAACTCCCTGCGTTTTCTCTTTTGTCTAGCTCACCAGTGAGAGTGATATGGAGGCCGCAAGTCTCTTAATTTAAATAAAGAACACTGAAAAACTGAGGAGGGAAAAAATTCCCCCTTTTTATCAAATCTCTGGTCGCTGCTTTCCTTGGTCTCGTTGCCGTCGTCCAACTTCGTCGCTGCTTCTCGTCGTCCTATCGGAGCCTCCGTAGCCTTTACGTATCTGCTGAGTTCTTTCTGCCTTTTTGACTCATTCAGGTATCAGCTTCTACTCCCCATCCCGCGCCTCTGCTTGTTGGTGCGATATGCCTCTGCTGTCACGGATAGTAGAATAGGATGAGCTTGTTTTTTGGCTGGTGGCAATTCTTGCGTGGTTTATTAGGTATTTTATGCTTCTGATACTGAATCTGCGTGGGAATAAATTTGTTGCTAATCTTTGTCTTGTGTGCTTAATGAGAGAAAATGAATATTGACGTCGGCTGAATTGTTGGGCAAAAAATAGGTGCTTCTTGGGAATTACCAGATTGGAATTTTGTTGGCTAAATTGTTTTTGTTTGTCTGTACTTTTTTCCTTCCCCTAATTTAAGTTTTCCTTCTCTTCTGGATATGTCGCTGAAGTTATTTGTGGTCCTGCAAGATGATTGCTCATGATTCCCTAGTGTGCATTTCTTAAAACAAATGTTTATTTAATGGAATGATGAAGGAGTTTGTGTCCAGCTTAGTAGTTCTGCACTAAAGGCCCTTTTTTTGGGTGTGTGGGGGGTGTTAGATATGATGTTTTGGTCATTTCTTTCCTTCTTTTATCTTTTCAGTATATACTGATTCTTTTTAGTATTCCAGGTGCACTGTATGTTCTTAAACAAAATCTTGGAATGATCTACCATTGTATATAAAACGGTTGCTTCTGCTCAAAGTGTGAATTGTGTGAGATATTTCTTGTGCAGGGACAAATTTCTCATGGTTTTCAGTTTTTACATGTGTAACTTGCCTAATATGAACTTTACTTAACAGTTTCGATTTTGACTTTTAATGTCATAATTGAAGTAATAAGCTTCACATATGAACTTTACTTATTGTTGTGTAAACTATGTATAAGATAGTGAAGTAAACTGTGCTGGAATACTGTTTACTGTTTAGCTCAGGCTTCTCTTTAACCCTTAAGGATATCCTATAAACCTCTTCTTTTTTTTTTCTTTTTCTTTTTTTAACATCATGGAGTACTATTCCGTTTTGGTAAGATAGTGGAATCAGTGTAATATACTGTGTCTTGTTGGCAGAATGGCAAGTACAGTGGAGGATTGGTCGCAGTATGGAATTTCTATGGAGGTGAGTGTCTGTAGTGCTCATTATTTATTTATTTTTTAAATATTTGAGTCAGAAAAATTGATTCATTAAAACTTACTTTTTCCTTCCAGGAAAAGGACAAACTTGTTGGAGAAGTAATCCGTTATATGCTTTTTAAAACTCATCAGAACTCAGGCTGCCCAGTTAAGAGAACTGAGCTTACTCAACTGGTTACGAAAAACTATCACCAGCGTAACCTTCCTACTTCAGTGATAAATGAGGCCAAAGAGAAGCTTTCAAGCATATTTGGCTATGAAATGAGAGAGCTTCAAAGATCTCAACCATCATCAAAAAACCAGGCACAGCTTTCTCAGCAAAGTGAGAAATGAAATTGTCCTTATTTCAGTTCAGATCATGCAAGACATTGACAATAGGCAGCCTCTAGAATTTCAATATTATTTTCAGGGAAATTTTGATGAATAATTTGAGCAATATATGCAAACTTGATGGAACCACTATATGGTCATTTTGCTTTTTAATCATATCTTGCATGGGCGTCATTACTAAATTTTTATGCATATTTCTAAGTGAATGATTTGCAAATTTAATGGGCTTGATTGTTAAAAAGTTATGTGGTATCTTTCTTTACGAATGATAGGGAAATATAGATTTGAGGAAGTATATTTTATGGTTGGTTTGAGATCAAAAACCAACATTGATATTTTTACCTTTGATTGGTATATGATGAGTTTTTATTGATATTGCAATAAGGTGTGCATATAGGGTCAAAGAAAAGAAGGGGGGAAGGGAAAACTTTTCCCCTGTTTAGAGGTGTATATATACAAGTTTTTATTGATATTGTAATAAGGTGTGCATATATGGTTAAAAAGAAGCAAGGGGAAAAGAAAAAAAAACTGTAATACATTCCTTTTACCACGTCAAATCTGTCTGTAATCCTCTCCTAGTTGTAAATGTGTCCATTTCTCTAATTATACTTGCATGCTTTCTTCCAGATGTTGCAGATTCAAAATCATATGTCCTCATAAGTCAGCTGCCTTCTAATGTATATAAAAAATATGTTGATGATGAAAATAGTGCACATCTGAGTGGTTTCACTTTTGTCATTGTTAGCATAGTACATCTTGCTGGTGGGAAAATTACTGCAGGTATGATTGTAGATTAAGTTTCATGATCTATTTATGTATGCATAAGCAAATGTTAGACTTTTGATCGTCAAATGCAACTATATTAAAGTGTCCAGATATGTTAGGTCAGTGTAAAAGGAATCTGTGAAAATATATGGTTTGAAATGCTGCTTGATGAACTTCAGTTTTCGTCTTTTTCATCAATCAAGTAGCATTAGCATTGCAAAGAATCTGATATGTCTGCCAAACTCTGTAGGTTTTTCTGGTTGTTCCTTGGCAGGCAGATACCATATTTTCTCATGGAACAGAATTATCGATATGAGGCTTGGGAAGGGAATCTGAGATGTTTTTCTGGAAGAGAAGCGAAACTTGGCCATTTCTTGAAAAATCCAGTCACCAATGTTGTGTGGTTTCTGGTCAATGATAGAAGTAAAAATAGGGAAATCTTTCTTTACGAAATGGGTGAAGTTCCCTTCTTTTTGCAAGAGATCCCTAGTGTATATGTACCAGATTGCTCTATTCCTAGAAGGCATTGAAACAGGTGAGAAATTTAGAATTTCTAATCCTTCATGTATAGGCTCATTGGGTCTTAGCAGAGCAAAAATCTCATGTTTAGTGTAGTTCAAGGTTGGAACAGATGGAGGATTGGAGATTTGCAGAAGGGAGTTTAAATAGGAAGGGGATATTGTGATAGTCTGTCCCCTAACATTTGTTGTTATCCTTTCCTCAACTAAATTCCCATCTCTATCCAGTAGATTGTCTGTTTGCATGTGAAATTAAAACACCTTGACAAGTTTTGGACTGTATGGGGCTCTAATTGAAATCAGAGGTTCAAATTGCTTGAGCCAAGAGGTAAGGTCTAAGTTACAATCCTCTTTCAGTTTTGCCAAATCAACAGAGACAATTGGACAGAAGGATTTTTGATCGAATTGCTCTTTAAACTTAGCACCTACTTCACTAGACATTCTACATGGTTCCTCTGTGAATCCTCTAGGTATTCTAGTATGATTGTATATCTCAAAAAGAGCAGGATTTTCCTTGGATACCTGAGGAGCATATTGTTCTTATTCCTGAGAAACAAAGGGAACTTGTGAACTGGCTTGTCCAGGAGTAGGAAATGTAATCTTTGTGTGGATTTCTTCTTTTTCTGCTTCAATTTCGACCTAGGAGTCTCAGTTGTCTCTGAAGCTTTTCTTTTTTCCTTTCCCAGAAGCTTGTTCTTGGTCGACTGGCTTCTTGGGAGGCTCAGGTTGTTTCTCAAGCACAATTCCTTTTGGTCTAGATGGAGTAGAATCTCCTTCCCGGTTGATTGCTTTCTTAAGAACCTCGGTTCACTTCTTAAACTCCATTTCCTTCCTTTTCGAGGTGTAGGAGCTTTAGTCGCGAAACTCTAGGAATTTCTTTGTCTACTCCAAACCTGAAACGATCTGGTAGAGTCTTTTTCCGTACAGGTCTCTCTTCTTGTGATTATGGAGTAGAATGAGTATGTTATGCTCGGATTCTAGAGTATTGGTGGTTGCAGAACGTTTGGGAGCCATTTTCTTAGGGTTTCGTCGAAGGAGATGAGAGAACTTGGGAGAGTTTAGGTTTAGCTCGAGGGTAGAGTGAAGTGAAGAGGAACAGTCAGGTTTTATCACAAATAAGAATCGCGACAAACTCAAGGTTACAAGTGTAGGCTCGAGTTTGCATAAACTTGTACTAACCCGGACTTCAAGAATGTATGTGTGAACTCTTGAATTTCACTCATGAACTCGAGTTTAATACTTATAGGCTTGAGTTCGTGAAGTCCTCTAAACTTGGTTGCTCTCTGTATCCCGTAAACTCGAGGGTGTTAGTTTTAGGCTCGAGTTTCCTCATGTTGTTGGGTCCAAGATTCCTCTCTGTCTGATCTAAATCGAGGTTGTTCACTTATATGCTCGAGTTTGGCTTTCTTCAGACTTTCATCTCCTCTTTGGTTGTCTCGAGCTCGAGTTTAACTTGGATAGGCTCGAGCTTGCTCTTCTTGACAAAGAAAACTTTACTAGAATGTCATATATTTTAATCATGATAAACATCCTGCATAAAACACATCTAGATTCTCCAATACTTAAGTTAGTATTCGCTAATCATCTAACACATAACTAACATTAAGTGGAGGTTAATTACAATCCATTGGGATTTAACATTCCCAATCTTTATATGAATTGACCCTTGGTACCCTATGATTCTTGATCCACTGAGATTAAGCATAATAGCTCTTAAATTTGCTCTTACATGATTGATAGATATTAGATTTGAGCAACAAATATATCACAATCGCACTAATACGAACATGTAAGTAAGTGAATAGATGATACCAAGAAAATCATTTCTCAATGACAATTTGTAAATATATTTGTGTTGGAAAGTATGTCATTGATATGAGTTTTTCATAAGCTATGCAAATAGTTTCAAATCTCAAATATTCTTTCAAACCATGATAATGTCTTTATGAAATTGAGATGTTGATGATATGAAAACTCATCTTTGAAGATATGCAACGCAAAATTAATGTACTAAATATGGTGAAAGTTAATTTCCAATTTTGAAAATCATTTGAGTGCAATCAAAATGTGCATATTTTAAACATTGGAATGCATTTTCATAGACCAGAATCAACAACAAAATTTAGAATTAGAAAGTTATGCATAAATTCATTTATGATCCATTTGGCAATCTGAAAAACATTTTGAGAATCATTGATGATTGATTGCTTAATGGAATACAGCAGTGGACAAGTAATCACTACCCAAATATGAATTTCATATAAGCATAGTATAGGGTAAAGATAGATATCACCATAATTCCTCTTGCCCTTGTTGAAGCTTCCTGGTTGAGATGATGTAGATACCATCAACCATTGCTTCTTCGCATACCCGTGGATTATCTTACCAATATTCAAGTATTGATCCTTGAAACACTTAAGCATAGATATTAAATTAACTATACTTGAACAAGCTAGCTTATTACTTGGAGTATAGATCCAAAATATACATTTCACAAGGAAAACTATCAAAATATTGTACATGCATAAAGAATTAAACTTTTTGAACATTGTAAACATTATATGAATAAATCACAAATGGATTTCAATTTCAAAATAATTTTCAATGTTCATTCCTAATATCCAATGTATAAAACCTCAATGATTGTTACTGATAATAGCATAGGAGGTTTTACCATTGTATACCTTTTACCTTAGGTTCTTCGAAGATCAACTTTGCTTACCCACTGTTTCATAGGTCTCTGCAAAGTTCTCTCAAGGGGTCTAGATTTCACGTGTCTTCGCTTGGTACTTGAGAGGATCTCCTTTTTGGTGCATAAGGAATTTTCTGATTCTTAATCCCATTCTCTTTCGATTCATTCTGCACATATAAAGCAACATATGGACATTTTGGTACCCATTTATGCTTGGGTCCTTCTCCGGTTAGTTCAACCTTAGGGAAAACATAAAGTTTCCTTTGGTACCATTGATAATTTCCTACAGGCTTGCTCTTTCTTTCCTTTTTATGAAAACATGAAGAAGTAGCATGACCTTTACGATTGCAATAGTTGCAATGAGCAAAAGGGTTTGAAGAATGGACTGATTTTTGAAAATAGTTCATATAAGGTTTTTGTCCAAGTTTCTTCTTTCCTTTCTTCTTATCAAAATCAGGTTTATAACCAATCCCTGATTTGTCATTTGTGAACCTTTGCTGTTTTAAAATAACTTTGAGCATTTCACTACCTCTAGTGAATTTCTCAAGAGTTTTTGTAAGATGTAAATTTCTTTTCTCTAAAACACAGCAATTGTCACAAACCTTTTTTGAAATCTTTTCGCAATTGTTTTCAGAAATATTTTCAGAAACAGAAACAGGAGAAGAAATAGTTTGTGCTTGTTCTTCCAACAATTTAATTTTCTTCTTGGAGGCAATGAACTCTTTTCCAAGTTTTTCAAATTTAGAATATAGTTCATTGTATTCAGAAAACAATTCATCATAGGAAGGTTAAGAATCATTTACCTCATCATTATTTTCAGATTGTTCTTCAGCAACTAGATAAACATTTGCTACTTCTTCCTCATCACTTTCTTCATCTGAAGAACTATCTCCCCATATGGCAGATATATAGGCTTTCTTTTTGAGGTGGTTGAATCTTGCATTTTTCTTCTTTTCTTGACCTTCAACTTGAGGACATTCAAACATGATATGACCTGGCTTCTCACACTGGTAGCAAATGATTTGATCTTGTTTGTTGCTTGAAGTTCTTCTCTGAAACCTGTCTCTAAAACCTTGATCTTTCTTGTAGAGTTTTCTGAATTTTCGCACAAACATAGCCATTTCTTCATCATCTTCATCTTCCTCATTGGGTTTTTCTTTCACAGCATTCAAAGCAATACCTTTCTTTCTATCGCCGTTAATTTCATCCAAGCCCTTCTTGAATTTGAGCTTGCTTTCTTATTCAGATAGACTTCCGAATAGAGCAGCTACGATTGCATTGATTCTCCACGAGCTTCTTCGATTGCTTTGTGACTTTAGCTTCCCATTCTTTTGTTAGGACATTGAGGATTTTCCTCACTTGAGAATTGATCATATGTTTTACCTAAAGCGATAATTGGTTTACCGAGATGGGTAAAACGAAGTTGAAATTCTCCTATGGATTCTCCAAACTTCATACATAAGATCATATTCGGTTGTCAATGTGTTTATACGATTCTCCTTAATACCGCAGGTTCCTTCGTATGCAATCTCCAATGCTTTCCACATGTCTTCTAGCATTTGTTAAAGTGCAAATTCGAAAAACTCTTTTGACTAAGAGCACTTTGAAGCATCAAAATGGCTTTGCTATTGAGAGTGACAAGTCTCCTGTCATTTTCATCGAACTCTTCTTCACGCTTGTCTCTTCTAACTCCATTTATAGTGACTGATGGCTTATAATCACCATTCTCGAACACATTCCATAAGCCAAATTCAGTTGCCATAACAAAGACTCTGAACTTAGCCTTCCAGAAAGAATAATGTTCTCCATTGAAACCTGGTGGTCTATTGATTAAAGCTCCGTCGGGTAAAATTCCTTCCATTGGATCTTTGATCTAGGATGTTAATCCTTATAAATTAAAAAATGCTCGATACCAAATAAAAGTAAAGGAAATCACCAAGAGGGGGTGAATTGGGATTTCAAAAATTCTTTTTAAATCACCCACACAATCAGAAGGAAACCACAGTGAAGTAGAGATAGAGAAGAAGAGCTTGACATAGAGGATTTATACTGGTTTGGTCCAACTCCTTGACCTACGTCCAGTACCCAGACTCTCTGGGATTTTCACTATCACTCAATCACAATTACACACTATGTACTCAGGATGATCCTTTCTCCCTAGGACTCACTCCCCCTTACAAGTTGTAATTGTATGCAATCAGATACACACTCTGTACTCAAGAGTTATCCTCTCCCTAGGATATACTTCCCCTTACAAGTTGTAACTTGATTCCCCAATCTCCAAGTCCACCGACTTGAGATTCTTACAATGAATGATATACAAGAAAAAACTATCTCTAAGAGTAGATATTGACAAACACTTAAGCTCAATATATCAAAGATACATATGAAATAAAATAAAGCAAAGAAAAGACTAAGCTTTCTTTGTGTGCGTTTTGTATCTGTCTTCTCTACTGTCAAACTTCAAATCTTCATGTATTTATAGTGGTTTGAAGTATATGACCGTTATAGATCCGTTGAGACTTCAACCCATTCAAAAATATAGCTGTTATGGGTGTTTCTCCATGAATCTATCTGCTGTGAGTGTTGCTTGTTTGAATATAGCTGTTGGGGAACACTTGAGATTTGAATATTTGAATTTTGGCTCTTCAAGGTTGTGTCCCATGATGATGTTCAGCTTTAGTTGGTAGTGGCCATGTTGTCTGCATTGAGAAATGGTTGTCCAACTTTCCAGGCTGTCTCCCATTTGCTTTGTTTAAGAAGATATAATATAATAAGACAAGTTGCACATTGAGTTGCTTTATTTGACTTTTAAAGCAAATCCAAATCTTCTGAAATCTCACAAGCAAACTGGTTAAGACTAGTTAGAAATATAGATAAGAATCATTTAAATCGCATACAGCCAATTCGCAGATTCAGCCTAATGTATAAATGAAATTGAACAATTCAAACTCAAATACGTTCATCAGTTCCAGCGTCCCAAACTCGAGTTTGTATAGTCAAGCTCGAGTTTGCTTATCATTTAAAAATGAAGTTTAGTCTCCGTATGGACCAAACCGGAGTTTTGCAGAAATAGGCTGGAGTTTGTAAATTTTCTTCGGGACCAAACTTGAGGTTTGCATGTCTAAACTCGAGTTTAGACTTCTGTCGAGGAAACCATCGTGAAAACACTTAGAAACATGTTTGAGCAAAACACAAACTCGAGTCTATAAGTGAGTGAACTCGAGTTTGACACTGTTCATGTCAAAATCATTTTTAGTTCTCAAAACACAAACCTGAGGTTTCCAGTGCAAACTTTAGAGTTTTCTCAAGCTAAAATCATTTTGCTCTTTGTAAGGCACAAACTCGAGTTTAACATCTTAAACTCGAGTTTCTTCAACTTAGAAAACTTTTGTAAAAAACTCTTGGCTAAGGCAAACTTGAGGTTTGAAGAAGTAGCCTCGAGTTTGCTTAACTATAAAATATTGAAAGCTCAAACTCGAGTTTACATGTTTGTAAACTCTTGAGGATTTTCAAACGAGGTTTAAAGAGAAGTAGTGTCGAGTTTATGAAATTTCTCACTTGAAAAATTCTTCCCGCCAGAGGCAAACTCAAGTTTGTCTCCACAAACTCGAGTTTACATATTTGTAAAACTATTTGAAACTTTTCTCTGGAGGTGCAACCCTGAGGTTTAAGAAACTGTAGTCTCAAGTTTAAAAATGTTTTCAAGTCAAAATGCTCTCGGTCTCTCGCAAACCGGAGGTTTCCAATTGCAAACTCGAGTTTACTCAAAATATGAGAAAATTAGGAAAACTCTCAAGTTCATTTTCAAGGTCCAAATTCAAGTTTAAAGTGCAAACTGCGAGTTTTCACCTTTGTTAGTAAGGCAAACTCGAGTTTGCCAAATCTAGGCTCGAGTTTGGCACGACATAATGTTTTTGGGTTGAAATCAACAAGTTTTAAAGTCCATTTAGCTTATCCAAAAAACATCCATACATTGTTTACAATTGTCAGTTATCATCAAAACACATATAGAACTAACACAAAGATGATCAGTTATACATGATTACATACATAGAAGTTAATAAGATAACGAGTTACCCATCTCAAACTTGGATCCTCAATCTAGTCGAAGGTCTTGGGATCGGTAGAGGTGTCAAAGTGTACCTATAAACGTTTATCACTTGTCATTAGTCCTATGGCGTCGTAAAGTACTCAACTACGCGACTATATAATATTACTCTTTTTATAAGATCCCTTATTCCTACATAAAGTCGTTTATCGAATCCTTAGAGGATGCCTAGGGTTTGAGATATAGCGTAGAGGCTAAGAAGATTGCGGCTAGGCGAGGGTGCCGGATCGTTTTAAAGTGCATGGGCTAAGATTGGGTTAAGGGTAGTTGCGGAATAGTGATTGAGTGTGTAAGTTGAGATGATAAGTTGTGTGGTTAGATTGAGTTCATGGGTATAAGTTGATGTGGTGAATTGTTGCGGGATCGAGTTTGTGTGTATGTGTTGTTGTGGTGAGTTGTTCTTTCCAGGATTCGAGTTTGTGTGTTTTTGTTGATGTTGTTAGTTGTTGCTTCGGGATCAAGTTTGTGTGTTTGTGTTGATGTGGTCAGTTGGGTTTGTTTGATGTTTTCAGTTGTCATTGCTGGGATCGAGTTTGTGTTGATGTGGTCAGTTGTCATTGCTGGGATCGAGTATGTGTGTTTGTGTTGATGTTGTCAGTTGTCAGTTGTCGTTGCTAGGATCGAGTTTGTGTGTTTGTGTTGATGTGGTCAGTTATCGTTGCTTTGGGATCGAGTTTTTGTGTTTGTGTTGATGTGGTGGGTTGTTGTCGGGATTCAAGTTTGTGTGTTTTCGATGGGCCGGGATTGAGTTTGGTTGTATGTGTTGAGGTGTTGAGTTGTGTGTGGTTACCGGGATCGCGATATATCGTATGGGCCGAGGTGATGATGGGTTAAGAGAGGATATCGGAACCATTACCCATGGTTTTCCAATATAATATAAACACACTACCGAAGTTTTCCTTCCTTATCCTACATATACAATGTTGATATATGTATTTTGGAAACACAACTCTATTTTTCTTGACCCCATTTACGGTTTATGCAACAGAGAATTCTTATGGCTTGGTTTCTATGGTTCTTTTTTAGCATAAACATCTTGGGTTTACTCCTTGGTTTAGTACTCAAAGTTCTATTGGAAAAACCAATAGAAACTAGAGAGAAAGAGGCGATGATTACCTTGATTCTTGATCTTGAATGATAAAGATCCATTAAAACCAAAGCCTCTACTCTCCGCTAGCTCAAAACGGGGAATGAAGTTGGTTGAAACTCTCTATTAGTTTCCACACTCCTTTCTATCGGCTTTCTCTTTCACTCTCGGTGGAGGGTGCTTGATTACGAATGAGAACCAAGGCAAAACAACGTATATAAGGACTAAAAGTGGTCCGTCCGAAAGAAGCAATCAAAGGTAGGTGGTGCTGAATTCAAAATGTAGGGTGGAGTTCTAGAGAAGCATGGTACCACTGCCTTACGTGTTCGAAAGATGAGTTAATCACGCCAAAGTATGGTTAATAACTTTTTGGTGACTTTCTCTCTCTTACATTTACGATTCTTGCGTTTTTGACACATTTGAAAACAAATGGGCTAGAGGAGTGGGTTGATTGAATATTGAAAAAGGCTATATTGTCATTTGCACGTTATGGGTCGCAATATGTGTTGGGCCATTAAGGGCCATTAAAACAAATTATCCCACTTGATCCTTTTCAAACCTCATGTTTGCAAGTATCGAGATAATTATTAAAATTAAATGCTTAATCTCATTTAAATATTTTCTTTCCCAATTAAATTTATTTTGGCCTTGAAATATTATCTCTAAAATATTTATGCCAAAATTCATGATAAATCCCCATATATTATTCAATCTTTAAAATCTCCAAAATTTGGAATGTTACGATATCACGTCAGGCATATTAATAGTATAATAGTTACCTTCTTTTGGAGCTCTAATCAAAATCTTGAGTTGATCTTTGTTTATTTAGAGACCCTTTTTGTTCACAATAAGGCATTCTTTTGAATATAAGATCACTATTAAAAAAAAATCCAAAATTTGTGACGGACAAACGTCATTCACGCGTATATGGTCGCCGTGAACGATTATTTTCAACAAAAATAACACATCCGCTGTGTAAAAATTTTGGAATTTGCGATGGATCAATCCGTCACAAATTCCAAAATTTGTGGCAATCTTGTTCCATTGCAACTATCGAATTTTGCGACGGATTTATTCAATAATTCCATCAAAAAATTTGTTTTTACCCCAAAAAAAGGAATTTTGTAGCCATTTGTGATGGACTTATGTAAAAATCCGTTAAATATTAAAATTATATATATTTATTATATCTCTTCCTTCGTAGAAACTAGAAGAAAAAAGTACGAAATAAAAAGAAGTGTATATGATGAAAAATATATAATAGTAATCATAAAAGAGTATACAAAGAAAAGATGAAATATAAACAACAATGTTGCGAACAAGATGGAATAAAATGAACAAAAAAAAAATCATAAATAACCTCTATACAATGACAACAATATGGTCGTCATCATCACCAGGAGCCGGCCATTGTATCCTTCTTGTCCTTCATTAGGGACTGAGGTAGATCTCGTGATCCGCTTCATCATCTTCACTTGCTGATTCATCTACTCCAACCAAACCATGATTAAGTATGCCATTTAGTTCTTCCTAATTTAGCAAAAAATATTATGAAAAAATTCTTTAGAAAATATTTCTCTAAATATCTAATCTAATCTGATCTAAATATCTAATTCAAATCCTTACATATCTAACTTAATAATAAAATAAATAATATTCAAACCAAATCCTAACAATATAAATATCTAATATCCAAATCCAAGCTAATAAGATAATCTATTGAAATCATAATAAAATATTCTAAATAACATATCTCAACGATTTTCGAGCTCATAACAAAAGAACTCTTATTTACCAACATATCATAGCTCTTTCGTAGTCCATTTAGTCCTAAATATAAGATAAAATTGACTTTTTTTAGAAAGATTAAGAAAGCTAATTAAATTATTTTAGAGTATTTTTATTTTTATTTTTATTTTTCCTCCAAAGTATCATAGCTCTTTAATACCAATAATATAACTTATTTAACTTCCTTAATTTTTTTTAAAAAAGTCAATTCTGTCTTATATTTAGGATCGAAGATAGTAAAATACGAGTAATTTTATCCAAGCACAAAAGAAATTAAACACAATATATAAAATAACTCTCTCTTTTTTTTACCTAACCCGAAAAATCCTTTCTAGATCATACAAAGTTTAAGGTTTCCCAAATTACATAGACACAAAAAATAGTCCAGTAGCAGAGCTCTCTACATCTTTTTTTTTTTTTTTTCTTTTTTCTTTTTTTTTTTTTTTTTTTTTTTTTTGCTCAAAAGAGCTCTCTACATCTTGAAGATTAAAAATAGTGAAAAAAACGCAGCCACCAAATAAAACTATATATAATATAATACAATATAAGTCACACACACCATTCTCTTAACAAGAAAACTATCTGAACAAATCAATGGATCAGGAAATCCAATTCCCTCTAATAAATCGATAAATCAGGAAGACACTGCAAATCATCAACAGTTCTAATTACTCTAGTCTCACCTAGCATGCTTTTGTTTGATAAATCTGTCATTCCAAGTAAAATTAAAAAAAGGGGCGAAGAAAGACGCACATTGAAGAGGCAAAAAGGGGAATAGTCATCAGCAGTTTCAAATGGAAAAGAGGCACTTGGATATTAAATAGACTCACATAACAATTCAGAGAAATAAAAGAGACAGAATGCGAAAAGCGTAACTAAAATCATGGTAATCAGAAGAAACACAACAAAATTCTATGGATTGATTGATAGGTTGGTATGCCAATTTTTCAAATTAATTATAAATGTGAAAAAAAATTCTTAGCGATTTTTTATCAAGATCAAGCTTCTTTCCATTTTAATCTGAGAACTATGACCCCTATTACAAACCATCTGACAACAAGTGGTCTATTTGAAATGCATAAAAGAAAATATAACTAGCAAGGGATAAGAGATAAGAGATAAGTAACTCTTCAAGCAAAATATCAACCAATACAAGATTAAATATTCAAGATCAAAGAACTTAAATAAGAAATTTTACTAGGCGAGAACGGCGACGTGTCACGAAGAAGGAAGAAGAACGGATAGCGGAGACCTGGACGGTGATGAGCCCAGAGAGCTATGGAGACTAGGGGAGAGAATGTTGGACATGAGAACTCGAAATGAACCACGCGGATCTGAAGATATTATGCTTCGCAAAAATAAGTGATGTTGTAACGAAAACTCGGGTTCGTATCCAAAAGGCATCATTTTTTACGCCGTTTTGCGATGGAATACTTTTTGTCACAAAACAGATTCATTTTTTGTGACGGATCACGATCCGTCACAAAAACAAATAAAAATGCCACCTTTTTACGACGAGATCAAGTTTCCATTGCAAAATGGCATCTTTTTTTACACCATTTTACGACGGAAACGTATTCCGTCGCAAAACTTCTCACCCATTCAAATATTTTGTGACGAATTATATAAATCCATCGCAATTTGCGATGAATATTATTTGTATCGCAAAAATCGGCAAATTATTTCGTAAGCCAATTTACTATTTTCTAGAAGTGGATAATCCAATTATCTTTGTCGCATTCTCTTGACACTATGGAGATTATGGCGGGACCTTCTACATATATAATAGATGCCTTTGATTTGAACTTCATCTTTCTCGCCAATTCCACCAATGCCGGCTATTTTGCCAAACTGGTTTGATTTTCTCCAAAGCTTACTTTACCACAATCTTTTGATCTTATTATAACAAACTTAGACTAATCTCAAGTCATGTGTATAAAGCATCCGCTATCAATGTATGCTCATTGATATACTTGCAATGAATAACAATTAAGTCTTAATGCTTTAATCTTATCATTGAAATTTTAAATTATACGAGTCATGAGCAAGGTTATCAAACTCGTGAGTTTAAGTAAACCCATCTTGTCAATAACGTAAACTCGTATCGTGAACACGAATTGTAAACTCGTAAGAGTTTACTTTTATCATTAAATATATATTTTTGTGCATAATTAAATAATTAAAATAGAAAAATAGAAAATTGATTTAAATATATTTTAACAAAAGATCACACCTATGAAAAGAAAAGGATCTAAATCCAAATAATTGAAATTAAGTACATCAACATTCATAATGTATCATGCTTGACAAAGGAATTTATATAAAATTCATATATGAAGCCATTAAGTATAATCAAATAGAGAAAATTAACACAAGTTTAAGAGTGAGTTCACACAATTTTGTAAATTAGAAACATAAAAAACGGTAAATACAATGTTTAAACTCACGAGTTTATATTAGTTCATGACTAGCACAAGTTTACCAAAGAACTTGTTTTTCGATTTTGTAAGTTAGAAACGTAAAAACAATAAACTCGGAGAGTCAACTCGCGAGTTTGACAACAATGGTCATGAGATTTATGCTGATTTGCCCTTGGTGGGCAATTTAAACTGTGCCCTTATTGGGCTGGTCATGAGATTTTAAATGCTTAAATATACTCATAAAACTTGTAATAATCCCATCATCATTATAAAGTATATAATTTATGCCAATTAATGTCAATACTAAATAAAAATTTATAACAAACCATACCATTCATTCACATCTCATGAAAGTCGTGATTTATTTTCGTGTTTTATTCAATGCAAAGTTCCTATATAATTCATTTTTAAATCTCTATACAAAGACGTGGCGCTATATTATTATTTGACAATGGTTTTTTTTTTTTTTTTTTTTTTTTTTTTGGGGGGGGGGGGGATTCATGAGGCCTATTTTAACATTTTCGTGCTAAATCATCCAAACAATTTTTAGTAATTCAATTAATTAATTACATTAATTGATTATATTGATTCAATAAATATAATGATATTTATCCAAAAAAGTACTAAAGAATTCATAGAAAGTTTGTAAATGAAATCAGGGACACTAATATATATATAAACACACAAACTTTCAAGACTGAAAAATCAATTTAGTTTGACAAGAGAGTATAGAAAAAACTGTGAGAAAGATGGCGATATCTTCGGGAGAGGGACCAAGCAGGAACAACACCTCTCGAATTCGAAAGCGACCTAGGATTACAATTCGCAACAGAAGTAGAGAGTCCGAGGAACGACATATCGTGGAGGCCCAAGGTGGGAGCAACCACGAAGATCGTGAACGCGATGCCAGAGAAGGAAGGGAACGGCAGAATGAAGAGATTGAAGAAGAAGCAGAAGACGCCGTTGCCGCCGAAGAAGAAGAATCAGAAGACGTCATCGAAGAGTCATTCTGTGGAGAGAAAGTCACTTCTGGAGGAGATGGTGATGGTGGTGGTAGGGATGAGTCCATTCCTGTGACTCTCACCGATCCTAATATTCTTAATTGCTGCATTTGCTGTCACCCTTTGACTATTCCTGTATTTCAGGTCAGTTTTCTTCATCCATGAACTTCCGCAATCATAACATGACACTTCAATAATGATTGAACACTATATTCTTTTCATGAAGCGTCTTATACTTGTGTACTATTTTACCAGTTGGGTAAGGTTTCGTGAGCTTTATAAGCTTTTCATGTCCCAACATTTTGTTAATATTCTCCTTCAGTTGCAACTTTTGATGAGTTCTTTTCATCTTTTTAAAAGCCATTAAGATTACTTAGCATTAAGACTTTTGTGGATTTCTTGAGATGATATAGGGAAGTGTCTATAGTTTTGCTCCGAAAATGGTTTGGGAGGTTATTGAGCGAAATATTTTGGTGGTGGGCTCAACATCATCATGATGAATTCAAACTGTAAAGTTCCATAAGTCAATAGGGTCTGTTTGGTACAAGTGATTTGGATGGGGAGGGGACGGAAAAATTTGTATGAGTTGGATTTAGAAAAATTAGATAAAGTGGGATTAAAAGTTTTTAATTAATTTTTCTTACACTTTGATACTATATCTCCTCTTTATTAAAAACTTACAACCCCATTTCTCTAAATATTTAAATCTGAGCCCACTTTCCCTCCTCCCCTTATACCAAACAGCCCCTTAAAGAAGTCAAAGGTGGGGATGTGTTGGTTGCAGTTTCCAATCAGTTATTGGATATGTAGTAGCGAACCGGAAGTGACATGGGCACTAAGTTGAGGAATATCTTAATTATGAAAAATTCTATTTGAAATCTTCAATTCTATTCAAACATGTCATGGGCATATATGCATACAGAAGTTCCAACATATTGTCTAATAATATTGCATTATCTTTTCTTCAAATATATGCATACATATTTGCAAATATATATGGCTATGTACAGCTATTCTATTCCTGGCAAAAAAAAAAAAAGGTACAGCCATATATCTATTGAATGTGAATAAGAGCCTTTTAACGAATATGACTCCATGCACTGAAAGGTGTGAACGTTTTCTATATAATGACTGCCCTCGTAAGAATTTCATTGTAATCCACATTGATCACTTATTTTCTAACGAATTTCATATGTGCTTGAATGTAATAAAATGAGTGCATGTGGAAATTTTGGTTTAACTTTCTTAATGAAGGCCTTGTACCTTAGATGTTGTTAATACGTGGAGTGTACAATAAATGCAATAAATTTGCTTTGATGTGATTTATTAAAACTTGCCTACTTTACTTCATCAAACAAATGGATGCAATATTTGCCTGATTTACGCAATATATCATTAAAATAGCCATGCATCCTGTTATGTTTTAACACGGATGTCATTGAGTAGAACATGGTTAACTTCATAACTTAGTTCTGTTGAAGTTTCTTGAATCTCCATTGTTTTATTGTTTTTCTTTTGTTTTTGTTGATGTTTAATGAATCTCCATGGTTAAATTTTTCTATCTCCATTGCTGAATATTTGAGGCGTTTTGACTTCATTATTTCATGTTAAAATGGAAGATATATCAACTTTGATGAAAACAATTTCATTTTGTTCCTGCACCACATTATTGTGGGTAACCTAGGAGAAAGAAAGCAGTTTGGTGAACTTTTAGAGAATCATAGCAACTTTTAACCCCCATAATCTCTTAAATATTAATTTGTAATTGTGAATCTTGTTCATCTATTTTCCAAGTAATAGAGGCTTTTCTAGAACTATTTCAATCCTTTTTATGAAGGTTTCTTCGTTTCTTACATGAATCGGAAGTATTATGCTTCCAATCTGCAAGCCTTTCAAATACCTTTTTTCCTTTGTTGTGCCATATTTGCCAAATCTACTATGATAAGCTTTCTTTGTGATTTGATGGCAATGCAGTGTGAGAATGGGCATATCGCATGCTCTACCTGCTGTGTCCAATTTGCCGATAAGTGTTATTCGTGCGTGGCGCCCATTGGTAACATCCGTTGCCGTGCCATTGAGAAGGTGTTGGAGTCTCTTAAAATATCATGCCGCTATGCAAGACATGGCTGTATAGAGAAAATTACTCACGTCGACAAAAGTATCCATGAGAAAGATTGCATCTACACCCCATGTTGGTGCCCTATTTATGGTTGCCGGTTCACTGCTCCAAGCAAGAAGTTGTCCCAGCACATCAACAATGAGCATCATGGAAGCTTTATAAACTTTTATTATGATAGCTTCCTGTATCTCACGTTGGGGTTCAACCAGAAAGTCGTTGTTCTTAAAGAGGTAACTGACTCTAATATGTTTATTATAAAAAACGACCTGGAGTATTTGGGGAATGTTATCAAAGTCTTTCACATTGGCCCCAAGTCATCGGCTGAGACATATAGGTATGAACTTTATGTTAGATCACAGGGATGCTGTCTGAAACTAGATTCTTTTGTCAATCATACTCTTGGCAACAATTTTCCTGCTACAACAAAGCTCCTTCTGGTTCCAATTGATTTTCTCAGCTCTTTTCCAGAAGTCAATATAGAAATTCGCGTATATAAAGTGGACGAATCCAGCACGCGGGAGTAATTCTTAGTGGGGGTTTGTATATGTGGTTATCCAAGTTAAGCCGTGTTGCAACATGGCATTGTTGGTTTCTTGGCAAGGATTTGTTGATTTCTCATAGTCCTACTTTTAAAGTTATACTTTAATTATGAACTATTGAATTACATGGGATTGTAAAGTATTTGGATTTTTTTATGAACAAATATCTTATGCTAGAAGCATTGCGTTATTTTCATCCAACACCGGGTATTAAGAAGGTATATAGCTTAAATCAAATCACACATAATCAGGGTGATATGTCGAGATTCTATGCTACAAATAAGGAAAACATTTAATTAGAAAAATCACTAATGATGTGGAACTAGTGACACTACTAGAAAAATTGGAAATAGCGATGATTTAGCGACGGAAAATTTTCCGTCGCAAAAAAATTGAGAATTTGCGACGGAAATAAAAATCCGTCGCAAATTTCGTAGTAAAAAACAAATTTTTTTTTTTTTTTTTTTTTTTTTTTTTTTTTTTGAAAATTAGCGACGGATTAAGGGTCCGTCGTAACCCCCACCGGGTTAGCGACGAAATTAATGTCCGGGTCGGGGGTTGCGACGACCCTGCGTGTCGCAACACTCCCAGCGGGGTTGCGACGGACGGACTCTCCGTCGCTAACCCCCTGGGGTCACGACCCCGAAGCCGGGGGTAGCGACGGGAGACAATCCGTCGCAACCCCCTCGCCGGGGTTTGCGACGGACATTAATTCCGTCGCTAACCCTACCGGGGTTGCGACGGACCCTCTGTCCGTCGCTAAACCCTACCGGGGTCACGACCCCGAGCCGGGGGTTGCGACAGACAAGTGTCCGTCGCTAACCCCCCGGGGTCACGACCCCGAGCCGGGGGTAGCGACGGGAGACAATCCGTCGCAACCCCGGTAGGGGTTGCGACGGACCCTCTGTCCGTCGCAACCCCCACCGGGGTTTGCGACGGACATTCATTCCGTCGCTAACCCTGGGGCCGGGGGTTGCGACGGACCCTGTCCGTCGCCGCTAACCCCCGGTGGGGGTCACGACCTCGAGTTAGGGGTTGCGACGGAAATAATTTCCGTCGCTACCCAATTACCATTTCGGACTTCGTCGACCCCCCCCCAATTTCCATTTCCGATCCGACCCCCACGCCACCCCCTTCCACCACCGAGTCCGACCTCCCTCTTCCACCGCCGAGCCGGCCCTCCTCCTCCCCCCCTTCCACCGCCGGCCCTCCCCCTCCTTCCACCTCCCCATTTTCCTTCCCTCGTCGCCCCTGCCCACCCATCGTCGACCCCCCCCCATTTTCCATTGTCGACCCCCCACCCCACCCCCTTCCACCGCCGAGCCTCCCCTCCCCGTCCACCGCCAGCCCTCCTCCTCCCCTTCCACCGCCGGCCCTCCCCCCTCCTCCTTCCATCGTCCCCCACCCCCTTCTCCTTCCTCTTCCGGTTGCTCCCATCCCTCCTTGTTGCGGCCTACAAAGATCCAAGAAGCTTAGAAAGATTAAGATTAAGGTGAGAACTATGACTATTTATTTTACTCTCTTCTACCTTTCCTAAAGTAGTATAATCACTAAAGGTCAAAATTTTTTTGGTGTATTGGAGGCGAAGATCAAGTGAGTTAGGTGGTCTCTAGTTCGTTATTGGGTCCTCCTCTCTCCTTCTTGCCCTCACAACCTTCGGCACTCCTTACTTGTGGTGAACCTCCGGTAAGTCTAACAACTTCCTATAATATTTGATATTCGTTCTTTCATGATAAATCTGGGTAGAAAAATTTGAAAACCTAAAAAACCTACAATTGCATGCGTGGATTTTGATGTCGTAAATTTTCTTGTTAAAATAGTTATAATGTTGTTGTCTTTATTCGTTATATACCTCTTATATCTCCGAAAATTTTATGTATATGGTTATGTTGTGGTAAAAAATAAAGTGTACGTGTTCTCGTTAATTTTGTGTACATGCATGAAATAATTTCTTCTTTTTTATGGGTGAACATCGGATTCTCGCTTTTTACCTTTTAAGTTACTACTATTATATTGCTTTTATATATGTATCTTAATTAAACTAGTTTTATGTACTAAGTTTGAGGAAGATGTCAATTTAGGAAGTATCTTTTAATAATCTATAATATGTTAATAAATATTTCTATTCCATTTTTCAATTTATTAGAATATTTAATTTTGTATCAAAAAAAAGAATATTTAATTAGTATATTCTTTGTTTAAAAAAATAAGAATAAGGATATAATATTATTTATTTTATATATTTCTATTTCTATTTATATATATATATATTAATTTATATAATTATTTTATTAGGGTTTAGAGTATTCTAATTTATAACTTTTTATTTTATTATAGAATTTCGTATATGTAATATATAGAATTTGAAATATGTAATTAGAAAATATGAATTACATATTTTATTTATCTTTTTTTGTTTTTGTTTGTGAAAAATTCGTCAACAAGTTATACATATGGATGGATAATTTGAACAATTAAAAGATTATAATTCATTAACCTTGAATTTTATTACAACTATAAAATTACATTATTAGTTCAATGCATGTGTTGGTTTCTTAATTTCTTGAGTAAGTGTCAATTGGTTGGCGGCACTTCTATATATATATATATATATATATATATATATTTGTGGCATAATGAGATGTTAATTAGATTAGTAATTGCCATAGCTAGGAAGTATGGAGGGCGATCGTGATAGGAGTTGGATGTACAATCGTCTAACTGAGAGAAGAGAACTAACTCAACCATTCTTGGCGGGTTTGAAAGAGTTCATCCAATTTGCTTTGGCACATTCACCTAATTCAAGTAGGGCGATCGTTGTCCATGTGTCAAATGTAGATGTTTAAGATTTCAAGATTCGGAGACGGTGAAAATCCATTTGTGTAAAAAGGGATTCATGAAGGATTATGAGTGTTGGGAATGTCATGGCGAAGTCCGACGTATACCGAGTGGTTATTACGGGACAAGATAGTCATCGAGACAACCTTAATCAATATCGCGATTGGTTATGGACGCCGGGACCGTCGATCGGCCAATATTTCGATCCCGTTACTCATGTTGAACCTTCATACATGGGAGAGGAGACCGATACACATACTGATCAACCATCATACATGGGAGAGGATCCTCATCCGTAAGCCGATAGGTTCTATAAAATGCTTCAAGAAGCGCAACGTCCGTTGTGGGAAGGCTCGTGAACACTTCGAAAATAGTGAATATTAATCGCTATCGGCTACCCTAGCAACACTAAGCTTGAAGACTGATCACCACATGAGTGAGAGGAATTACAACGAAATGATGCGAGATCATGAGTAAGGTTGTTCCCAAAGACAATAATTTGCCGAAGGATTTTTATCAAGCAAAAAAAGGTGAAAGAGCTAGGGCTTGGATGTGAAAAAATCCATTGCCGCCCCATAGGATGTATGTTGTATTACAAAGATGATGCTTGGCGACCAATTGTAAATTCTCGTGGACATGACAGATATAAAGTTGTGAGGAATGGAAGGAAAACGACCCTTCAAGCATTATGCAAGATGTGGTACTTTCCTCTCGTGCCCAGACTTCAGAGATTGTATGCATCAGAACAAACAGCTGCTCACATGAGATGGCACCGGAGCATCATTGGATGAAAACTTTGTGACGCATCCATCGATGCCGAAGCTTGGCGTAAATTTGACGAGCGAATCCTTTTTTGCTATGGATCCCCGTAATGTTCGCCTTGGTCTATGTTCAGATGGGTTCGCTCCTTTCGACACTACGGGTAGGATTTATTCTTGTTGGCCTCATCATTGTGACACCGTACAACCTCCCACCTTCTTTGTGCATGAGAAGAGAATTTTTGTTTCTTAACGCGTTAATCCCTAGGCCGTCCAACCCAAAAAGAAGATAGATGTGTACCTCGGCCTTTGATAGACGAGTGAAGATATTGTGGGACTCAAGGGGTTCTAACGTATGATATATCATTGAGACAATTTCACAATGCATGCCTTAATGTGACGATAAATGACTTCCCCGCATATGGGATGTTGAGTGGGCAGCAAACGTCGGAAAGCTTGCATGCCCGATGTCTTGAACAGAACGGGGGTTTTACCTTGGAACATAGTCACAAAGTCTGTTGGTTTGACAGCACCGCGATTCCTACCCCCGATCATCCGTTTAGGAGAAATAGAAAAGACTTCACGTGGAATGTGGTTGAACGAGCAGATCAACCTCGTCGTTTAAGTGGCGAAGAAGTATGGGACGGTCAAGTACATTCAAAGTGTTGAAGAGGGGGCTGCTTCCGGCCAACCCGAGGGATACGGCGTTGATCATCATTGGAACAAACGCAAAGATATTCGGGAGCTACCATATTGGAAAGATCAATTGTTAAGACACAATCTCGATGTCATGCATATTGAGAGGAATGTGTTTTGCAATATTCGAGCAATCGTGATGGACACCAAGGGCAAGACGAAGGACACAAACGCAAGACCGGACATAGAAGTGATTTGCGAAGGCCTGATTTGAATTTGGTGCGAGAATGGCACGGGACGGCCTTCCAAACCTAGAGCGCCGTACACATTCAACAAACAACGAATTTAGAGTTGTTACAATGGGTTAAAGACCTAAAACTCCCGACGGTTATGCGTCAAACTTGAAAAGATGTGTCAACATGCACGAGGCGAAGTTATTCGAGATGAAGAGTCATGATTGTCATGTTTTTTTCCGCAGATTGCTTCCGTGGGCCTTCAAAGCACTTCCGAAGCATATATGGTCTATTTTGACCGAATTTTCCATGTTCTTTAGAGAAATCTGTGCTTCGAGCTTAGTGTTGAAAAGTTACGGCACCGGAGACGAGCATGCCAATAATGCTATGCAAGTTAGAGATGGTGTTTCCTCTAAGCATGTTTGACTCAATGGAACACTTGCACTGCTCATTTGGCCTACGGCAAAGGTAGGAGGGCCACAACAATATAGGTGGATGTATCCGTTTGAGAGGTAATATATATATTTATTTCGCACATTTATTAATTGAAGGACATGATACTTTAGTTTATAAATACTCTCTCATTGTCCATTGCGGTTTTTACGCACACTTAAGAAGAAGATAAAAAATCCAAGGTACGTTGAAGGATCTATCGCGAAGCTTATCTAGTCGAAGAGGCGACAAAATTTGTGTCATACTATTATCCCCCGAAACGATATCAAGCTGGAGAGGGGTGTCTCACAACGACGATGGCGGTGATACGAGCAAACAAAAATCAATATTTAATTTTCCGGCCGAGTCGTGGAAAACGTTGGAGGTCAACTCTTGACGGAAGAGATAAGCAAGTAGCGGAGTGGTACATTCTTAACAACTCGAAGAGGCCGCCGGTATTTAAAGTAAGATTTCTTTTCTTTTTAATTTACGGTAAGTATTGAAGTATTAACTTCATTTTTTTCTTACAGTCACTTCTCTAATTTGGTCCGATCGGAAAATCCTTCAATGTCGGAATCCCAAGTTGATCAATTCACGAACTCGGAGTTTCCAAAATGGTTTTAGAGTACTTCGTGAAAAATCCACCAGATCCCAATGAAGTTGCATGGAGTTTATCTTATGGAGCTATAATAGTTGTTACCCGGTGCAACAAATATTTAATCAATGGGTATCGGTTTTCAACCGTTGAAGCGAATGCAGTACGTATGTTGCAATTACGGTGTATGTTGTCGAGGTGACCAAGTTGATGGGGTGGAGGGCGACTACTACGGAAGTTAACGACATAATTCAGCCGAGTTACCCGGGACAAGTTGGTGACCCTTTTTAAATGTGAGTGGTTTGATAACAGGTCCGCGTGGGACAAAAGTGGACAAATATGGAAATGTTGAGATCCAAAGTGGACAAGGAGATATACAAATTGGTTATGACCCTTTCATCCTTGCTCAACAAAGTGGAACAAGTTTACTATACATCATACCCCACATCGCGCCAAGGGTGGAGGGAGTTATCAAAACCAAAGCACGAAATATTATACCCAAGTCGAAAGAGTTGGAAACAAATGACGTATGAAGGAACCGTTCCAAGCCGATGCGGAACATGTACGCACTCAGAACGTTGCCGACGACGATATACCGAGCAATCTGCTCGATTCTATCAAGGAGTTAGAGTTGATTCCTATTCAAATTGACGATGAGGAATCGACGATGAGGCAGAGGAGATTTTTTCTCGATAGTGAATCGAGTTCGACGATTATGAGACTCCGAGGAAGGCATGGAAGCGAGGTCGAAGAACAGAATCGTCCGATTTATTTGTGTTAGTTTTTTGTCTATGATGATATATTATACTAGATACATCCTACTTCGCCGGTGTCATTAATTAAATTTCTTAACTTTATATACATTTTGACATAATGTTTATGAGTGTTCGTAGATGGAGCATACGAGGGCGTTCGTGGTAGTGGACGTGGTGGTGGTCGATCTCGGCCCGTCCTATCGAGGGGTAGGCGACGCCATCTGCCCCCTCTATTCGCAGAGGCTCTCCTGGTTCCCCCGTAGTTGCCGTCACTTGATCATATCTCATCTTCACCTTCAGCTTCATATGTCATCTTCACCGTCGTTCATATGTCATCTTCACCGTCACTTCATATGTCATCTTCTCCGCCGACCCCCACTCTTTTATGGGCGGTGCACGTGTGCCAGAACTTCCGGTGATCCACAAAAAGGGGCACAGGTTTACTTTACAATTTCGAT
Organism: Acacia acuminata; assembly: GCA_019022655.1. Lineage (NCBI taxonomy): Eukaryota > Viridiplantae > Streptophyta > Magnoliopsida > Fabales > Fabaceae > Acacia > Acacia acuminata. The sequence continues at coordinate 172,921 of JAFJYI010000416.1, read as the reverse complement.
TGATTTACATATGTTAAGTTCTCTTTAACCATCTATGTACAAACATATTCAATATAGTTGACATTCTTTCCTTCAAAGACACTACGTCGCCTCGAGCCGGTTAGGGAAGAAGGTAGTTCCTCCAAGACACCCATCCGGGAACGGTAGATCCTCGCGACAGGAAGCTTTGGATCCGTTTCGCAGCGACAACGAGTAAGTCATGTAAAGTTACCGCAATGTTACGATTTTCTACCTTTAGTTGGTATGCTAATATTTGCATCCCGTCCTCTCGTCTTCAGATTTTACCCTTATAATCGGGTTGGATTGGATCTCGAACCAAATATTCCGTAATTTCAATCAGCCTTGGGGCGTTGGACACAGATCCCTAAGGCGAATCGGGATCGTTGGTTCAAGAGTTCTTGGTAAGTTGTGTGTTTTATCATTAAGCGCTTTAAAATTTAAAGCACTAATTATTCATTATTGATTTGCGCGAGTATAAGACGTTGCCGAAGATCGTGAAAATTTGAAAAAATCTTATAACTATAAGGGAGGCCGGTGGTTGTCTCGAGAGGTGTTATAAATTGAGAAGGCACAGAGGTAAGCAAGATTGGATTCAACCCGACACCGCAGATGAATTAATTCAAAAATGGGCCCGGATCCCAAGTTTCATAACAAAAGTGACAAAAATAAGCAAAATAGGGCCGGAATGGAAGGACCGTCATATGTTGGTGGCTCCATTCCAATTAGTGAGCATCGACGAAAAAAAATTGTGAGTACAATTATTTTCTATTTATGTATTCAATATTTTGTACTGTGAAGTAATTAATTAAGGTCATCATTTGTGTTTGCAGGCAGAGTCAGGGGAAGTTCCTGCAGGATCGATTGAGTGGGTTACCTTTGAGCGGACCCATTCCAAGCATCAAGGAGTGAGAGGCAATGGATTAACCCCAAGGCAAAGCAAATAGCGGTGAGACATTTATTGCATTTATTATTTGTTTCGTGTACCACTATATTTATATTATTTCACACGTTTTATTTATGTATTTTTTTCCTTGTAGGAAACCTTTCATAAGCCGTCGCAGATAGAGCCTCGCAGATCGGGACCGACCCTTATCGTCTTACTCCGATAACGAGAGTCTGTTCTTTGAGGCCGAGTGATTTAACAAGAAAGGGAGAGTCTTTGGGTTCTAAGTGGCTCGCGGGCCGACCAAGCAAATGAAGCGCTCCTCATCCGGCACTAAAGGTGTTTCTATAGGTAAACGTTATACATTTGCTATTGATTGTGACATTTTCATTCCCTGGTCTATTTAAATGATGGACAAAAAATAAACGTACTCCCTAATACATTTGTAGATGAGATAAAAAAGATGAAGGCATTGGTGGAGGAGCAAGCGGCCTAGCAGATGAGTCGGCAAGCGGTGAAATGAGCGACAAGACAAAGCGAGATGACTCAGGGAGCGAGGAGATAATGAGGCGGCGGATGATTGAGGAACAGGAGATGATGAAGCAGCGGATGCTTCAAGAACAGGAGATGATGAAGCGAGATGATGCGGCAGATGACTCAAGAAGGAGATGATGAGGGAGATGCACTTGAACTCCTATCCCTAATGAAAGACAAGGGTAAGGGGCGCCTCCTGGTGGTGCGGATGATGATGGTGGTGTTGATGATGATGATGATGCTACCGTTTTTTAGACTATATTTTAGTAGATTTTCTTTTAAACAATATTATTTATATTTTGTTTTCGATGTGTAAAACTCTTTCGGATTGTTATTTCACGTTTTTATGATATGCGGTTTATTATTATATTTTTAAATGTTTTATTAATTTCTCAAAAAAAAAAAATTAAAATCAATATTTGTGATAGGAATAAATAATTTTAAAAAAAAAAAAAAAAATTTAAAAAAAAAACCAAATTAAAAAAATATTAAATTTTAAAAAAATTCAATTTAACTTAGCGACGGATAATAATCCGTCGCTAACCCCGTGGCTTTAGCGACGGATTACTATCCGTCGCTAATCCCGTGCTTTAGCGACGAATTTTTTCCGTCGCTAATCCCACGGGTTAGCGACGGATTTATTTCCGTCGCTAACCCCCGCGTGGGATTAACGACGGATTTATTTCCGTCGCTAACCCACGGGTTAGCGACGGATTTAAATCCGTCGCTAACCCCACGCGGATTAGCGACGGATTTAAATCCGTCACTAATTAGTGACGGAAAAAAAAATTCCGTCGCTAAATTTGAAATTTGCGACGGATATTTGAAATCCGTCGCAATTGTGACGAGGATTTTTGCGACGGACTAAATCCGTCGCAAATTCCGCTAAAATTCATTTAGCGACGGAAAATCCCTTTTAGCGACGGATTTTTTCCGTCGCTAAAACTGATTTTTTTGTAGTGTGATTGAAATTGGCGGGAGAGTCTAATCCTACGAATTAACCTAAGGTTTTGGGCCCAGGCCTATTAAATATTGTTGCTAACACTCCCCCTCAAGTTGACTATTAGATATTTTTTTATGCCCAGCTTGCCTCGAGATATTTAAACTTTCCTCTCGTCTAGTGTTTTGGTGAGGACATCAAAGAACCTAGTTTTCCAAGCAGAAGTTCATCTCTCAAGCATGGCTAAGACATGATTATAAATTTGGGATTTATCATAGCTTGGGTCAAACCTAGTCCCCAAATATTAACCCAATCTTGATGAGAAACCAATTTCCAATATGTTGGATAGATGATTTTTTGCCGAGTGAAAAACATTAAGAATTAAAATTAAAAAAAAAAAAAAAAAAAAATAGCATGATTGAGCTCTTGACTAGACCAAGAAAAACAAATAAAATGCATGCTTGAGAATTTTCACAGAACTGCCAAGAGCTTTAAAAAAGAATGCAATCATCCAAATAAAGTGTGTGTGAAATAGCTTGAGCATCATGCATGGTAGATTTCAATACCATTCCGTTGTCTACAATTTTAAAAGTGAGACATAAGACAAGATAACACATTTGCAGAAAGAATATGTAAGGCTGGAGAAGCTCACCTTGTCGTACTCATCTAAGAGGAACTGGTTAAGAGAACTGGCCATTAAAGTAAATGTAATATTGAATAGTTGTAAGACATTGCTAGATGAGATCGACCCACTTATTGAGGAAGCCCATACATTTCATTATGTTTTGGCAAGGAGAAGACAACTTCATAAAGTTCCTTTAAGGAGATGGGTGCCATGAGAGAGTCAACGTCATCTTTAGACTGTGGGAATGGGAAATTGTTGTAGACTAGCCAAGATTGTCTCTGAGTCGCTATCATTTAAGTGCAAGTAAGCCATATTATTAAAAGGTTTCAAGAAAAAAAAATACAATTATTAAAAAAGCAAGTGAGCTGCAGCTATGAACCTTTGTCATTTTGTCATTGCATGATACCTATGAGATTTTGTGTGTGATTATATTCCTTTCTTGAAACCTCAAAGTCATTGTCCCAATTTTAAAAGAGGCTTATTTATTTATATGAAAATTTATTGCATGCCCCGTTAATTGGCATGATACTAATAGGTAGATTTACAAGTATTTTAGAAAGCATGTGCAGGGGAAGTTACACAAATCATTTTTTAAATGCAGATATACGTGCATGGCCTGGGAGGTAAACAAGGAAGTAGGAAAAGAATAGCAGTTTCTTTTTCTCTGGACAAAAACATATTCTGCAACCAACTCTTTGCCATGTAACCCGTGTGGGGGAGTTTGAATTGTGACTCAGCTTTGAATGAATAGTTATCACTACGACAAATTTAAATGTATGATCATTTTTTTGGATGAAGTTCTATTTTTTTCTCGGAAGTTTTTTTTATATCAATATCACCCCGAATGTTAATTTTTAATGATTAGACGACTTTACATAGTTTTTAACACTTCACTAGAGATATGATGAAAAAAAACTTCTAAATACTCATAGCACCTATGCTAAAACTTTCGGGAACAAAATTAAATTTTAACCCTTATTTCGTTCATCAAAACAAATTGATGGCCAGGGTAAACGTGATCCATGATATTCTGGAAGCTAAGATCAGTCTTGGTTTTTATTAATATTTACACAAGGTCTATAAATTAACTCAAAAAATTATTAAATATATATTTTTGTCATATATATAAATTGTAGGTAGAGTTTTCATTAATATATATATGTTTCAATCCGAATTTTGTATATTAGCAACTTGATTGGGACTTGGGAATGATCTAGGTAACTTTTATCTTCAAAGGAGACAATTTCTGCAATCAGCGGAGTCTACTTTTTCTGCACACAACAAAAAAGAAAATGAATGTCACTCAAAATAAATTATAATAGGAGAAAGTATTTTATAAAAAAATAATCGATATAATATATTACAAATTCATATTAGCACGGAAGCATCTTGTTATGGTGGTTGGAGCGTCAATTTTGGTAACTTCATTGACTACCTTTGACTCAGAGCATGTTTTTTACAAACTATTTATGAATTTCATCTACATATATTTAGGTAAAAAAAAAAAAAAAAAAAAAAAAAAGATCTCCATATACTAGCCCCTCAAAAAAGTAAAAATAAAGTTTCATAAAAACTAATAAAACAAGCGAAAATATATTAAAAATATATTATGTTATTTGATATTATTTTATATTTATGTCAGTAAAAGAACCTTGATTATTTTACTTTTACTTTTATTTTTATCAAGAAGAATAAAAATACTAGGAGACTTTGACAATACTCAATAAATTCTACCGAAGTAAATTAATATTCTTTGATCTTTTTTATCTGATTTTACCGTATTTTTAAAATTTTTTTTAAAAAAAACACACACACACACACACACACCAAATCACTACTATAGAATTGTATGCATATGATGGTTATTATTGACCACAAACTATAGTTATGACCGGTCATATATAGAAACGTTATATATTCTTAGCACAAATACATAATAGTTCAACCATTATGTATTCAAACTTATTATAACGGTTCTAATATAACCCGTTATGTATTGAGGCTTTACGATGCCATGAAGTGCGCAATGCTATGGTAATAAATAATCGGCACACGTAAACAATATCATAATATTTGGTAATATTAACATAATACAGAATGGTTTCCCATTAACAACCGTTACATATGTAGTAACATAAATAACGGTTCTTTCACAAAAGTCATTATATATTTATAGTAATGTTAATGGCTTTATTTAAACAACCATTATATATAGTTTATAGAAATAACAGTTGTTAAGTAACAACTGTGATGTATCTAAGCTAAATTTGTTTTTAAAAAAAAGATGAGGGATGAGGGTTTCTGCTTTTAGTATCTCTCTGCATATGCATTTGTACATAATGATTAAGAATATATATTTAAATTCATTCATAAATACAACAATACAAAAAATTAGAATATACTTATAGTCATTCATATATATTTATAAACTATTAAAACCAAAGTTTTAAAACAAACAAATTGATATATATAAATTTACAGTTATTCAAAGAAGGTTTCCCTGTCCTACGAAGTTATCTCTTCAACCACTTCTTCCATTTGTGACAGGCTAAACATCATGCGGAGGCAAAATACTATAGCAAAAGGAAACAATAGATGAAGTTGTAATATATAGATGACCAAATTTAAATCTGAAGGATCAATATTATTGGAATGGTGCGTGATTATGTGTTTTTTGGTTGTCGTGGGCACTATAAAGAAATGAGAAAAAAAATGTTTTTTTTTTAAACCAGAAAAGTTATTCAATTGTAATAAAATAAAACCTCTAAAATAAGTTTGTTAAGTGTAATAACTTGCGAGAGTGAAGAGATGTAAGATAGGGGGTGTTCTAAAAGAAACATTATGGAAATTACTCACAATTATAATTTTAAAACCATTATGAGAGGTGGTACTTTATTACGGTTCTTACTATGCAACCGTAATGTTTTTTCGAATGATAGTTCACATTTTACATTACAATCGTTAGGTTTTATAAATAGTGATATTTTTTTCCTTAATAACCATTAGTTATTTGAAATGGTATTCTAAAAAGTGATAGGTTTTTTCCCCAATAAACATTATATATTTGACATATTTTTTAATATAATTTTTAAGGTTCATTATTTAACCTCATATTACTAACAAAAATTAAAAAAGAAAACAACAATGTGCATAAACAAACAAAAAATAAAAAGTTATGGAGATGAAGGATCGATGCATTATCATATTCTTTCTTTTTAAGTAATTTGTCCACCTTCTCATTCAAAAAGCGAACAAGAGAGGTCAGTTCCTTCAAGTGCTGGTCCATCTGTCCTTGCTCTCCCATGTAAACCTCGACTATACCTTGGAGCTTATAGTTCGCACGGATAATCCCTTCAATACTTTTCGAAAGGGAAATCATCTTTTGGTTTTATCCTATGAGATCAAAAGATGATGAACCAAAGATCTCTTGTGTTTGTACATGATATCGATGAAGAAAAAAAGTCAAAAGCATGAGAAGTTGAAATAGAAGTGAAGAAGTGGTCTTCAGTTTTCAAACATTTGAATATAAAGGGTTTCATGGATTATCTTACCGCTAAACACATCCTTTAGTATTAAAAATCATTTCTTGTGTCATACCCTTCTGATAATACGTTGTATATCATAGAATTATAGCGCAACATAATGATAAAACAATTTGGGCATAGTATATGATAATAAAATTTCAAACTAAACTATTCTGTTGTTCCATATCCTTTACAAACTCGCACAAGAATATTAAAACTAAACTACAGAAAACAATTCTGATCTATTGACCATCGCCGCATCCATCAATTGCCTATGTCCGTTGTCTTGCTCTTGGAGTCATGTCCACCGCACTTGTTCATAGTATATATAATGCTAGGAATTGGGATCCCGAAGAATCCTAAAGTAACGTTAACCTCACATGCAATGTATACACAATATATGAAAGTAAATCACAACAAAACATAGTCCACAACAACATAATAGCATTCAAGGATCATATCACAAAATCATATGCAGCAGGTAATACAATCGCAACCACATGATCCACTACCATATATAGCTCCCATTGACAAGTATATGTTCTTATATTGACAAGTCATATAGTAGGTATTGACAAGTCCATCTATGTTAACTACAATAATTTATGTTAACAAGTATATGTGTCTATATTGACAAGTCATACAATGGTCATTAACAAATATATTTATATTATTGACAAATCTAGGGACTTTTTTTATAGAAGAATTTATACTGAGACTTTTTGTTATATATATTTTTTCGGGTTCTTGGAATCTAAGTGAGTTTTTCCTTAGATTTAAGGTGGTTTTAACGCATAAGCCAACCCTAGTATAAATTGCAAGCTGAAACAAGAATACTATGTATCACAACAATAGTGAGCACTGATTCTGGCATATGGAAAAAGGAAATAAAGAAAGATTCATTAATCCATTAATTAACATTAAACACGATTCATAAAAAGTTTATGCAGCATATCTCAATTAATCCATATCATTAAAAGTGGGATAATCTTCATTAACAACGCACTAGTAAATGAAGGAAATAAGTGATAATAAATAACGTGTAATTAGTAACATTGAATGTATTTTTTGCATTAATAATATGTATTTAGTGGTATTAAAATCAAGGTTATCAAACTCGTAAGTTTAAGTAAACTCGACTGCAAGATAAACTTGGATTGTAAACTTGTAAGAGTTTACCTTTATCAACAAACATATCTTAAAAATATATAATTAAAATACAAAAAAAGTCAATAAATTAGTTTAAATATATTTCAAATCTAAATCATTGATATTAAATTTATCAACATTCATAATTATTATATTATAAAAATTTTGATAGAATTTATGTATGAAGCCATAAATATAATAAAATCTAGAAAAAATTATAAATGTAATAAAAATCAAGAAATGTTAGGGCCTGTTTTGGTACGGGAAGATTTAAAGAGGGAAAGGAACTTAAATAAGGGAAAGGAATGTAAGGGAAGATTGAGAGGGAATTTAAAAAAAATGAGATGTTTGGTAAACATGGAAGAAAGGAAGGAAGATGATAATTTAAAAAATATAAATATAAATAGAAAATATGAATTACCTAAAATACCCCTTAACCTAAAAATTATATTTCTCTTCCCTTCATCCCTCACCACACTCTTGTGGCCGACATCACCGGGAAAGCCAAAAGACCAGTCCTTCATCCTTCTCTTGCCCTCTCATCTCTGTCCTCTCCGTCACATCGCCGCCTCCCCTTCACATCGCCAGCGTCGATCCTTCATCAACCATCGCCGGCGCTGCTCCTTCATCCATCATCACCGGCGCCGATCCTTCATCAACCATCATAGGCACTGCTCCTTCATCCAACATCGCCACCCACCATCGGAACTCAGGACAGAGATGGAATGAGGAAAAGAGAGAGAGAGGAGGGTCGACGCAGGGGCTTTTTTGTCTCACAGAATGGCTTCCCGGGAAGATGTTCAAATCCCACCGAAAATGGAGGGAACAGCCTTCTCATGAATGAGGGAAGATGGACCGCCACCGGAACTTGCTTTCCCGAGAGATGGAGCTTCCAAACGGTTATCCGCGAAGGAAGATGGTGAATCTTCCCTTCCCTTCCTGAATCTTCCACTTAACAAACGGGTCCTTAGAGTATCATCATCTCTATAATCTTCAAATTCTTTACCTTCACCGTTATAATCTCCATGCCCCATCATGAGAATTTCATATGCTTCAGTATAAATTATATATTCAATAGTAGTATAATTTTGATAAAACATAATTTGATATTTTTAGACTATATATTTGTTAAAATTTCTTAACACGTAAATTAGCTACAGATCAATTTCAAGGGTGAAACGGTCTTATTTTCGCATATAAAATCTAATACCTGCTATATAAATATACCATTCCATATGAATATATATGTTCATAAGCAATATATCTTGTGAAATGGCTCATGTGGTCCCCACCCTATGGTGTGCCATTAATTCAAGGGAAAATTACATATAGGTCTCAAGGAAGAGAGATATTTACATTTAGGTCCCTTGAAATTACGAAATTACTCAGAAGTCCCAAGGGACTTCGAGTAATTATTTCAAATGTAAAATTACTTTGTGCCCATAGTGCATATTTCACCTGCGATTAACAACACAAAATGCATAAATTAACAACCCAAAATGCATAAATTAACCATAACTTCCAAAACCTTCAATTTGTCATGTCTCACTTCCGGAAGTTGTGGTTAATTTATGCATTTTGTGTTGTTAATTTATACATTTTGTGTTGTTAATCGCCTGGAAGTGAGACATGACAGATTGAAGGTTTTCAGAAGTTGTGGTTAATTTATGCATTTTGTGTTGTTAATTTATGCATTTTGTGTTGTTAATCGCCTCTGGAAGTGAGACATGACAAATTGAATGTTTTCAGAAGTTGTGGTTAATTTATGCATTTTGTGTTGTTAATCGCTTCTGTGTGAAATATGCACTATGGGCAGCAAAGTAATTTTACATTCTGAAATAATTACTCAGAGTAATTTCGTAATTTCAAGGGACCTAAATGTAAATATCTCTCTTCCTTGGGACCTATATGTAATTTTCCCTTAATTCAAAGAAGCGCTGGGCAGCTTTTTGTCCGCTTTGGGATCAATTTCAAACTCGCTCACACCCAATCGAGTTCATCCGCTTCTACTGAGTATGAGCAAGTGAATTTTAGCTGTGTTTGGAGGGAAACAAGTTTTATTCCGAGTTGACACGTGATGCCCAGCTAGAAACTTAAATTCACCGAGTCGACACATGATTCTGACAACAATAATTGAAAGTATTTATCTAATGCTGGACTTGAACCAATCCATTTTAACGTAAACGGGTATATGAAGAATAAAATAGATTACATACAATCATGCATAAAATTGCTTTTGAAAGTTATTTATTCAAATTCAAATTCAACCCACACTAGTACAAAAAAGGGTTTCAATTATGGTTATTTTCATATATTACGGTTTCGAATCATTATATATGAAGGTGATATATGTGCTTGACCTAGATACATAACGGTACCGAATAAGAACGCATTTATCTATAGTAATGGTTATAATAGAACACTTATTATGCAATGAAGCTTGGTGAGGCTATGATATATGTAATGCTAGAAAAATAAATAACAAATTTACGTAAACAACTATTATATATTCAATAATGCTAGTATAATACATAACAGTCTTATGTAGACAACTATTAATAAAACATTCTTTAAATGTTTCTTATGAAAAGGATTGGGACATGGGTAACGATTGTTTTTTATAAAAAGGAATAAGAAGTAATAAAAAGACTCAAAGTTTAAAATTTGAGGGATCAAAACTAAAATAAAAGTAAACTTGAAGGATCAAACATGGCTAAATTATACTTTTAGTCCTTTAAGTTTTATATAAGATATACTTTTGGTCTCTTAACTTTATAAAATATACTTTGTCTTAAAATTCTAACACCGTTAATATTACTAATGGAAAGACGATGCGGTGAACTTAAGCGATAACTAATAGCATTTAATTACACAAATTTTATATATTCTTCAATTTATCCATATTTTAAATTTAAGCTTAATAAGCATTTAATTACACAATTATCACTTAAGTTTACATCGTTATCACTTGAGTTTGCATTTTTCGTTAGAAAATTAACAATGTTAGAATTATAGAATTAAAAGTATACTTTATAAAGTTAAGGGATCAAAAGTATACCTCATATAAACTTAAAAGACTAAAAGTATACTTTGGCCATCAAACATTATATTAACCATAGTTTTTATTTATGATTAGGAAAAGCTATACCTTTAAAACGTGAAATGGACAAGTCAATAACTCCAATATGCAAAATACGATATAAGTACACAAGTGTGAATTTAGCATATGTAAATGTTACTAATTTTCCTGTTTTCCTCCTTTTTTTAAACTAAAAACATATAATTATAAATAAAAAATATATTATAATAAAATTAATTTGAAATAAAAATATACTACAAAAAATAAAAATAAAAATTGTATTACAAATAAAATATATTACTACGAATAAAAATGTAGTATTTGTTATAAGATTTAAAATATGCTTAAGGGTGTAAATTAATTTATATACATATAAGGTAGAATGATAAATTGATATGTCCCATCCTGTTAGAGTGGGGAAAACGGTAGACCTTGTTAGGGCTAGCTTTGTTTAGGTCCCGAATTTGTAAGGGCCGAGCTTAAGAGCTTTGTCTTAAAAATGAAAGAGGGCCTAAAATGGCCAGCCCGTTGAAGGTTGATGGCCTAAAAGGTCGGCCCTTTTAGCTCTATATTTTTTTTTTTTCAAATTATTTATATGATTATAATATTATCGATTTTTTATATTTTGTTACCGATATTGCAAATATTTAATTGTTACTATCTTTTTTAAAAATTAAGTTTATAAAAACATCTTGTATTAAAAATTCTAAAAATTTAAAACTTATAACTGATATTTCTTATTTCATAAGTATTCCTATAATTTTGTATTTTTTGACTTATATTCTAGTGATTGTTTTGTCATATCTTGTGTTATTTATTTTATTGACTACTCACACTTTTTAAGATATATTTATAAGAAGTACTTTTAATTTTTTAAGTCTTTTCATTAATTATTTGTAATTGTAGTATATGGACAATAATTTACCTTTGATTATAACTTAGTGGCTAAGTTTGTTTATTGTATGATATGTATCGTTTACACTTTAATTTTGCTAACATTTATACGTTAAATTAATATTTTCATTGTTCTAATTTTATTTCTTATAAAAAAAACTAAAAAAAAAATAGTAAAAGATTATTAAAATAGCTTACAGCTCACCTAACCCTTTTTAGTAACTCTACCTCCCCTTCCCTCTTAAGCTAAGGGTGTGTTTGATTTGAGGAGAAGGGAGGGTAGATGCTTAACTTAGGCTTCCATCATGCTTGTCTTCCGTCCTCTTCATCCTCTTCTTCATCTCAACCGTTGGATCAAAATCTCAACCGCTCAAATTTAATCTTTTATAAAAATATTATTTTAAATATTTTATTAATATTTTTTAATAATTTAATTTTTTATTAATATTTTTATAAAAGATTAAATATAAACCGCTGATATTTCAATCTAACTATTGAGATGAAGAAGAGGATAGGAAGAGGATGAGATAGAAAAATGGATGGGAGCTAACTCCGTAGATGCTCCCCCCTCCCCTATCTTGTTGAAAATTTTGGAGGGGAGCTAAACTTTATGACAATTTTACCCTCATATTTTTATAATATTTCCAACCTTGTTGGTGGATCTCCGGCAGTAGTTCGTACCTTTTCTATTCTTTTTTTTTTTTTTCGACGAACAGAGAAATGAGAAACCCAATTGTGAGAATCGGATAACATCGCCGGTGAGAATAATTTGTTTGCTCCCTGCCTTTCATCGGTGAGCATTGTGTGAATCAACTCAAGAGCATTGTGAGAAGACCTTTTAACTCCCTGCGTTTTCTCTTTTGTCTACCTCACCAGTGAGAGTGATATGGAGGCCGCAAGTCTCTTAATTTAAATAAACACTGAAAAACTGAGGAGGGAAAAAATCCCCCTTTTTATCAAATCTCTGGTCGCTGCTTTCCTTGGTCTCGTTGCCGTCGTCCAACTTCGTCGCTGCTTCTCGTCGTCCTATCGGAGCCTCCGTAGCCTTTACGTATCTGCTGGGTTCTTTCTGCCTTTTTGACTCATTCAGGTATCAGCTTCTACTCCCCATCCCGCGCCTCTGCTTGTTGGTGCGATATGCCTCTGCTGTCACGTATAGTAGAATAGGATGAGCTTGTTTTTGGCTGGTGGCAATTCTTGCGTGGTTTATTAGGTATTTAGTTCTTCTGATACTGAATCTGCGTGGGAATAAATTTGTTGCTAATCTTTGTCTTGTGTGCTTAATGAGAGCAAATAAATATTGACAGCGGCTGAATTGTTGGGCAAAAAATAGGTGCTTCTTGGGAATTACCAGATTGGAATTTTGTCGGCTAAATTGTTTTTGTTTGTCTCTACTTTTTTCCTTCCCCTAATTTAAGTTTTCCTTCTCTTCTGGATATGTCGCTGAAGTTCTTTGTGGTCCTGCAAGATGATTGCTCATGATTCCCTAGTGTGCATTTCTTAAAACAAATGTTTTTTTAATGGAATGATGAAGGAGTTTGTATCCAGCTTAGTAGTTCTGCACTAAAGGCCCTTTTTTTGGGTGTGTGGGGGGTGTTAGATATGATGTTTTGGTCATTTCTTTCCTTCTTTTATCTTTTCAGTATATACTGATTCTTTTTAGTATTCCAGGTGCACTGTATGTTCTTAAACAAAATCTTGGAATGATCTACCATTGTATATAAAACGGTTACTTCTGCTCAAAGTGTGAATTGTGTGAGATATTTCTTGTGCAGGGACAAACTTCTCATGGTTTTCAGTTTTTACATGTGTAACTTGCCTAATATGAACTTTACATAACAGTTTCGATTTTGACTTTTAATGTCATAATCGAAGTAATAAGCTTCACATATGAACTTTACTTATTGGTGTGTAAACTATGTATAAGATAGTGAAGTAAACTGTGCTGGAATACTGTTTACTGTTTAGCTCAGGCTTCTCTTTAACCCTTAAGGATATCCTATAAACCTCTTCATTTTTTTTTTTTTTTTTTTTTTTTAACATCATGGAGTACTATTCCCTTTTGGTAAGATAGTGAAATCAGTGTAATATACTGTGTCTTGTTGGCAGAATGGCAAGTACAGTGGAGGATTGGTCGCTGTATGGAATTTCTATGGAGGTGAGTGTCTGTAGTGCTCATTATTTATTTATTTATTAAATATTTGAGTCAGAAAAATTGATTCATTAAAACTTACTTTTTCCTTCCAGGAAAAGGACAAACTTGTTGGAGAAGTAATCCGTTATATGCTTTTTAAAACTCATCAGAACTCAGGCTGCCCAGTTAAGAGAACTGAGCTTACTCAACTGGTTACAAAAAACTATCACCAGCGTAACCTTCCTACTTCAGTGATAAATGAGGCCAAAGAGAAGCTTTCAAGCATATTTGGCTATGAAATGAGAGAGCTTCAAAGATCTCAACCATCATCAAAAAACCAGGCACAGCTTTCTCAGCAAAGTGAGAAATCAAATTGTCCTTATTTCAGTTCAGATCATGCAAGACATTGACCATAGGCAGCCTCTAGAATTTCAATATTATTTTCAGGGAAATTTTGATGAATAATTTGAGCAATATATGCAAACTTAATGGAACCACTATATGGTCATTTTGCTTTTTAATCATATCCTGCATGAGCGTCGTTACTCAATTTTTATGCATATTTCTAAGTGAATGATTTGCAAATTTAATGGGCTTGATTGTTAAAAAGTTATGTGGTATCTTTCTTTACGAATGATAGGGAAATATAGATTTGAGGAAGTATATTTTATGTTTGGTTTGAGAACAAAAACCAACATTGATATTTTTACCTTTGATTGGTATATGATGAGTTTTTATTGATATTGCAATAAGGTGTGCATATAGGGTCAAAGAAAAGAAGGGGGAAGGGAAAACTTTTACCCTGTTTAGAGGTGTATATATACAAGTTTTTATTGATATTGTAATAAGGTGTGCATATATGGTTAAAAAGAAGCAAGGGGAAAAGAAAAGAAAAAAAAAAACTGTAATACATTCCTTTTACCACGTCAAATCTGTCTGTAATCCTCTCCTAGTTGTAAATGTGTCCATTTCTCTAATTATACTTGCATGCTTTCTTCCAGATGTTGCAGATTCAAAATCATATGTCCTCATAAGTCAGCTGCCTTCCAGTGTATATAAAAAATATGTTGATGATGAAAATAGTGCACATCTGAGTGGTTTCACTTTTGTCATTGTTAGCATAGTACATCTTGCTGGTGGGAAAATTACTGCAGGTATGATTGTAGATTTAGTTTCATGATCTATTTATGTATGCATAAGCAAATTTTAGACTTTTGATCATCAAATGCAACTATATTAAAGTGTCCAGATATGTTAGGTCAGTGTAAAAGGAATCTGTGAAAATATATGGTTTGAAATGCTGCTTGATGAACTTCAGTTTTCGTCTTTTTCATCAATCAAGTAGCATTAGCATTGCAAAGAATCTGATCTGTCAGGATAGAACCAGGAGCTTGATTGGCCTTTTTTTTATGGAAAAATAAAGAACAATATGATTGAGGTGATTTACACACCTATTCATCAACAATCAGTTGGTTTTCTTTTCAAGAACCTAGTTTGATGTTTGCTTATCCAAACTGGGAATGATTAACATATACTCTCATATTGAGTGAGAGAATGGTATTCCTACCCTTTTCCCCTGTTTCTTTGATTTTTGTAGCTTATTGTAAAAATACCTTACTCTTAGGGGGTGCTATTGTAAATTTTTCTTTAGCTCCAGGTTTATAAAGTGGCCATTACCTTTAACTGCATAATAGAAGTATAGGTTCAACGATGGAATACAATTTACTGCTCTTTCTCTACTCTTTCCTTTTTAATAATATGTTTACCCTTCAGCTGCTTTGTTTGTAACCTGATAGAACTCCTTCTTGAGAATGCTCTGTAGAAAGTCTATTTAGCCATATGAGGAGAATGGGTTTGTCTGAAAATGAAGAAAGCCATCCCCTACTTGGAAACGTCAAGCATGCATTAGAACTTCTTGTTCAGCAAAGGTGAGCATTGGCTTGGTGTAGTGATTTTTTTTAATGAATTGTTTCAGTTCATGGTCCGTCTACTTTACCAGAATTAATCTCTCAAGAGGTATGAAGTATCTTCTTTCTGGGTTATCTTTTCCTTCGTAGATATTTACAAAAGGACAATGTCAATGGTCCTGACGGCAATACTTTATTTTATGAGCTTGCTGAGAGAGCTTTAGATGGACCCATTAGTGACAAGATCAAAGAATATGTATCTCAGGTACTGTATACAAGTCTTTGTGGTCATTGTCTCTTTCTTTTGTTTGTTTAATTCAATAGTAGGCAATAAATGCCGTATCTTTGGTCAAAGGGTTTTATCTCTGATCACCCTTTGATGTTCTGCTCATGTTTTTCTTTTGGATGCTAATGTGAGATATGAATGTGGATTAGGCATAATTGTTATTCGGGCAAAAGTACATGTTTGGTTCTTTTACTTTATACAAAGTAATTTTAAAAAGCATATTTTCAAACCTTTAACCCTAACATTGTGATTCTCAACTGATGGTTTTTTTTATAATGCTTATTATTATTTTAAAAATTAACCTTAATATGTCAGCGTTTGAAAAAGGTTTTCTTAAACATTTAAAATCTCAATATCAGCATTTTTTGTTAATGACATTAGGGTGAAAGAACTAAAAAGAAACTTTATGAAGTTAATGGACCAAAATGAAATCTTATGTGAAGTTAAAGAACTAAAGGTATACTTTTTCTTTGTTATTTTTTTGGCTTGATTTTTTAAAGGCGTATTATTTTTTTGGGAATTGGGGACCTAATGGTCCCGGGCAGGGTCGAACCCTGATACAAAGGCTGGATAGGCCAGCGTCATACCACTGCACTTGTTATCATGTTTGTCCCTGTTAAGAAGATGTCGTGCCCTTCATTCATGTGTTTCTCATGTATCATGCTGAAGCTGAATTGATATTTTGGTTTTGATAGAAGGCTGAGTGCATTTGTTAATGGAATTTTTTTCCCTTGCTACTTTGGACAATTCATGCATCGACATATTTTAGTAATTCATGTCATAAGGGGGAAAAAAATACAACTTAAATTTGTTGGATTCTTCTGATATGACTCATTGCTATAAACAACAATAACAATTCTTATCTAGACGACTACTTGGATTGCATAATACCATGGTGTTATATCAACAATGAGGCCCATTACAATCCTTTAAACAGAGATACTATCTTTCTTGTAGCATTGTTGTGGAAATTATAGGTGAAAAGGAGAAATGATAATGTAAATATTATGCATCAATCAATTGAGAAAAACTAAACGTTGAAAAGTTCTACATATTTTACAGTACCTTCTTCAGTTCTAACAGAATGGATGTTTTCCTTTTAGATTGTGAAGAACGACAACAATTCAGTAGATGATGAATAGATTCAGCGTTCTGATAGAGAAAATCACATGTCTTCTACTAATTACTGAACTCCTGGAGAATCTGAGTGTTCCTTTTTCTTGTTATGTTTAGCAAATTCTTGTACATATGTAAGAGAAGGATAACAAGAAGGTAGAGTATAATTTACTTGAATTTAGTTAGAGTAAATTGCATGGATTTTTTTCTTTTGTTAAAGTTGTGGATTTTTTTTTTTGTCTTAAAAAATTAATATAAACTTCTCTTAAATATTAAAAAAATTGAAAAAAATGCTATATTTTTAATTAAAAATCAAGCTTGAAATTTTGTATAAAGTTTCTGATGAGTTATGCTGTTTTCGATGGCAAAAAACAAAAGAAAAGAAAAGAAAAAATGAGTTGTGCTGTTTTCATTTGGCTTCCTGGTTGTATTATATTTTATATCAATAGATTTGATTTTAGTTCGACTTTAAATAATTATATTGATGTCTTGTCAATCTTGAAAGTGTAGGTAAGTTTTTTCTTGGAAATATCATAGGTTATGTGATCGATCTTAAATATAAAATAGGGTCTTGGAAAGGGAAACCCTTGATCAAATAATAAAAATAGGGTTATATAATTTTTCCCATTTATTTTTATTTAAAGAGGGGAATTGTGAGGATTTGAGAAATAAAAAGGTCACTGATAAGAAGTTGGAAAAGGATGCTGCTTGTGAAACCCGCTCTGCTAGGATTCCCAAAAAAAAAAAAAAAAAAAAACCGAGATGACCTCGTGCGCTGCGACAGTCGTTGCTTGGGTACTCCATCGTCCACAAAGGTGAAGTTAAAAGAGTGTTCCTCACCAATGAGAGTTGGCATAGATGGTAAGGGATCCAGAACTAGGTCTAAATGATCGTGGGTTCGATCCCTCTCTGCCGTCGAGGCTCGCTTTGGTAAGCAATCTCGTAAGTCCCGATGTAAGTACTCATAAAGCCCGGGGCCATGCCACAGCCTGGAGACGATGTCAAACCCCTCCAAAACTTTTTTTTATCAAAAGAAAAAAAAAAGAGTGTTCCTCTATTTACCTATTGCAAAGAGGAATTAAGCTATGAGTGAGATCTAAAAGCTACGTGGAGAAAGGAGGAAGGAGGAATGCTGGATGTGTTAGTTTCAACGTTTTACTTAAGAAGGGGGTGAATTGGATTGAAGATTATAAGCGATTAATTCGAAGGGCAAGAGCAAGAAAAAAATTAATGAAGTGTGTACAACAGATTATACTAGTTCGGCCTTGACTTTCTCACTAATGTCTAGTACCCAGAGCGTTTATGAGATTTTGACTATTGTTCTAAGATTCCACGGGTTTTTGGCATCACAGTATATAAGTAATCCTTAATAGTAGGACTCACTCCCCCTTACTAGTTGTAATCCAACAACCATACTCAAGGTCCCATTACCTTGAGATTTTACAAAGATTGAAATCTTTAGTAAATGAATACTGATGAACAATGAATATCAAAGGATATAACAACAATAATTTATAAGCAATAAATGAGTAGAAGATTGATCGTGTGGTTAGTTGGTTGTTCCGTATTGAATGCTTCTCTATTTATAGTTGAACTCCATTAATTACTATTGTAAGCATTCAAACTATTCATTAGAGACAGATTGGAATCGTTGGAAAAATTCAAGGTTTAGTTGCTTTCACTTCACTACTATAAATCTTCACACAACACCCCTTTGGTTTGCTATGAGATTGCTTAAGATTTAGTAGCTCTCCTCTTTGCCGCAATAAACGCCTCTGCAATTGCTTTCATCTACTCTGTTTCTGTTGTGCATTTAATGCTCTGACACATGAAATTGCTTTCGAGCTTTTGAAGTTAATTCATGATTGTGGAAAAGAAATTTGTTATTTTAATTATTGTCATTTCAAAGTTTAAATTTTGAATTATTGTTATTTCTAGTCTTTTAGGAATTTGAAATAAGTAGCAGGTTGTTAGGGTTGTTTCCTACTTCCTAACTAGAAGTTGTTGATTTAGAATTATTTCTTGCTTTATTGCTAGTCGTTGTTAATTTTCCATCTCGTATAAATACATATCATTTGAGAGGAATAAGGTACGGAGAGGAATTATTTATTGGAGTTTAATTTTCAACATGGTATCACAAGCCTACCGTTCCTAAACCACGAAGCACTGCAAACCGACCCCCTTCCCATCATTTTTTTTTTCTAAACTCCTTTACCCTCTCTTCCCTACCCGCTACTCTATTCGTAATCACGATACCCACCACCGAACCCTAAATCCCCAAATCTCGGCCATAGATAATCCCCAAACGCCCTTCTCCTCCACCACTCTGCCCCAAACCACCATTCCACCGTCGAATATAATCATCCAACAAGACATCACTTCTCTTCCCATCACTGTAACCCTCGATGAGTCAAATTACCCTCTCTAATCCCAATTGGTGGACATGCGAATTGGAGCACGAAACAAATCCGGCTACCTCACCGGAACGAAGACGAAGCTATAGCACGAAGATCCGGCATATGATACCTGGGTCACTGAGAACAAACGCATCAAGAGTTGGCTGATTGAATCCATGAGCCCACCTTTGATGCAACGCTTCATTCGGCTAGAATTCGCTCACGACATATGGGATGCGACTCTTCAGACCTTTTATGACAACTTCGACGAGTCATGTCTCTTCGAACTGAACCAACGCTCGTTCAACATGAAGCAACATGCTCGACCTCTCTCGGTCTACTACAACGAACTTCTTTCGATCTTTCAAGAGATCGATCATCAACTGTCTTCTCAAGCCACCACTGCTGATGGAGTCGTCTAATCACACTCCACTGTCGCTAGACTCCACGTATAAATCTTTCTCAGTGACTTAGACACCGACTTTGCTGAGGTTCATGGGGAAATTCTACGGAAGGACCCTAAACTTGACCTCGAATGCACGTATGCGTATGTCCGACGTGAGGTTCAACAACGGCTCACAATGAATAGCTCTCTGCCTACTTCGAATTCGTCTTCCCTCATCACTCAGACTCCTTGAACACCCCTGACTATATCAATTCCTAAGCCTCGCAAGGATACTCATTCCTCCAAGCCTCTGATGTGTTCACATTGTGCGACTCTGGTCATTCCAAGGCTTGTTGCTATGAGATCGTTGGATTCCCAGACTGGTGGGACTTCACTAAATGACCTAGCCGCCAAGTTCATTCCAAGGCTCTTCATACCGCACTGACGGTGACTCTATTTCTTCCCCTGTGCTCATGCGGAAAAGTCATAGTTGGAAATTATGCCATTCCGTTTCTATTCACTCCGGGCAAGTCATTGTTCTCCATTAAGTTATCACTTCATTCGCATGTTTACAGTGATAACTGATCCCTGGATATATCTTATAGATGATATCCTAAATGTCCCTGATCGGTCATCTACGCGAGAGCGAAGATGAGGTAAGACCAATATGACTTTGATGACGTATGGAGATACGAATCAAAGTCATGGACACTTGTAAGAGTACAAGGTCTTTGGACCGACCCACTATGAGAAAGCTCGCATGGATTTAGTCATAAGCTTATCTCATGTATAACCGCATCACAACGCCCTATGACCCGAGACCATCATGGATTCCTACATGATGAGTCACTGACCTTTGACCTAGTCAAAAGTCACCTTTGACCGGGTTATGATAAAGGCCGGATCGGGATCGGTGGTTTTCATGCGGAGGAATGTGAATGGTCAAGATGGAATTTGTCCCTCACATTTGTAGAGAGATAATCTTGGGCCCCTCGATGAGTGAGTCTAAGAAATGTACGGCCGTACTGTGATGGAAAGGAGTTTCCATTTTCACTTATTAGACTACTCGAGAATCGAGAAAGTAGTGGTCAAGAAAAGGAAGTTGACATTATCCATGCCTCATCCTTGACCAAATTATCGCGTGACAAAAGGGACGTGACATGGTTGTACGATAGGTTGTATCGTGTCATCGATCCCCATGTGAATTGGGTAGTCGCAATGTCTTGCTAGAGGCCGCTTGCGACTTGTGGGCGACAAAGTGTTGGCCCACCGCCAATCTCATATGGGCTGCAGTAGGTCGCACACAAGAATAACTCAACACGAGCAAATGTGTCCAGATTCATTGAATCTTAGATACGTCTAAGATTTAATGAATACTTTGAATTTAATCTAGGATATATATATATATATATATATATATATATATATATATATATATATTAAAAATTCAAAATTAATATATGTTAATATTATTAATAGAGATTATAATATTAATATATATAATATTTGTTTTGTAATTTATTTGATAAATTAAATATCTAAAACAAATTGAGATATTGTATCTCATTTAATTTTTGAATAAAGATATCGTATATCTATTTAATATTAAATTGAGATATGGTATCTCAAATTTAAATTAAATAGATAGATATTATTTCTCGGATTTAATTTATAGAGATAAATTAAATCGAAGGCTTTTAATTTGGATTAAATAAATGGATTTGATTAGATCTATTAGATGGATTTAATTAATACATTTATTTTAATCAGATTCCAAATTCAATTTCAAATCGGCTTTTAATGCGGATTAAATACGTTACATCGATTTGATTGATGTAATTAATGTATTTTAATCCATATTTGAAATTTGAATTTCAAAATTAATGAGGATTAATTTTATATAATGCGCTAAACGGGTTTAGAAAACTCACGGGACATTTTGTCGAGCGCATTTAAAAGCATGAAAAAACCCTAGAGTGGAAAATTAAGAGAGACGCACAAGAGGCGCTAGCATCGCTGCGTCGTAGCCGTGTTCGGGAGTTGTTCGTGTGGATACCGGTGGAGGAAGACGATCCTACGAGTCGTCTTCGCTGATCGAGGAGGTAGCCCACCTTGTTCAACGAAGAACAAGCCGCAAAACGAATTCTCCTAAGGTAATTTCGATTCCCTAGCCTTGTTTAAACGCACCCGAGTGATCCTCGGGATTGGATCCGTAAGTTTTTTAATCCGCTTGCGTTGTACGGATTCCAACAAGGGCATCGAGCCAACTCAACGTGCGTTTAAATCGGGCTTCTTTCGTTTGATTATTATATATGGCTAATATATGAATGTCAAATCGAATCCCGATCTTTTGTTTCTAAGTTTGCGTTAGGGTTTGAATGTTGGATTATGGTTTGCCACATCTGAATTGTTCGGATCGAACAACGGTCGGAATAAACATCACGTTCGTGTGCATCGAAGACGTTCAATCGTTCAGAATTTTCGATCATGCTCGGACATTGGTGACGCAGGATCTTGGTCACGTTCTTTGTTTGGAAACACGATCATGTAGGGGTCAATCATGTTCGAGACGTCATTTGTGTTTGGTCGCGTTGATCACGTTCGAATGGTTCGAACGCGATTACGCATGGGACATCGGTGACGATTGGACGTTCATGACGAGCGGATGAAAGAATGACATTCACGGAGACGTTAGGGTTCATCCTTCAACTCGTTTTTCCCGAGTGTCCCGATTCAACGATAGTCAAGTTAGACTTGATCACGTTCGGACGTTCTAATCAATGAGTTAAGATCGAATTTTTCCGTCCATCGAAGGTCATGTTCAATAACGCCTTTTAGGGATAAAATTATTTTTTACGAAACAAATTTTCCAAAGAAATATGACGTTTTGAAAAGCTATTAAGGGGCGCTACGCCCTTGACCCTTGACCCCGCTAAATTATATAATAGGGACCGCCTGATTGTTCGTAGCGCGATTAATTAAATCATGGCATATTATATATGTATTATATAATATAAAATAAAATTAGAGAATTTTATCATGAATTAATATATATTAATTTACCTTTCAAAGTGTTGTTTGGGTATGGTGAACAACATGGCTCTAGAGATTTTACAAGTGTTGTAATTTAAATATGGCTGCGTGCCATGCCTCTCTCTCTCTAAATGATCTTGATGTACATTCTCTTCTCATCTCACTCCCCTCGAATGTTAAAAGAGGTTTCTCTATATGTATTTTCTTTTATTATTTAGAGAAGTCCCCTCATTGGCTTGAGTGGACTCTAGGTTAGATGAGCCATGTTGTGTCACGAGTTTTTCTTAATTATGTTTGATGTGATCATATCATAATTAAATTAGACATTATATGATATACAATGAGGATTGCATTCATATAGGTAAAATTAATAAGATTAATTAGTTAATATCAATAAATACCCTCTAAATACAATCTTAAGTCACAATGCCGTCAATAAATGAATACTTGTCAAAACCTAGATCACCCATTTGTATGTTCCACCAAAGTGGATGCATTTGAGTTATCTTGGTGAGGCAAGAGAGAGTAATGGTGATACTCTATATTCATTGTTGTCTTGACTTAATTGAGATTATCAAAACGGTTTTGGATCTCAAGGCATTGGATGGGATTAAACATGCTAGGTCATATGATGATCAAATCCCATAAGGATCTAAGAGTTACATGTGATGTAATTGGCAAAGTAGTTGCCTACCTAAATAACTTGGTTTTAAGCGTCCTGCCAAAGCGGACTTAAGATCAAGCCAAATATGGATCTTAGCCCACTAATTAAAATGAGGGTTGTTAATTCAGTGGGAGAATATTAACTAACTTTG
Organism: Acacia acuminata; assembly: GCA_019022655.1. Classification (NCBI taxonomy): domain Eukaryota; kingdom Viridiplantae; phylum Streptophyta; class Magnoliopsida; order Fabales; family Fabaceae; genus Acacia; species Acacia acuminata. The sequence continues at coordinate 149,221 of JAFJYI010000416.1, read as the reverse complement.
CATATCTTTTAAATTGTAGAATCATGTCAAATAGTAACATTGTAACACCATCAATGCGATCGGTCCTTGAGAAGGACGAACTCGATGAGACAAAGTTTCTTGACATGTTTGGGGATTTAAGCGTTGATCCTAAACACGGAAGAAAGGAGTATCTCATCGATCAACCCATTCCTAATGAGCTGCATGACTAATGATCCAAGAGATCAAACTGATGCTTACATGAAGCATCAAAATGACTCTATGGATACAGGATGCTCGATGCTCCACCACCATGATTCCGGATCTCGATGAAGATCTGGAACATATGGAGGACTCGAGATGATTGATCATCCTTTGGAAATGTTCCAAAGAATGTGCAACGAGAAGAGAGGTATGAGGCCATAAAGGCCTTATTCTCTTGCAAGATGGTGAAGGTGAATCAGTTAGTCCCCATTTGTTGAAAATGAAAGGCTACATTGATCACCTTGAGAGGCTTAGATTCCCCATCTCCAAGGAGTTAGCTACGAGATGTGATCTTGAGCTCACTCCCGGAAGTTATGAACACGTTGTCATGAATTATGTCATGAACAACATGAGGGAATCAATTTCTGAACTGCATGAGATGCTCAAAACTGCTGAGCAAAGTCTTGAGAAAAGGCCCAGTTCTGTTTTGTCTGTTCAGAGAGGAAGGGGTATGAAACGAAAATCCAAGAAGGCAAAACCTCCAAAGGATGGAGTCTGCTTCTTCTGCAATGAAATCGGTCATTGGAAGAGGAACTGCAAGCTCTATCAAGAAGATCTGGAAAATAACAAGAAGGATAGCGGGGCTATCGCTTCAGGTATCTATGTCATAGATATTCACTTTTCTACTTCCTCTACATGGGTATTAGATACTATATGTGGATCTCACATTTGTACAAATGTGCAGGGTCTTAAGGACAATAGAAAATTGAAGAAGGGTAAAGTTGACCTACGAGCTGGAAATTGAGCAACAGTTGCTGATTTAGCCATAGGCACTTATGAAATAGTTCGCCCGGTGGGCTTTTTGTTTAATTTTGAACAATTGCTTTTATGTTCCCGCTTTGAAGAAGAATACTTTATTACGTTCTTATTTAGGAATCGTAAATGTTCAAGTTTTCCATAATGACAATTTTATGCTCATGGTGATTTGCATTCGGTCATTGTGTGCTTAATTAAGAACATCCTAATAATGAACGAATCTATGACATAACTACTAAAAGGTTCAAGTCAAATGATTTGAATCCAACCTACCTATGGCATTGTCGTCTAGGCCATATAAATGAGAAACACATTTCGAAACTCCATCACATATGGATTTCTGAATTCATTTGATTTTGAATCATTTGATACATGTGAGTCTTGTTTATTGGGAAAGATGACAAAGGCGCCTCTTACTAGACACAGTGAGAGGGTCACCGATTTATTGGGCCTCATACATACGGATGTGTGTGGACCAATGAATACATTTGCCAGAGGAAGTCATTTGCACTTTATTACTTTTATAGACGATTTTAGTAGATATGGGTATATCTACCTAATCAAATATAAAATTGAATCTTTTGAAATGTTCAAAATATTCCAAATGAAATGCAAAACCAACTTGGCAAAATAATTAAAGCACTTCGATCCGTCGAGGTGGCGAATATTTGAGCCAAGAGTTATTTGACCATCTTAGGAGTTGTGGGATCTTCTCACAACTTACTCCTCCATAACACCTCAATGGAAAGGTGTTTTACGAACGGAGGAATCGAACTTTATTTGATATGGTTTGACCTATGATGAGTCAAACAGATCTTCCACCTTCCTTTTGGGGTCATGCCCTAGAAATAGCTGCGTTCACACTAAATCGTGTTCCGTCAAAGGCGTTGAAAAGACACCATATGAGATATGGACTAGGAAGAAACCCAATTTGTCATTTCTTAAGATTTGGGGATATGAGGTTTGTGTTAAACGACAAGCCTCGATGAATAATCATCCGATCCTCAAAATGCCCTTTTGTGGGGTATCCTAAGGAAACTATAGGATACTATGTCTACAATCTCACCGATCACAAAGTGTTTGTTATTCGGAATGGTATCTTTTAGGAAAAAGAGTTTATCTCTAAAAGAATCGGTGGGAGTAAGGTGAACCTCGAAGAAGTTCGAGAGTCACGGGACAATGTAGAACCACGAGATGGAAACCGGAGAAGACTCACAACAAGAAGTTGTTGAGCTGCTCAAGTAACACAAGGCCCACGAAGGTCCGATAGATCATGGCTACAGCCTCAGAGATATGGATTTCTGATTACTGGAAGTCGTGATGTTTTGCTTATTGAACAGAATGAGCCAACCACCTATCGAGAGGCCGTGGTGGGGCCAGACTCTGAAAAATGGCTTGATGCCATGAAGTCGAAATGCAATCCATGTACGACAATAAGGTTTGGACCTTAGTCGATCCACTGAAGGTTTAAAAACCATTGGGTGCAAGTGGGTTTTCGAAAGAGAAAACTGACATGGATGGCAAAGTAAATGTCTTTAAGGCACAACTAGTTGCAAAAGGATTCACTCATGGTGTGGACTATGATGAAACCTTTTCCCTAGTTGCAATGGCCAGATCAATCAAAATCCTTCTTGCCATTGCATCATAATATGACTATGAGATATGGCGGATGGACGTCAAAAACAGTCTTCCTTAACGGAAAGCTGCTTGAGGATGTGTACATGACACAACCTAAGGATTTTGTGCGTCCGAGGACTCGGTAAAGTATGTAAGCTTCAAAGATCCTTTTATGGATTGAAGCACGCATATCGGAGTAGGAATCGTTGTTTTGATGAAGTAGTCAAAGAGTTTGAATTCATTCAAAACATCGATGCATCTTGTGTTTACAAGAAGGTTAGTGGGAGCACGGTTGTATTTCTAGTGCTTTACGTTGATAACATCCTATTCATTGGGAATCACATTCCTACCATGCGAGTGTCAAGTCTTGGTTAGGAAAGTCTTTCTCAATGAAAGATTTAGGCAAAGCCACTTATATCCTAGGGATAAGGATCTATAGAGATAGATCCAAGAGGTGATAGGCCTAAGTCGAGCACATATATAGACAAGATACTTGCATAGGTTCGGTATGCGGGAATCTAAAAGGGTAACATACCCATGTCTCATGGCATCCATCTCGGTAAAGATCTGTGTCCTAGTACACAAGATCAAAGGAGACCGCATGAGTAAGATTCCATATGCCTCCGCCATTGGATCTATCATGCATGCCATGTTATGTACTCGACCGGATGTGTCATTTGCCTTGAATATGACCAATGGATATCAACAAGATCCCGGTAAGGGTCACTGGATCATATCAAGAATATCCTTAAGTACTTGAGAAGGACTAAGGACTCATTCTTTGTATATGGTGGCTTGGAAGACGAGCTTTGTGTAACTGGTTACACGGATGCGAGTTTCCAAACTGACCAAGATGATCTAAGATCGCAATCAGGATATGTGTTTTGGTTGAATGGTGGTACGGTAAGCTAGAAGAGCTCTAAGCGAGCACTATATTTGATTTTACAATATAGAAGGCGAGTATAGAGCGATAGGATGTATCTAAGGAGGTCTTTTGGATTAGAAAGTTCATTAATGAACTTGAGGTGGTTCCTACCATCTCATATCCAATACAATAGTTCTGTTACAATAGCGGCGCTATTGCACAGACCAAGAAGCCTAGGTCACATCAAAGGACCAGGCATGTACTCAGGCGATTTCATCTTATCAGAGAAATCAATGCAAAGTACCGGGAGAAGACAATTTAGTTGATCCTCTTACTAAGCCGCTTGCACAAGCAAAACATGAGCGTCATGTTAGGGCAATGGGAATTAAAGTAATTAATGATTGCGCCTAGTGCAAGTGGGAGTCTGTTGGAAATTATGCCCTAGGGCAAGTCATTGTTCTCCATTAAGTTATCACTTCATTCGCATGTTTACAGTGATAACTGATCCCTGGATATATCTTATAGATGATATCCTAAATGTCCTGATCGGTCATCTACGCGGGAGCGAAGATGAGGTAAGACCAGTATGACTTTGATGACGTATGGAGATACGAATCAAAGTCATGGGCACTTGTAAGAGTACAAGGTCTTTGGACCGACCCACTATGAGAAAGCTTCCATGGATTTAGTCATAAGCTTATCTCATGTATAACCGCGTCACAACGCCCATGACTGAGACCATCATGGATTCCTACATGATGAGTCACGACCTTTGACCTAGTCAAAAGTCACCTTTGATCGGGTGATGATAAAGGCCGGGATCGGGATCAGTGGTTTTCATGCGGAGGAATGTGAATGGTCAAGATGGAATTTGTCCCTCACATTTGTAGAGAGATATCTTGGGCCCCTCGATGAGTGAGTCTAAGAAATGTACGGCCGTCTTGTGATGGAAAGGAGTTTCCATTTTCACTTATTAGACTACTCGAGAATCGAGAAAGTAGTGGTCAAGAAAAGGAAGTTGACATTATCCATGCCTCATCCTTGACCAAATTATCGCGTGACAAAAGGGACGTGACATGGTTGTACGATAGGTTGTATCGTGTCATCGATCCCCATGTGAATTGGGTAGTCGCAATGTCTTGCTAGAGGCCGCTTGCGACTTGTGGGGGGCTGACAAAGTGTTGGCCCACTTGCCAATCTCATATGGGCTGCGGTCGCACACAAGAATAACTCAACACGAGCAAATGTGTCCAATTCATTGAATCTTAGATACGTCTAAGATTTAATGAATACTTAATTTAATCTAGGATATATATATATATATATATATATATATATATATATTATATGTATATATATATATTAAATTCAAATTAATATATGTTAATATTATTAATAGAGATTATAATATTAATATATATAATATTTGTTTTGTATTTAATTTATTTGATAAATTAAATATCTAAAACAAATTGAGATATTGTATCTCATTTAATTTTTGAATAAAGATATCGTATATCTGTTTAATATTAAATTGAGATATGGTATCTCAAATTTAAATTAAATAGATAGATATTATTTCTCGGATTTAATTTATAGAGATAAATTAAATCGAAAGGCTTTTAATTTGGATTGAATAAATGGATTTGATTAGATCTATTAGATGGATTTAATTAATACATTTATTTTAATCCGAGTTCCAAATTCGAATTTCAAATCGCTTTTAATGCGGATTAAATACGTTACATCGATTTGATTGATGTAATTAATGTATTTTAATCCATATTTGAAATTTGAATTTCAAAATTAATGAGGATTAATTTTATATAATGCGGGTTTAGAAAACTCACGGAACGGGTTTGGAAAACTCACGGGACATTTTGTCGAGCGCATTCGAAAAGGTAGCCGCGAAGAAAAACCCTAGAGTGGAAAATTAAGAGAGTGTTGTACGCACACCTTTATTGATGAAGTACGCTATTTTCTTTAAAACATATGCAAAAATTCCATAGCATGGTACATACTCAATTTGGGTGCCCAATTCAGATTTTTCAATATGTGTTGGAATATATGAACGGGAGTTGTTCGTGTGGATACCATATTTTAGGTGGAGGAAGACGATCCTACGAGTCGTCTTGAGTCTTATTTCTCCATTCCGCCATACATCTTGATCGAGGAAGTTCCCAAATCCCTCCGTAGCCCTTGTGCCAACAAAAAGGTTACCGTTCAATTCTCATAAATTGAAGAACAAGTATGAACCATATTACAAACGAAGAAGAACTGTGGTTCTCTACTCCTATGGTCTCCAACCAAATTCAAAATCCAAGACCCGTCAATGAACATGTTCCCTCATTCTCCTAAGGTAATTTTCAAACCGTAAATGAGATTCCCTAGCCTTGTTTAAACGCATTAAGAAGATCGAACGCCTAACCAAGGGTGAGTGATCCTCGGGATTGGATCCGTAAGTTTTTTTTTGATGTCAAGAATGCATTCCTTAATGGTAATCTAGAAGAAGAGGTCTACATAGAAGTTCCACCAAGAATAGAGCTGGGAGAATCAAATGAAAATACAGTATGCAGACTCAAGAAGGTGTTATATGGCCTCAAATAATCTCCTAAGGCGTGGTTTGGGAGGTTCTCACTAGCAATGACAAAGTTTGGATACAAGCAAGGCAACTCTAATCATACCTTGTTCATAAAACAAAATAAGGGAAAGGTAGCCAGCCATACTCATTGTATGTGTCGATGATATGGTTCTAACGGGGGATGATGTAGAGGAAATGAAGTCACTAGAAAAGAAATTAGCAGCTGAGTTCGAAATGAAAGACCTTGGTCAGCTAAAGTATTTTCTGGGATAGAGGTTACAAGATCAAAGGAAGGTATTTTCTTATCTCAAAGGAAATATACCTTGGATTTATTATCTGAAACTGGTATGTTGGCTTGCAAACCATCTGATACACCTATGGAAGTGAATCACTCACTAGGCATATACCCGCATCGACAAAAACCGATAAAACCCGGATACCGAGGGTTGGTGGGAAGACTTATTTATGAAGATGGAATATCACCTAGAGGGGGAGTGAATAGGTGATTATAAAATTCTTTCGCTAATTGCTCAAGAACGCTTAAAACAGAGATAGAGAGAAGAGCAATGAACACAAGAGATTATACTGGTTCGGTCCAACTTTTGACCTACGTCCAGTCCCCAGAAACACTCTAGGATTTCACTATCTCAAACCCTGATTACACACTCTGTAACTCTCGAGTAATCTTCTCACTAGGACTTACTCCTCTTTACAAGTTGTAACCAAATAACTATAGACACAATTACGCACTCTATAACTCTCGAGATGATCATTTCACTAGGACTCACTCCCCCTTACAAGTTGTAATTGTACACCCACACTAAAATACCTCTATCTTGAGATTTGAACGAATTGTAAAGCTAATGATAAATCTCTCTCACAGAATAGAAATAATAAACACTGAAGCTCAATAATATCTGAAGATATATATACATAATAGAATTTGATCGCTTTGAATGCATTGTCTATGTATGCGTTTGTGTGTGTTGATGAACTTAATCCTTTTAGTATTTATAGTAGTTGTAGAATGAAGACCGTTGTAGGATTTGAATATGTCCGTTGTGAGCATTTAAGCATCCGCGCCTATTTCGCCTTAATTGGATTCAGTGCGTTGTCTCTATTTCACGAAACTTTCGCTGCTTGATAGCTCATCAAAATTCAATCGTTAGTTAAACATCTGAAAATCACTTAAAATGATGATTAGTAATTTCATGGATAATATTGAATGATGAGAAGAAGATATAATAGTGTAATCAAATTATCCGAAACGAGATTGCAGATGCTTTGTGATTGCTGATAAATCATACCCGAGTAGCCATACTTATATACTCGAGTAGCCTTTGCAGAAACACCTAACAGATGCTTGATCCTCGTCAATACTCGAGTAGTCCATTTCCCATACTCGAGTATCTCAGTGATTTAGTTATACTAGAGGCTGTGATATTGGTCATACTTGAGTATTCAATCTTGAGTACTTCCTGAATACTTGCTGAATATTTCCTTAATACTTCCTGAATACTTTCGGAATACTTGCTGAATACTTCCTGAATACTTGAGTATCCATTGCAGGAATAATTGACAGATGCTCATTCGTCAATACTCGGGTAGCCAATTCTCATACTCAAGTATCTATGTGATTCAGGTATACCAGAAGCTTTGCAATTGACCATACTCGAGTATCCATTTGCAATACTCGAGTAGCACCTATTCTTCGTTGAAAGGAATGCACTGGAATAAAACACATCAGCAAGACAATACTTGGGAACTCAATTCTGCATACTCGAGTATCATGCACATACTCGAGTATCCCATATTCCATACTCGAGTATTAGACAACCGGAGAGCAAGTATCACATTCAGCAATTAACATACTCGAGTAGCTCATTCCCAATACTTGAGTATCTCCATTTCCATCAACTGATTCCCGATATTACTCGAGTATATAAGTGACATTCTCGAGTATGTTCACCCTCTACTCGAGTATTTTCATTCTTGCTCGAGTAATCTTCTTTGAGTGTCGGGGGGATCTAGCTACCATGATCTTGCACAAACATTAATCTTCATTGACATTCAAAAATGCAATATCATCAAGTATAAGAGCTAAGTTCCAATGAACATGTTGTCTTCAAAATAACTCCAAAATTGGCAATCTCAGAAAGCTCTTTAAGTCTTCTTTCCAGTTCAATAAGAATCAGCTCCAAAATAATTGTATTTCGTCCATTAGTATTAGATGAATGGGGGTTGTTCTTATCCAGCGTTTTTTCAGCATCCAGAAATGACTGTCAACTTCAAAACATCATATCTCCTTCAATTGATCTTAGTATTTCGTGTACTTGATGTTTTTGAAAAGGTATTTGAGTCTAGTTTCCAATGGCACCAGTTTCAGCTCATTTGGATTTCTCGTTTGTGAGATACACTCAAATTATCGAAGCTTGGTCTAGATTGTCATGGTGATTCTTGTGGCAACTTGCAAAACTCATAGCTCTCTCATCTGGACTCCTTTGGACTTGAATTTTATGTTAAAATGATGCATTGGGAGTCTAGTTTCATATGCCACTGGTTTCACATCAATCCAATTCCTGGTTTGGGAGATATCATCGAATTACCCGTAGGTCGCAAGAATGAGACGCAAAAAGCAGAAATGAGTAGTCAAATCACGACATTACTCGAGTATTTGAAGTTGCATACTCGAGAATTATTGCCATACTCGAGTATTGACATGAGATACTCGAGTATTGCTGGGATTTTTGCCTGAATAAGAGCGGATTAAGTACCATACTCGAGTATTAAGTTGTGGTACTCAAGTAGTGCTTCAGGAATGCATCTGTAGCCTGTTTGAACTCCACCAATTCAACTTTCATTGATCATAGAGACTTTCATATTGATATTCTCCTTTCTTCAATCTCCTCTTTTGATCATTCTTCATTGTTTAAACTTCATATCTACATTTATATATAAGGATTAATCAAAGTAGAAGATAAATGTAGTATGCAAGTTTTTTGCTCTAGATAATGGAATTTATATAAGACATCATCAAAACTAATCATAACTAACAATTTATTTGTCACATCTTGGGCGATATCTCATATTCAGTAAGTGTTGGTAGCAGATTTATGCATTCACCTAGTGAGGAACATATGAAGGCAGTTTTTAGAATTCTGAGATACCTTAAAAGTGCTCCAGGAAAAGGCTTACTCTTCTCAAAACATAACAAGACCTGCATTGAAGGTTATACAAACTCAGATTGGGCTGGTGACAAAACCACGAGGCAATCCACTTCTGGTTATTTCACCTTTGTGGAGGGAAATTTAGTCACATGGAGAAGCAAGAAACAAAAGGTGGTAGCAAGATCAAGTGCGAGAAGTGAATTTAGAGGTATGTCATATGGAATTTGCAAACTTCTGTGGATTAAGTGTGTCTTGGTAGATCTGGGCATTATGCATAATGGACCTATGAATTTATACTGTGACAATAAAGCTACTGTGGAGATTGCACAAAATCCAGTTCAACATGATAGAACAAAACATGTTGAAGTGGATAAACACTTCATCAAAGAAAAACTTGAAAAACATATCATTCAAACTCCTTACATCAGATCTGAAAAACAAGTGGTGACATCCCAAAGCGGTTTCGGTGAAGATGTTTGAAGAAATGATTGACAAGTTGGGTATGATCGACATTCATGCCCCAACCAACTTAAGGGGGAGTGTTGAAAAGAAATTTGTTATTTTAATTATTATTATTTCAAAGTTTAAATTTTGAATTAATGTTGTTTCCAGTCTTTTAGGAATTTCAAATAAGTAGCAGGTTGTTAGGGTTGTTTCCTACTTCCTAGCTAGAAGTTGTTGATTTAGAATTATTTCCGCTTTATTGCTAGTCGTTGTTAATTTTCCATCTGTATAAATACACCTCATTTAAGAGGAATAAGGTACGGATGAATAAAAGAATTATTTATTGGAGTTTAATTTTCAACAATGATCTTAAGCATCTGAAACTTATACACAAACAAGATTAATGACATTGAGAAGTAGTGTAAATAGTAATCAAGTACAAATAGATGTTAATCATAATATTTGAATTCTTGGAGACATTGTGGAATAAAATAAGAACGGTCCACTCGATTGTGATTCTAGAATCACTCAAGTATGTATCCATCAGTCGAGTGCTTTTGCCATTCAACTTGAGTGTTAACGTATTTAATCTCTGGTAGTGAAGTGCTGAAACAAAAGGTCACTCAAGTGGATGAAATCTTGACTCAGGTGTCGTTTTGAAAAAGACTTCAACTCTACCAAGGACTCGAGTACTTCTACAAGTTGCTTTGTGTCACTTGAATGATTCTAAGGATCACTCGAGTGGACTCCAAATGAGAAGTCTAGTATTGAGAAATCACTTGCAAGGGAACTCGATTGATTGTGAAAGTTGTGAGTAGTCACTCAAGGACATCGAGAAATCAGAACAAAGTCCTTGTAGTTTCAAACATCACTCAAGTGAGTTAATGAGACACTCGAGTGAGGCACTCGAGTTGGGCCTCTGATAACTCAAGTGTTAAGAAATTGAAGAAGAACCAGATCAAACAAGAGCAAATACTTGAGTAATGAAAGGGCATAACTCGAGTAGGTTCAAGAACACTCGAGTTAAGGCTTTGTGAACTCGAGTGCTGAGAACTTGAAGCTAAGTTAGAAGTCCAACAAAAACAGGCACTTGAGTATTGAAAAGGGTAACTCAAGTTGACAACTCGAGTGATGGGAGACATGAAGCTGCACAGTCAAAAGGAAGGAAGCCAAAACGTCAGGCAAAAGGCTCCACTCGAGTGAGATACAAAGCCAACTCTCAAATGGGATCAAATGTTCATAGAACACACTCGAGTGAGGTACTTCTATTGTTTAAAACTCAAGTGGAATAGCTTATCACTCAAGAACAGGTTGCATAATTGCTTTGTATTTTCTGAAACATCACTCAAGTGACATAAAATTCACTCCCAAATACCTTCTCTATTCAAAGTATTATAGGAGATTGGATTGGTAGAGAAGGTAGTGAAGATTTTCTGATTTTGTGTCACTTCATTTAAGATGAGGTTGATGTAGAATGGAAGTAGAAGGGAAGAATTTTAAGCCAACTAGAGGGATTCTTCAACAGGGAGACCCTCTCTCACAGTATCTCTTTGTTTTAGAAATGGAAAAACTCTCACATTATTGCAGATTCAGTAGAAAGTAATCGATGGAAGCCATTAAGAGTAGGGAGGAGTAATGTATGTATTTCTCATCTTCTATTTGTGGATGATTTACTCCTATTTTGTGAAGCCAGAGAGGAGCATATGAGTAATGTTCTTAATTGTCTTGATATTTTTTGAGTGACTTCTGGGCAGAATATTAATTCTCATTGAACTACAATTTTATTTTCGTCCAAAGTTGCTAGAGAAACAGTGTATTATATATCATGAGTAGCTTTCAAAGGAGGGATGAATTGGGAAGGTATTTGGGAGCCTAAATTACTCATGGTGTGAATTCCAGATGGTAGTTTTAGCATTTGATCGACAAGGGGGAAAGGAAACTGAGTGATTGGAAGGCCCAGTCACTTTCGGCTCCCTTTAATCCAATCAGTAACATCTCAAATGACGAGTTTTCACATGCAAAACGACCATATATTGTTTAGGGTGTGCAACGAGATTGAAAAGCTCCAAGAAAACTTTATTTGGGGCTCGGGTGAGGAGAGAACGAAGCTACAAGTTGTAAGTTGGGAGAATGTTCGTCGACCAAAAGAAGAGGGTGGCGCTAGGATAACGAGGCTTAAGGAGATGATGAATGAGGCTCTATTAGGAAAAATAGGAAGAAACTTATTAGCCAAGCCAAACGGATTATGCTCTTAAATCTTAAAAGCAAAGTATGGAAGAGGAGTGAACCTGTTTACAGAATGTGGAGTTAAAAGCTATGACACGATTGTGTGAAAGAACCTTGTTTTATGAAAGATGTTGTAAAAGGGGATGGCTGGGAGGTGAGGGATGAAGTTACAACCAAATTTTGGGTAGATAGCTAGTTGGGGAAAAAGAGGAAATTTGCTGATAAATTCATTGAAGAAGCAAGACGACTTGATTTGAATCTAACAGTTGATCAAGTCTTGAATAATAATGGTAACTGGGATTTGGCTTGGCTTGAATCTGTTCTTCCGAGAGATGTTCTCCAACGGATTAAAACCTCACCTCCCCCATGTGTTGAGGATGGAGAGGATCTACTTGAATGGAAAGGGGGAAGAGGAGGAAGGTTCATGGTGACTGATATGTACCAAAGGCGAAGAGGGAATGTGAATCTAAACGAGTTCACATAGCATGCTTAGATTTACATGCGTATACCTCTAATTAGAGGTATAAGTATATTTTTAAATTTTTTTTTATATATTATATTTATTTAGATTTAAATTATATGATGCTTTTCGGGATGTTTTTTGCACCCTTTATCTCAAATTAATTAATTTCAGTTCTACATTTGTCTTAACGTCGTATTATGAAAATTAATTAATTTGAGATATTAAGTGCAAAAAAATCTCGAAAAAACAACATATAATTTAAATCTAAATAAATATAATATATAAAAAAATTAAAAAAATATGCTTATACCTCTAATTAGAGGTCTAAGCATGCTATGTGGACTCGAATCTAAACAAGGATGCCATCTGGAAGCATGACTGGAGTGTGAAAGGAAGGAATAAGATGCATCGAAGCATGGCTGCGACGAGTTCACATTATGTGCTTACAATTATATGCTTATACCTCTAACTAGAGGTATGAGCATATATTTTTTTAATTTTTTTATATATTATATTTATTTGGATTTAAATTATATGCTTTGCTTTTCGAGATGTTTTTTTTGCTCCCAATATCTCAAATTAATTAATTTCGATTCGGATTTGTCCGTAACACCGTATTATGAAAATTAATTAATTTAAGATACTTGGAGCAAAAAACATCTCGTAAAACCGCATATAATTTAAATCTAAATAAATACAATATATATAATAAAAAAATGCTCATACCTCTAAAAGTCCCCCAGAAACCTCATAGAAGATGATAAATATGAGAAGTAAAACTTTTTTTCAAGTTATTTTCCCTTTGGGAAGCTAATTAATCCATCATTGCAATACTGTGTCCTTTGTTTGGTGAAGTCCCTTTCTTCTACACCCAAAGAGAAATTTTATAACTGCCCATGAAACAGAGATAACAGATGAAAGGCTTAACAAATAACAAATAACAAAAAAAAAAAAAAAAAAAAAAAAAAAACAGAGGAGACAATGAAATATTCACTTCCTTTTAACATCAGGGTATTGAGGTAGCAGGATCAGTGAGAGGCTGTGGAATGGAAGGTGAGATGTGCAAAAGAACCGAAATACCCCTTCTTCTTAAAATGATCCAAGGGTAATGATTTTTGGCTTAGATTTCTTTCATTTTTCCTCTCTATCATTTTCTTCTCATAATCTTATATCTCATGTTAGATTGAAAAAATAATTGTTTCTGATTTAATATTTTATAAAATTATTACTATAAACAAACAAATAAATTTAAACTCTTGAAATGACATCTATATAGTTTATAGCTGCAATACAATAAATAAATAAATAAATAAATAAATTTTAATTTATAAGATATTAAAGGGTTAAGATGCATCTAACACCTTGAAGTATATTTTTTTAGTGCAAGAACACCCTATAGTATTTTTCAAGTGCATCATGTACCATAAACTATTTTTTTATTGCATCCAACACCCTGAAGTATTTTTTCAAGTGTATCCAACACCCTAAATTATCTAAATTATTAAGTACAAAAAAGTACTTCAGGGTGATGGATACAAATGAAAAAATTCTTTAGGGTGCCGAAAGTACATCAAAAATTACTTTAAGGCATTGGATATACATGGAAAAAAATATTTTAGGATGCTGGTTGTATCTTAACTCAATATCAAATTCAAACAATATATTTCATGATTTAAGGGTGAATATGAGATTATGAGAAGAAAATGAGAAAGAAGAAAATAAGAGTACCCTCCTCCAATGATTACTTGGATAATAGGCCATAGTGCTATATTGTTATACTACCTCTGGTCTCAATTATAAGAACATTTTTACACTATAAAAGTGTTCCTATAATTAAGACCGGAAGGAGTAATATGTTATTGGGTTAAGGTGTGAATCTACTCCAAAAATATTCAGAAAATCTCAATATTGCCTTCAAGAAAGCTGCTATGAATTGTTGTGATCGTGGAGATATTCTATGAGAAATGCTCTCTTTATTCTCCAAAGGGTTAAGGTGTGATTGCGCTAATAAAGTATTGACTCAGGAGCATCCAATACAATTAACTATTAATTGGATATAAAATACCAACAAACTATTTAAAATGTTAAATTACCACAAAAACGTTAATCTCTCTGTGAAGTCCGTTATCCATTCTTCAATGGCTTCTGCTCTCTGGGCTCTCTCTCTCTCTCTCATTTTGGCCTCACTCTCCTCTGCCGCCCTCGCGGGTGTCCCTAGGAGGCCCGTTGATGTACCCTTTGGCCAAAACTACTACCCCACTTGGGCTTTTGATCACATCAAGTACCTCAATGGAGGTTCTGAGGTTCAACTTTATCTAGATAAATACACTGGTACTTTCCTGCTCATCTTCATGATTCATTTCTTTCTTTGTCCAACGAACTTATTCATCACTGAGCTACCATTTTGAATAGGCACTGGCTTCCAGTCCAAAAGTTCCTACTTGTTTGGACACTTCAGCATGTACATCAAGATGGTTCCCGGGGATTCTGTCGGCACTGTCACTGCTTTCTATGTAATAAACTCTTCAAGTTTCAAATTTTTTACACTCTAATCTAGTTCGAGTGCTCTGTTTTTCTTCCTGGTTCGGGATATGTTTGTGTGACTCGTTGTTGTGAATGGAACTGTGCAGCTTTCTTCCCTGAACTCGACCACGATGAAATAGACTTTGAGTTCTTGGGGAACAGAACAGGGAAGCCGTACATTTTGAAAACCAACGTCTTCACTAGAGGCAAGGGTGACAGAGAACAGAGAATCTATCTCTGGTTTGATCCTTCCAAAGAATACCACAGATACTCTGTTCTCTGGAACATGTATCAGATAGTGTGAGTACTCCACTTATACACCCTTTTCCCCCAAAAAATATGGAATAACAGAGATGAAAATGGTGGTACAGGTTCTACGTAGATGATGTTCTGATCAGGGTATTCAAGAACAGCAATGACTTGGGAGTGAAATACCCATTTAACCAGCCTATGAAGATATACAACAGCTTGTGGAACGCCGATGGCTGGGCCACAAGGAGTGGGTTGGAGAAGACCGATTGGTCCAAAGCTCCATTCATAGCCACTTCCACATCAACGGTTGTGAGGCCTCCGTGGAGGCACTCAGGCCAAGCGATGGTGGGACCAGGCCGAATTCCGTGACCTCGACACCGCCCAATGGCAGCGCCTCCGGTGAGTTCGCAGCAAGTACACCATTTTACAACTATTGGACCGATCGTATAAATATAAAATCATGAAGTGATTAACGGACTTCACTGAGGGCGGCAGAGGAGAGTGAGGCCAAAATGAGAGAGAGAGCCCATAAAGCAGACTTCACGGAGAGATTAACGTTTTTTGGTACTTTAATATTTTAAATAGTTTGTTGGTATTTTAGGTCTAATTAATAGTTAATTGTATTGGACACTCCTGAGTCAATAATTTATTAGCCAAACCACACCTTAACCCTTCTCCAAATATGTAAAAAATATAGTTTTGATAAACTTTTAGAGGAGACAATGTCGGCTAGAATAGAGAGAGAATATTTCACATAGGGAGACAATTTTTAGGATTAACCCTATAACTTTTCTGTTTTAAAAAATTAACAAAACTTCTCTTAAATATAAAAAAATTGAAACGATATGCTATATTTTTAAATGAAATCAACCCTAAATTTCGTATAAAGTTTCAGATGAGTTATGCTGTTTTCATTTTGCTTTCTGATCATTTTATATTTTTTTATCAATATTTTTTATTTTAGTTCGAACTCAAATAATTCTATTGATGTCTTATCAATTCTCAAAAACGTATGTAACTTTTTTTCTTGAAAACAAAAAATGTTTCTGTGATCTTAAATATAAAATGGGATCTTGGAAGGGAAACTCTCGATTAGATAAAAAAAAGTGGCTGTGTAATTTTCTTATTTATTTTTATTTGAAGAGGGGAATTGTGTGGATTATAACGAGAGGATTATTGACTTCTTACTATTTTTCATCCATTGTGAATTAAAAAAAAAATTTAAGAACTGAAAAATAAAAATAATCTCTTTAATATTATTCTTTCAAAAAATAATTTTTATTTTAAAAATCAACATTTTAAAAAATTCAAATATGGACCGTTCAAAATAATATCTAAATGGTCTATATATGTTTAGCTCTTTATTAGGGAAACTGATTCCAAAATAATAAACAGAAACATGCCACATGAAATTTTCCAACATTCATTCATGGCAAGTTAGGGTCAAAATTTTGAGTAATCTTATGCTCCCTTCCTATCTGTAAATTGTATAGATTAAGAAATAAGTTGAATTTGTTAATTAAAGACAATAAATGTATTAGAAATGTATCTTTTTGTCTAAACATTATCTTCTTTTCCTGCCTAAATATTCTCTTATTTATATAGAGGGTAAGTGAGAGAGAATAAATTGAAAAGAAGAAAAAAAAAAAAAGGATAAAAGAGAGTGTCTATGGGATTAAAAAGTAATGTGAGAGAGGATATGGGAAAAGGATAATATATATAATTAATTAGGGTTGAAAATTAAAAAATGTATGAAAGAGTCAGATAGAATGCTTGTTAACTGAATTCCTGGGATTTCAATTATTTCAAGTTGAAATTTTGCTATTCGCAACTGAATTTCAGCCATTTAGAAGTCAATATTTTTAATTATAGTTAATCCCCTTTCAAGGTCTCAAAATGTTACTTGCTTTAGTATTACTCCCTTTACATGTTCTAATTATAAAAGCTAGTTGACTTTTTTTGGAAAGATTAAGGAAGCTAATTAAATTACTTTAAAGTATTTTT
Organism: Acacia acuminata; assembly: GCA_019022655.1. Taxonomy (NCBI): domain Eukaryota; kingdom Viridiplantae; phylum Streptophyta; class Magnoliopsida; order Fabales; family Fabaceae; genus Acacia; species Acacia acuminata. The sequence goes on along the minus strand of JAFJYI010000416.1, from coordinate 132,101 downwards.
ATTTTTATTTTTATTTTTTTCTTCAAACTTATTAGTTTGACTAATAAACTAATATATAATCTAAGAATATTTAACTATGAAATGATCAAGTAACTTATTTAGCTTCCTTAATCTCTCCAAAAAAAATCAACTAGCTCTTATAATTAGGATCAGAGTAATAATATATTTGATAGATCATGTTGATATCCTTCGAACACAAAATAGGTCATTAAAAGGATACTGAAGACCCACTAAAAAACAAATTTGGATTCATTTACAAGGCTTGAACATAAAACTATTGCTTCTTCCACTTTGCCTAGACTCCAAAACCAAAAGACTTGGCAATATTTCATAATTTAGTAATCACATTTTACTATATTATTACTCCATCCGGTCCTAATTATAAGACATATTTAACTGAATTTGGAGAGATTAAGGAATGAAATTAAATTAGTAAATTTTTACTCATTTTCCTAAAATGCCCTCATATAAATTTAAAATGACATAAGTAAAAGTAAATCAATAACTTATGCCACATACCTCTCCGACCTATTTTTTTCTCATTGAAATAATGATCTTGCTATATATACATATATGTGTATGTATACATATATCTACACACACACATATATATATATATGCATATATACACAAACACACATACAAATATATAGACACACACACATATACATATACATAGACACACATACGCATACGCAGATATATATATATGTACATACACACATATATATATGTCTATATGTCTATATATATTTGTGTGTAGACACACACACACACACTCATATATATCTGTGTGTGTGTGCACGTGTGTAGACACACATATATATACACAAACACATATATATAGACACACGGAAAAACCACATATATATCTGTGTGTGTGTGTGTGTTTATATATATATATATATATATATATATGAAAAATTAATATTAGTTGATCAATAAATAAATTAAAATCCAATAATTTAAAAGTTTCAAAGACGAAAAGTATATACGCACCCATATACATATACTTATAAAAAAAACCAAACACACTTGAGATAATAAAATAAGGGTATTTTAGGAAGAAATTGATAAAAAATTAAAATTTTGTTCTATAATTAGGACCAAAACCAATTCCTAAATGTTGCCTTATAATTAGGACCGGATGAAGTATTAAGTAAGAACTAAACAATAATGGGTTAAGATGTAATTTTACTAATAAATTTCTTTCCTAAGAACGCTTAGCACAACTAAGTTTTGGAAGAGACAAAAATACCAACAAACAATTTAAATAGTGTAAATTCACCAAAACCGTTAAATTTCATCAAACGTATGTTATATTTACCAAAGCCAATTTGAAGTAAAACTTAAGAAACGTTTGATAAAATTTAACAGTTTTGATAAATCTGCATCAATCAAATTGTTTATTGGTATTTTTGCCGCTTCATAAAATTATTTGTGTCAAACGCTTCTCAAGAAAAACTTTATTATTAAAATTGCACCTCAACCCAACAATAATCATAGAACCCTTTAGCATTTTGTTGATTGGAGTTGCAACGCTATCATTAGAGTCCGTTTGGATGTAATTTTTGGAGAATAACTTTTGGGATTTACGAAATGAAAATGGCTTTCGGATAAAAATGATAGTGTTTGGATAACTTCAAAACCTAAGTTTTGGCAAAAGTTTGCCAAACACTCTAAAATTGTTCAAAAGCTATTATGCATCAAAACCTATGTTTTAGCAAAAGTTTGTCAAATACTTCAAAATTGTCCGAAACTATTCCACATCAAAACATAGGTTACCAAACACTCTAAAAATTGTCCATAAGCTATTCTCGCATTAAACCTAAGTTTTGGATCCAACACTTGGATTTGTAAAAAGCTATTTTTTTAGCTTTTTCTCTCTCCTTTGCCACCTAAGTTTTGTAAAAATCTTTTTTTTTTTAGCTTTTTCTCTCTCCTCTTTGCCATTATCATTATTTTTTTAGTACCGGTTAGTATCCTTAAATATTTTTTTAGTAACCTTTCAAAGTACATATTTTTTCAAGATTAGTCATTACTCGAGAAATATATTTTTAATATCCTAAATTTTTTTCAAGTTAAAGTATTTTTTCAACCTTTAAGTATATTTTTAGTACCCGTTAGCACCTTAAAATTTTATTTTAGAATTAGTCAATACGCTAAAATATTTTTTCAAGATCCTAAAATAAATTTTTAATATCATAAGAAATATTTTTTCAGTACCAGTCACTATTAAGTATCTTTTTAGTACTGTGAGTCCCTGAAATATTTTCTAAGATCAGTCATTACCACGAAATTTTTTTTTTAATATGCTAAAATAAATTTTTAAGATCATGAAATATTTCAAAGTACTTATGGTGGTACTAGAGTGGGAAGTCGTAGGCCGACCCTCCGTGGCAGTGAAGAGTCGAGGGCTTAACAAGGCCTAGCTCCCAAGGTCTAGGGGGAAAGAAAAACATTTTTTCCAAAGCCCTACCCTCTAGGGTCCTAAGTTACTATTCCAAATTATAACTATTTTTCCTCCATTTTCTTCAAAGAAATATAATTCGTAAATTATAACAATTAAAGTTCTAGTTTATTAAATAAATATTGTCAATATTAATATCAAAACAATAAGAATCATTTAACAAATAAGCATAGTCACTAATTTATAATCAAAAGCAATTTCAACGACATTTGATTGTACTACTAAGTTATATTAGTATGATGACTATTATTGTTGTCATCTTTGCTACTATCATCAATTTCAACGACATTTGATTGTACTTCACTTTGAGTAAGCTCTAATTCGTGAGTAAGAATATCATGAATTTCTTCTCCCACATCATGAACGCATCTATAATCTTTATCTGCAATAAATAATAAACCAAATAATAAAATTAAATCATAGTTATTATGTATTTGTGTATCTGTACTTAAATTGATAAATAACTCTATAACAAATACAAAATACATATAAATTAGTAAATTACCATCATATGTGAATCCATACATCTAAAAATTAATAATAATGAATTAAAAGGCCTGCAGGGCCAGCCCTTTTAAGCTCGAAGCCCTAGAGGGCTGGCCTGCAAGGCTTATTTAATTAAACTCCTCTAATTTTTAAGCTCGGCCCTTTAAGGGCCAGGGCTTAAAGAGGCCCGGCCCGATGAGCTCGACCCGATTTTCCAGCTCTAACTAGTAATGAAAAAAATACTTCATGATCTTAAAATTTTATTTTAGGATATTAAAAAAATATTTCAAGGTAATGGCCGATCTTGAAAAAAAAATTCATGTCTTGACGGTACTAAAAAGATACTTAAGGATCTTGAAAAAGTCCTTCATGATCTTAAACATTTATTTTAGGATATTAAAAAAATATTTTAGGGTAATGACTAATTTTGAAAAAATATTTCGGATCTTGACGTTTTTAAAAGGAGACTTCAAGATACTGAAAAAATACTTCATGATATTGAAAATTTATTTTAAGATATTGAAAAAATATTTCAGAATGCGAAGAGTGCTAAAAAAATACTTAAGGACACCGACTAGTATTAAAAAAAATACGATGATGGCGAGAAGAGAGAGAAAAAACTAAAAAAAAAAAAAAAAAAGCTTTTTACAAAACCTAGGTTTTAATACGGGATAGCTTTCCTGGACAATTTTTGGAGTGTTTGGTAAACTTTTGTTAAACTTAAGTTTTGATGCAAAATAACTTCTAGAAAATTTTGGAGTGTTTGATAAACTTTTACCAAAACCTAGATTTTGAATCCTTCCCCTCTTATTGAGTACGAATGGCTCAAATGAAGTTCAGAGGCATTTTTGCCACAAAAGCGCAAAACACGTTTCAAGTAGTTTGTGCAAGATTGTGGGCTTAATTTTCCGTAGAAGGAAGGATGATATTGATAATGATACAAATAGTAATAACATATTCCTCTTATTTTTAATATAAGATCTATTTAAGAAATTGATCTTGATTTTAAATATAAGACCTAGTTTTTATATATTTATCAACTTTTTTTGAATTCACCCCTATAGATAACAATAATCGGGATGAGAGAGAATGAGATAATTAAGGAAAATGACGTTTAGAAAATACATGGTATATTAATTAAATTTAACTAACTTCCTTAATTTAATCAAATTAAATAAATATGTGTTATATTAAGGATATGAGGGATAATGTTGTATTTTTGAACAAATCCCACCAATCATAACGTTCAAAATCAATTTGATTCGTTTATGGTACAAAATAAATTGGAAGAAAATCATAAAATATGTGAGGAAGCTCCACTCCTTTAAACCATAAGACATAGAGTTAAGCTGTAAATTTAACAATGAACTATTTTCCTATGAATACCCAATAGAATGAACTATTTTAGGTGCAAAAATAGATGTAATCAATTTTTTTGGTACCATATATAACAACGCCATTAACTTTGGATTAACTTTCGTTACTTTTTATATAGTGGGTCCCACTAGTTTTCGCACTATATTATTTTATTATATTTTAGAAATACTTGCCTTATTTAATGAGAAAATATCACTTAGAAAAAAAATACAATAATTTTCTTACTTTATTTTTTTTATAAGAGGATTTACAAGACAAATAAATGGATTTAAAAGAAATTTTTACAAGATAAATATGTGAATGACTAAAATTGTTTAACTCTTTGGATTCTTTTAAATCTCTTTATAAGATCAATATGGTCATTCATAAAATAAGGGAATTTATAAAATATCGGGAAAAATTACTTAGAAATAATCTCAGAAGAATTACAGGCCTTACGGATGGCAATGGCTTCATTCTGAGGTGCATCCAATAACACTCGACAAGCCTAAGCTTTCCCAACTTTTGCAATCAAAATTCAAAAAAGATATATTGCTAATATATATAATGATTATTTGCATCAAAATAAAATTTGTATGTATGTATGTAAAATATTATAGAAAGATTACTCAAAATCCTTCAACTCAAAGTCTACATCGTCCTTTTTCATAACCAAATTACATAATTTAAAAAAATAATTAAAATTAGTTAAAGGTAATAAATAAATAGGAAATAAATTATTTTTCTAAAACATAACCTTATTTATAAAATGGCAAGTAAAAGAGCAATAGAGTAGTAAAGAGTGAATGTAGCATATATGGGAAAGAGATGAGGAAAGAGAGTGGAATTAATTAGAGGCAAAATCGTGAAATACAAAACAACAAATATAATTCAAATTTCAATCTCCTACGGGGAAAAATCTGGAAGGAGTACTACTTGTTTTTTTCAGTCTATTACCTTTGCAATAACTTTTTAGCTTTTTTTTTTTTTTGATAACTAAAATGGTGGCAAGTGTGCAACCATTCCGGCGGGGGTTGTTAGCGGCAAAGCCTCCTAAACGGGCGACTCCAGGAATCGAACCTTTCCCACTTCATTGGTGGGGAACGTCTTGGGGCCTTGGCCAACTACCCGATCGGGTAACTTTTTAGCTTGTTTTTGGTCTTCAAACATTTATACCACACCATACATCTTCATATATACGGATTGAAACCAAAAACCCAACACGCTACAAAAGTAGATCAAGTATGCGTCAGTTTCTTCAAGAGAAAATAAGCAAATAAACACACTATGTCTATATTCCAATCAACAAGGCTTATCCAGCTAAGTAGAGTTAGTTACATTGATCATATAGTATAATTATGTTCTATCAATAACTAAATCTTTAAATAAAATATTAACAAAAAATTCTGCTCAATTCCCTCATTGAATGTTCTCTTCCTGTTTAGATCCTCTTATTTTTAAGCTAAAAACTACTTTTAAGCTAAAGCTAAAAAATAAAATAAAATAAAATAAAAAAGTGAAAAGCTGTTTAATGATTATATAAATTTTTTAATTTAAAAGTTACTTAAAAGCTTAAATTAAAAATAAGTTGTTTAACAAAATTTTTGTTATAAGCACTTTTTCCCTAAATTCAGTAATCGACGCTCCAGTTCTTCCATAAGCAAATCCTCATTTTCATCCATTATCAGTATCTAAGCCCAAACGATACAGCAGATATTTAATAATCCAGTCCCAAGCTATCTCCTCTTCGCAGGTTAATGCGATAAGCAAGCCCATATGATGCACTTGAACTTGTCGCCGACAGTTTTTTGTTTCAAAACTTTCTTAACAAACGCCGTCTTGCCGGAACAACCCATCCCACAAATCCCGATGGCTGTGAAATCATCACCGGACGATGTCAAGAGCCAATCGACCATTACCTTTTCACGTTTATAAGAAACATCGTCCACAATGCAAGTATTTGGTGGGGTTGTATGATGTAATACCGATCATCCCACAGCAGCAAATTCGTTTGGGTGGAAGAATCTTGCTGTGGGATTTCTCTGTTTGCCGTTTGCGATTTTGGTTGCAATCTCATCATCATGGAGTTCAAATCCAGGTTGATTGCGCGATGAAGGCTGCAGGTTCTTAAAAGAGCTTATAAAAAAAAAAAAAAGCTCCTCGCTGGAGCTTTTTTATAAAAACTTTTTTTTTTTATTCTAAAATAAGCTCTTATCATTATAAGAACTTTTTTAAAAACCTGTTTGGTCTCACTTCTACTTATAAGGAGAAGATAATCTAAAACTAACAGGCACTAAGTGCATTTTTTAAGGGACTTTTCATACTATTTGATTTTTCCTTCTAACTTTTTCTGAATTAAAAATGTACTAAAAATTAAAAAGGAAAATCTCCATCAAACTCTGCATCTTCTACAAATAACTTCTCAGCTTTGAAATTTCAACCCTTCCAACTTTTTCTGAATTAAAAACAATGTACAATATGTCCTAGTAGAAACAGGAACTACAAAATGAAAGGGAGCCAGGGGGTAAATCACACAACTCTTCCAACTTTCACACTACAAAATGCTCCGCATTCCACAAATTTTTATAAGCACTTCACAGAAGTTCATCTCTGTATTTGTCAAATTAAGCTTTTCAAGGTTTAGTTCCAGCTATATCTTCTAGTGTGAGATTTAGTGTATCAACAGAACCTTTCTTCACATCTTCTCCACGAGCTGCTAAGAAATCCTCAACACTTCCGGGTTCGCCAAACCACCCCAGATGATCTGCAATCAGGTGTAGATTATTACAGCCACCACATCTTGCAACCACCACGCCTTTCTCATAGGATTCGCGACAAGCCGTCTTGATGGATCTTGTTTCGCAGACCTTACAGGTGAAAATCATAGCAAGATCATGCCTTGAGGATGTTTTTAAACTGGAATTGGCAGAAAATTTTACAGCAGAACTATTGATAGTGGTCTCCGGGTCAGAACTAGGCTTAACACTGAGAGCTTCTTTATTTTCTGAGTCTTCTTCGCTTACATAGTTAGTTGGATTTGTGTGCGTCTGGACTTCTCTTTTACTAAGTCCATATCTGGTTAATATCGCATTGATAGAAGAACACGAAAAGGATGCTGCAAATCACCCAAAAACATCAAATGAAAAAAAAATGCAGTGGTAAAACAAGGAGATAATAAAAATCCTTTTCTTTTGGACAATCAAGTATCTAGTACAGTACCAGTACTAATTCGTGTTCAAGTATTGTTAGGTCCCAAATGGGGGTATACTTTTATAGCATGATTTTTCACATCCGCAAGACATGGGCATCACATCTATTCATCCTTGAATGTACACAAATAAAAAAATTTATGGACCCATCACGTAGAAATAAATCCAGAGAATTAAGTACTAAAGGCTAAAGCTAAGGTTCACAAGAGGCTTAAACATGCAATTAGTTGAGCAGGAGGAGAAGCTCACAAATTGATACTTGAGAGCATGACCATATTACTGATACACGCCATCAACCAACCGCCCCCCCCCCCCCAAAAAAAAAAAAAAAACACCAAAAGAAAAACAAAAAACCAAAAGAAAAACAAAAAACATAAAAAAAGAGGATAACAACAAACATCTTAATCATCAGCAAAAAAAATGCCAGGTATAATGTTAAATTATTCAAAGCAGGGTCAAATTACAACCATATAAACAACTTCTCCTTTTTCTTTCCAAACCCTGTTTCTATATTTACATAAAACGTTCAGCAGCAGATTAAAACAAATTTTCCTTGATTAATATTACACTAATAGACAAATGCCAAGAGAATACTGCAAATAACCACACAAAAAATAAACAACAAAACAAGTGTAGTAGTGATACACTGAGACAACTGAAACCCTGCTTCTAGTATCCTCATGAACATGGATCAACAATCATCTAGTATCCAGTACAGCACTACAAACTAATCCATGTTTGAGTATTGGCAGCTCCCAGATGAGGGGCTGCTCTTGTAGCATGCCATAGACAACAAATTATACAAATAAAACCTTTTATTCATCCATCGGGTTGAAATGTGTCCAAAAAAATGAGTGCTTAAGGCTAAAGCTAAGGTGCACAAGAGGCTCAAAATTAGTTGGGCAGGAGATGCTCAAGATTTCATGCTTAAGACTATGACCATATTACTAATACATATTATCTAACAAAAATAGAAAAAGGGATAAGATGGGAAGCCATAATCTTCTACAGAAAATGCCGAATATAAATTGATGGGTACCTAAGTGGGATGAGAAACCCTACCATAGAAGCAGCTGTTAAAATGGGAGAACAAACCCACTTAAATACAGCATTAAACATCCCATATTACTCAATATGGGGCTTAGCATTGCACAATACCAAGTATCCATCGTAAACATTATATTATTTAGAGCAGGGTTCATTTACAACTATACAGGCCTCTTTTTCATAGTCTTTCTAATCCCAGTTTTTCTCTAACAAGATGAAGTCCTTTTCTCTTTTCTTTTCTTTTAATCAAAATAGTTTTGACTTTTGACTCCGATGCAGTATCAAGTTACAGGCTCTAACTAGTTTAGACTATGCAGCATCTAAGTAACACTCTAGTATATAACCTGTTAGGACATATATCTTAGGGAATATATTGTAATTGATATAGAATCAATTAGCATCCCCATCAATCAGGGATTAGGAAATCATCTTTAAGACCCATTATCACTAGGCTCTCCCCTCTTGTATAAATATACCCTGTCTAAACACAAATAGACACAACTTTCAGATTATATTTCTCACTATCTGTTTACAATACCAAGTATCCACCATAAACATTATATTACTAAGAGCAGGGTCCATTTATAACTATACAGACCTCTTTTTCATGTCTTTCTAATCCAGTTTTTCTCCGACAAGATGAAGTCCTTTACCCTTTTCTTTTCTTTTAATCAAAGTAGTTTTGACTTTTGACTCCAATGCAGCATCATTTATGTTGAAGTTACAAGCTCTAAGTAGTTTAGACTATGCAGAATCTAAGTAACACTCTAGTATGTAAACCAAGTATCATTACCGTAAACATTCGTCATTGGTTCAAGTAAACACATCAGCCTTGTCTAATTAATAATTAGACCAGGAAAAACTACACAAACAAGAAAATGTCAAAAACAATAACAGAAATGAAAATTTTAAAAACGGTATTTCTGCATTTCAAGATGAAAAAGCTTAGTACACATGAAAAGAGACAAGCATCAAAACCTAAGTCATTAGCTATTCAATTTAGTAAATATACTCTTTTTCCCCTAAGGGTCTATCAAGGCAGATGAAAAGAAGTACAAACCTTCAGTGTTTGGGTTATGAGGGTATTGTCGTGAAAGAAACGGAATCAACCACTGCTGCAATTTCCTTGCCGCCATGGGAATACTACTGCTAAGATGTGAGCTATTTCAGGGTTTATTTCCTCGTTTGAGATTAATAAATCCCTAATTCTGTGGCTTTTGACCTGATTATGGTAAGAAATAAAGTACAATAAAATTAATGAATCGCTGAACTCTGAAACTAAAGCTGAGTAACGGGGAGCCAATTTAAACCTATTTTCATTGTCACTGCGTGAATAAAATCTCAACTCTTCATTGAATCATATAATTTTTTCCAGCAGAAACACAGAGACAAAGCAAATAAAGAATAACTCACGGAAAAGCTGCGAGCGCCGAGCGACTTGCAAGATTGACGAGTGACGACTAAGCAGGAAGGGTTTGTTTAATTTCAGGGCCGTTTGGATCAAAGAAAGAAAAAGATGGGAATGAAAATGAAAAAAATGAAATGGAATGAGAAATATTTCCCTTGATGCCTTTATTTGGTAATAGAAAGGAAAATTGGTTAATAGGAAAATTTTTGTTTTATTAAAAAAAAATCAGAAAAATGACGCAAAATGTCATTTTACCCTTAAATATAAAATATTATTTCAAATTACACAACACCAACGCCTTTTCGCTAATCACAACGTAAGTATTTGTTAATAAATTGAAAATCACTCAAAAAGATTATTAAAAATAATATAAATGAGTTTGAGTGAAATTAAATAAGAATGGATAATAACCCAAAGTGATTAAGATAGAGATTAAAGTTACCAATTTAATATTTAATATTCTGAAGATCCAAACGGGGTTTAAGAAACAGAGAGATGAAAGAAGAAAATGACGTTGCATCTCTTCTGCAAGATTTTGTGTATTTTTTTTTTAATTAAAAAAAATATGGTGCAAGTAATATTTTGTTACTCGGGTAGTTTTGAAAGTAAAGTATAAGAAGAAAGAAGTACCACCATAGAGTATGAAAGCTGCTTGTGTAACAAGTATGTTTACCCGGGTAATATCGAGCACAGTGAGAGTTTTTATAAAAAAGTTGCTTCACGAAATTACTTGAGCAACGGACCTATTTACTCGAGTAAATTTGCACAGGTGATTTTAAAACAGGATAGGCACATCCGACGCTACTTCGGAAAACACCATCCACTCCTATTGTGTTGACCCAGTAATCATACGAGGAAAATATTTTATTTGGAACCTTTTGGTAAATAGTTGAATTCTTCTGTGTAAGAGATGTGTAATCTTGTTATGTCAACTGTGACTCTAAAATGCATCTTGATGACTTTTTAGAAGCAAAAATCTGTTTGTCTTTGGCTGTAGGCACTAAGGGGTGCTGGTATATTTTGACGCCATATTCCCATCCAATTAATTTCTTGGTTCAATAAAAGCCTATGTCAGCACATCTTGGATGACTCATACTACATGATTTATTTTTACTTGGTGTGCTTCTTTTTGCTCATTCGCGCCAAAGGTTGTGTTTTAATTTCTTTGAATCTCATTTCTTATTTATTGTTTGGAAATGCAGGGAAGTACTAACTTAGAAGCTATCCAGATTATAAAGAAACCTGGAGGATCCTAAATTGCAATGGGGCAAGCATGTACAATAGTCTTGAGAGGGGCTAGAATCATTTTCACGAAGCTTACTCAAGTAATTTCGAAAGTAATATTGAGAGGCTTTGATACTTGCAAAGCAAATGAGCCTTACTCAAATAATGGCTGAAAGTAATTAAATTACTTGCGGAGCAAGAAAACGTTACTTGAGTAAAATATGAAAGTAATATCGAATAATAAGACTTGGTAGAGAAGAAAAACATTACTTGCGAAGTTTGAAAGCATTGCTCAAGTAACTTTCGAAAGTAATGTGAAGGTAAAAAATTACTTTTGGAGAAGAAATAACTTACTTGAGTAATGACGCAAGTAATGTCAAATACCTTGAGAGAGAAAGAGACTGACTGGGATTACTTGCGAGCTATTAAGTCTTACTCAAACGCGAAAGTGATAAAATTACTTGCGGAGAAAAACTTCTTTACTTGAGTAGTTTCGAAAGTAATTTTTGAAAAACAGGGTCCATATTACTTGCAAAACAAAAGTGTATTACTTGAGTAACAACGGAAAGTAATGTCAAATGAAATAATTACTTGCGGAGCCAAAGAGTCTTACTCAAGTAACATTGAAAGTAATATAGGACAAACACTTTAAAAGCGACAGTTTCTAAAACTACTCGCAGAGCAAATGAACATTACTTGAGTAACCATTGAAAGTAATCAAATTACTTGCCAATGGAATCCTCATTACTTAAGTAATCCGAAAGTAATAACATATAGTTTTCAATAGATTTTCATAAGAAGTTTCAATTCAATAAAGATAATTACTTTGAGTAACCAAGAACATCTTGCAATAACATAGCCTTATATTCGAGTTAACCTCGTTTTTGGACGAGTGAACAGCATCCCGCAAAATGAGGGGATGAGGGAGAAAACCAAAATGCAATAACATAACTTTAGGAATTTATATTAAACGTAGGTTAAATACAAGATATTGTCTGTCATTTTGCTAATTGCACTACTTGACAAAATTACGTGGGGGACAAAAACAACCCACCCATCAAACTTCTCAAAAATTCAAAATAAGATTAGACAGACTTTTTTCTCAAAAATATTGAAGATAACCACGCAAATCTATGTCCCTAGCAATGCCCATATCCATGTTGCCTTGAATGCGGTAGGAATCTTCTCAATCGAATTGAGTAGCTGTTGGGAAGAGACAATCTTAATTTGGGCAGTGGTCAGCTCGTCCACGTGAGATCAGGAACTTCCAACAAATATTGAAACAGGTCACCTTCCAATGGTCGATCCTCGACTCGCTTCCATTTCCATCACCTCCGGTCTGCAGCGACAAAGAGGCCACCGTCAGCAGCTTCTTCTTCCTCCTTCCACAATGTTTTCCGGCGTCACTCTCTTCCTCTCTCCATTGTCACTCTCTTTCTCTCTTCCATATGATCAGGACAAAATGGACTTTAGCCCATTTTCATAGCCGGTGGAAAAGAGCTTGCCACCATTTTTGGTGGGACCCATTTTCCCTTAAACGTGGGAGAATGGCGTACGGCAAGAAAATATTTTCTAGGGAAAATTTGAGCCAAATGGGCGCCGCCACTGGAAAATTTCAATTTTCCTTTTCCCTCTCCCGATTTTTTCAATCCAAACGGGGCCTCATTCTTCATCCTTTGCGAGTTCAAAAAAATGGAAGGGTATTTATGGCCCGTTTGCTTCACGGAACTTAGGAGAGAATGGGAACTTAATAGAATTCCCCACCAAAAACGTGTTTGGTGCACCAAGTGCCCAGTAACCTAAGTTCTCGGGCCCACACCAGGCCCACCACTCTTCCCTCATATTGGGAACTTGAGATCCTACCAAAATTGGTGGGATCTCAAGTTCTCATGTCACTATTCACTTTTTTGGATAGATTTACCCCTAAAATTCAAACTTGGTGAAAAGTTCGAACTTGGTGAGAAAGTTCGAATTTGGAGAAATTTTTTTTCCATGAGTTCGAACTTAACAAGAACAATTTTTTAAAAAATATATATTCTAGCAAAAAAAACATTTTTCTTTTTTATTTTGAATTAATTTATTTTGAGGGTAAAATAGACATTTCCTAATTCTTTACCAACTACCACCCCTTCATTTTCTTCCTATGAAACAACTCAAGCCATCTTCCCTCATCTTTCAAATCTTCCTTTCCCTCCCCACCAATTCTTTATACCAAATGGGCTCTTAGTGTTTTCAACTTGGGCTTGTCATGGTTCTTTTTTTTTTTTTTTTTTTTTTTTTCATGTAATCAAGCATCCAACCTCTCAAGTGATAACATTTTGAAAAAAAAAAAAAAAAACAAATATCTAAAGATTTTGCTAAAACTATTTTAGGGGAAAAAAAGAATACAGGAACAGGTCCACAATCTCTTGTAACTAATGCAAATAACATTTTGATATGCCATATTACAGGTACATAAGTTTAAATGTCCTAATTAGGAGGTAAACCCCTGGAAGATTATAGAAGCGCAAGATGAGCCTTGTTTAACAAAAGCATATGCATTGAATAATTTGTTTTTTGAATGAGAGAAAGTACCACTCCAATTCTGAAATTCTAAAATGGTTACTCTAATATACAAAATAACATATTGGTTAGCAAGTAGGAATCTGGAACGTCAAAATGTAATTTACTTACTTATATGCCCCTTTTCACTTATGTTTGTTTCCTTCTTCTCTCTTACTTTGAGTTGGTCGATATGAGTCTTTTGCCCCTCACCGCTGGAAATCCCCTTCAATTCATCTCTTTCCCCATAGTTGTCATCGCTGTCGAGCTTTTGAGATTGTGGTTCATTGGAAAGCCTTGGTCGGGCACAAGGAGCAAGCCACATGAAAGTTTTATTTTCCTTTGATTTCTTTATAGTGAGTCTACAAAAAATTCGCTCCAGCTTATGATTGGCACATTGCTCATTCAAGTAAGCATCAATACATTGAAATGAATTTTCCCAATACTTTTCATTGCACAACCCTGCATTGCACCTTGTTGGATGCTTTGACCAACAAAGAATAAATTTGCTATTTTGGGAAGTAGCCTTCTAGTGCTAATCGATGAAGAGAAATAACCAAATAATAAGCCTAAAATTTTGACCGTTTGTGTCACCAATACAACGCTTGCTTCTTCTTTCCAATATAATTAAATAAAGCTAACACTATAAAAAAAACTTGAAATTACCCATAGAATCTGAGACAGAAATCAGTCTGTCGCTAATTGGAGATGGATTACCAATGGAAAGTTGTTAGAAATATTACAAGATTTTTTAAAAAAACTAAATAAAATAATTCCCTAGGTAATTTGACAAATTCCATTACCCACGAATTCCGTTGGTAATATTATGGTTTTTGTTTTTAAAAAATAAAAAACAATTACCTACAGAATTCTATAGGTAATTTTGCGGTTTTTTGTTAAAAAAAATGAGAAATAATTACTTATGGAGTTTCGGTGGGTAGTTTTAGGTATTTTTTTAAAAAAATAATTAAACAAGTATTTGTTTTTATTTCATTTGTTGTCAAGACCCGTCAATTAGATACTCTTGCAGTCTTGCCAAGTTGGTGTGCATACTAAGGCCACAGTGCCCGAGTTCGACTCTATTGACGGTCAGTTTGGTGGTAATTTTTTTGTTGATGCCAATTGTTAAAACTCATATGAAAGAAAAAAAAAAAAAAAAAAAAAAAGTTCCATGGTGGTGCTTGGTTCAAACACCAGATGGGAGAGTATAAGCAAAACAGCCTAACCAACTGATTTAGGAGATTATTTGGATGTTTTGCGAAATTTATTGTATGCATATTAAATATTTGTAAACCCTAAATCCCTAAATAAAATTCGAGCTTCCCATTTTTAGTCCGGCGTCTCTTTTGTTTTTCAGTCCTGCATGAATTTGCTCTTTTCCTCCCATGCAAAACATTCTGCCGAAAATAATCTCCCTTCACCTCTCTCAAGTTCAACAAGGCCGTTTGTGAAATCTCCCATGCAAAAAATTTTACCTGTTTGGATTTTTTCTATCACGTTTAAAATCCCTAAATCTGCACTTTCTATCACCTTTGTGAAGGTGTGAGTAAGAGATTTCGTAGCCAATAACAAAATCCGGTGCCTGTCGCTACTGGGCCTCAACCACCTGCTATTTGGCCTAGAGTGTGAGCAAGAAGAGGGTAAGCCACTGATCCCCATAGCATTGCTGAACAGGTAAGGCACATGTATAATTTCGGCCCTCTAAGTTCTCTGTCGCTGAACATGAGACTCTGTTCTTGGCGTTTTGTTTTTGGTCCAATCATGCCTTTATCATTTTTCCATATTATTTCCTTCCGTCCTTCCTTCCTTCATTTCATTTCTTTTTTTTAAAAAAAAAAATTGTCTGCAATTGTATGCTGTGAAACTGATATTACTGGTGAAATCCTGTTGGTATTGCATTTTTTGGAATTTTATATCTTATGTGTGTTATTCATGATGGTGTAAGTGTGGGAGCATAACTAGGTCTTGTCAAGTTACATTTGGGGAGCTTCACTTCAATATGGAAATCTTCTACTTGGTCAAATAAACGTCATATATCTCATTTGAAAGTGCAATTTAATGGGGTTGCTGATTTATGATAAAACGTTCAGCGTATATTAATGGGCCTGTTTGGGTTGGCGGTAGAAAACGATGGCTTAAAAGCTATCTAACTTTTTAAAAGCCCAAGGGAAAAAATCGGGTTGAAAAAGTCGTTGTGTTTGGATTGTTAGTCTAGCTTTTTCCGGTAAGTAGCTTTTTTCTCAATGATGAGTGTTTGGATTGCCACTCTGGCTTTTTGCAGAAGTAGCTTTTTTCTCAATGATTAGTGTTTGGATTATTATTTGAAAAGTCAGTTAAAATGGAAAATGACTGAAAAGGGCATGAATCATATTAAATACTACTATACATATTAGTTGTATATATTAGGAAAATAAAAAATTTTAATTTCAATTTTAATTTGGAACCAACTTTTGAAGGACCGAAAAATTGTATTACCTTAATTTTAATTTGGCTATATAGATAGAGAGAGAGAGAACACTAAAATATAAAATAAAAAGCAAGGTGGTTATGAAAGAGGATATATAATAGGAAAGGTTACACACTATTTTACCAATCTTTTTTTCACAATAATAACCGAATATATCTTTTTTAAACCGCATTTCAATTATAATTTTTTTTTCATGTTTTTATTTTCAAAACGTATTTAAATTTACTATTTTTTCATGTTTTAATCTTAACTAAAAGAGAAATTAAAAATTATTTACTACTAGTACTCTCACATACTAATATCCATTTATGAATAATAAGGGCATGGAAAATATGAGGATATATATGAGCTCTGGTTGCTTTGTTGTCTTTTCTATGGATCTGTGATTTCATCTCTCTTACCTCCTCCTTATCGGAATCCCCTCTCTCTCATTCACATTCTCGTATTCCAAACCCACCGAAAAAGGAACCAACTTTTTTATTCCAAACAAATTATTTTGCTGCAAAAAAACTTCCTCAATCAACGCACTAATCACCCGCACTTCGTTTTTCTCGCTTCTTCCCCTAAATTCCAAGATCCTTCACCATCTTCTTCTTCTTCTTCATCATTCCTCACTTGTCGTTATCTCCTCACACGCACACATCCATCCATGCCTATAATTCGAAGCCCGATCCATGATATGAGATCCAGTCGCGCCGTGTGGGTGCGCAGACGGTTCCTCAATGGCGGAGCTCAGAATCGATGGCTTGAAGCGAGTTCCCGGGCCAACATGCCTCGGGAGCTTCTCGGGAGGTCTTGCTCCGAATTGAGAACTCCGAGAGCTCTTGGCCGCCGCGCAAGAGTGTGGTGGCCTCGCTACTGAGTTTGCCGGAGTTGGAGGGAGATCACCAAGGAGATCGTTAAGCCCCCTGAAGTTTCCGCCAAGATCACTTTCCCGATCTCCGTCAAGCAGGTTTGTTCACAATGCCGTCAACTAAGGATTTTGCATCGCTTCATGTTCCGCGATTTTAATGGGGGTTTCATCAAATTTTGCTTCGGTTCATATTTATGAAATTTTTCCAAGAATTTTCTCGACTTGAACTTCTGGAATCTCAGGCCTTCTTTGGAGTGAGGTGTCCTTTTTTCATTAGCATCGTTGAATTTTGACATTGAACCGAAGGGCCACCGGGGGAGGGACCGATGACGTTGGGCAAAAAGCTTGGATTCCAAGCGTTGAAAAAGTCCACCACGTTTGGGCAAATGGAAAAAGCCCGCCAACATACTTGATCCAAATAAACAGGGTTCATTAGGCTTTTTTTCACTGATCCATTAGCTTAAAAGCCACTGAATTTTTTGTACTAAAATGCTCTTAAATAAGCTGACCCAAACAGGCCCAATATTGTTATCAAAGAATTTTACTTAAAAAACAACATTTGTTGAGGAACTGAAACTATAAAATAATCAAGCATATCTCAAGTGGCTTCAAACTGAAGGCCAGTGTTGAAGTTGCAGGGAAACAGCAATGAGCATATACAAGTGCTGAAACGTTGTTTTTGTGTTAAACATTCAGAATAGTTCGTGTAGATTTTGGTAGCAAAAGCTTTCACATGTAGTGTAATTACTAATTAGTTGACGTGCTTGAATAGTATTGATGCTTCTTTATTTAGAGTCATGCCAGCCCAAGTGACCTTTCCAGTAAGGCCCATTTGGTAAACGGATTCTGTGGGAAGGAAAAGAAAAATTAGAAAATTCCTTCGTTTGGTACACAATTTGGACAAATCTTTTTGGAAAGCCAAGTTTCCGGCCCACCAATCTTCTCTTATATGTGGGGAGATCAGGTCTTACCAAAATTAGTGGGATCTCAAGTTTCCACGTCACTGTTTATATTTTTTTTTTGGATAAATTTACCTCTCAAATTTTAACTTGGCAAGAAATTTTTTTGCACAAGTTCAAACTTGATAAGAGTATAATCTTAAAAAATATATTTTAGCAAAAAAATTATTTTTATTTTTTATTTTGAATTAATCACTTTTAAGGGTAAAATAAATATTTTTTTATTCTTCACCAACTACTATCATTTCATTTTCTTTCTAACAAACAAATCATTTTTCTTCAAGGCATCTTCCCTCATCTTTCAAAATCTTCCCTTCCATTTCTTTCCCTCTTCAAATTTTTCCCATACCAAACAAGCCCCCGAGAACTTAGATGACTATTCCCTCGCTCCCTTGCACTGACGTAGTTGCTGGGCCCTTGCTTGTTGGTTACATGATGCTCATGTTTTCTCATATAAGTAATGCTTTAACCTCAGCTTGGAGCTTTAACTGATCGAGAAACTATCAAACACATATATATTTGCTATCATTGTCTCTTTAAGCTGATCATTCTTGGATTCTAAATAGTAAATACAGGTCCTTGTAATTGATTTAACATGATTATTTTTAATATGCCAAAATTTTTTCCTTTTTCATTCAGGTCTGTCATGCTTATTAAATTAAATGTTGTGAAATATTTGCCCAACACCATCATACTTTTCTGTGATATCATATTTGCTGAACTTGTGGATTTTCCCATCTTTGTCATCCTTAAAGGTAAGCAACGTGCTGCCTTTAAAGTCATTTACAGATGACAAATCTGATTAACTTGTTTCATCTTTGTTCTCAAATATAAACTCAAAATGCACAAATAATATCATTAATCCATAGGTCATTTCTAGCATTGCCAGCATCTCTATTATGATAAGTTTTATTGTTTTCTGGATTCTGATGCGTCTCCCCTGGCAATTTGAGTGGTTTACTATATCACCAATATTTTGCTTAACATATAGACTTAAAAGAAATCAATCATAGACCTTATTGTCAATGGCAGGTTAATTTGAATTTGAATTCGCATTCTATGATAGAGTTCTCTTCAACTCTTTTCATAAGATCGCATAACCTTTTTATAACAATCATTTTTCTATGTATTGCACAAAGTTTCATGGGTTGTATTGATCTTATAAATAATAAGGCTTGCATTGCAACAAAATTTCTTAAACAAAAATTAAGTAGGCAGCTTCTGTATATTGCACAAAGCTTTTAAAATTAATCATATTATTCACTGTTCATAAAATGAATCAAAGTAAAATCAGATTGTGTATTTATATCCTCTAATGCGAGAAAAGCTATTGATACTACTTCATGCAAAAAGATAGGAAAACAATTTTGGTGTGCAGAGTTGTCCTCATACAGTAGTACTTAAACAATACTCCTATTATTTATTCATATTAACAAAAAGAAGAAAAACAGAGAGACTGAAGTATAAATTATTCAAATAAAAAAAGAAACACAGAGTATTAAATACTCCCTTAATGGCATCAAACATTATTATTATTTTGAAATAAAGTCGAATGCATTTCAACCAGAAATGTTAATCATTACAAAAAAATAACTCTATACTTCACATCACACCATTGAAGCAAGAGTTAAGGAAAATGCTGAAATTAAAATTTAATTGTTGTAATAAAAGAACCTTATCAAAATAAAAATGGGAGAGTCAAATGCATTTCAACCAGATATGAAGTATCTCTTCTTGTTTATTTATAATTAGTTGCCCCATCTTCTGTGTTTGAGATTGGTTTAATTGATGTTGATTGTGGTTCATTTATTTATCAGAAAGATCCTTTTCGTGATGTAGAAGCTACTAATGTTTTTTTTTTCCTCCAACAAGCATGATCAGATTTTGAAACGATTTTTGGGTTATAGACATAAGACAGTATCAATTTATTGATGCTGAAATCGTGTTTGAGATTAATTGAAATTTTGATGATGCTTCTAATTTATTAATCATAGATATAACCATCTTTCCTTCAAATAGCTTGAACAACAGGATAAAATTCTTGGTTCTTAGAATGGAAGTCCAGAACATCAAAGATGGATGTATAATAGAATTAATCCGAGTACTAAATGGGTGACGAAAGAGTTTGAGCAAGGTGTTGATGGGTTTCTTGCATACATATATCAATAATCTTATTCTCAAAAAGGAGAGAGCTTAGGTGTCCATATGTGAAATATAAAAGTAGGTATTATCTAAAGTTTGATGAGGTGAAGGTGCACCTTTATAAGAAGGGTTTCATGTCGAACTATTATGTATGGACGGGTGAAACACAAGAGAAAATCATCAGTCCATGTCTCTAATATCAGGTGGCCTACATTCCCGACAGGGGGCATTTGGAAACCATCTAAGTCAGTATGAGATGATGGTGATGGATACAGCTGGACCAAGTTTTAGGGATAACTTTAATGAAGGTGTTGAAGAGATGCCAAATAGTAATGCAAGAGAATTTTATGACATGTTACGTGTGCCGCACAACAACGGTCGTGGGAAGATTGTGAAGAATCTCAACCACGGTATTTTCCCCGACGTTTCTTGTTCCGTTGGAAATTATTTACCAACGGAATTCCATGAATAATTTTGTTGGTAATTTAAATTATTGGCAAAATTCCGTAGGTAATTTCTGTGGGTAATCTGAATTTTTTTTGTAGTGTAATAACCATAGCTTCTCTTCATTTGCCATTCGGTTGATGCTCTATGCCTCATTACGTGGCGCCACCCAATGCTTGTACTTTGACCGATATCAAACACTCACTAGGTTTCTTGTGGTTTCCACCCAAGGCTTTAAGATGAAAGTCGATCTCAAGCACAACGACGAGATGGGGGAAAAGATGGAATTAAGGTTGAAAGGGATTTCTAGCAATGGGGAAATGATTGGACGAACAGAAGAGATAAAAGGGAGAGAGGGAGCGGCAGAGAGGGATGTGTGTTTTGATTAGTGTTCACATCTTCTTCTTCAATGCGGAACGAGAGCGCACCGAGCTTCACTGCCGATTTAAAGGGCCAGGGAGAGAAGCACTAGAAACAAAAGTGAAGAAGGGCATATAAGTAAATTAATCAGATTTTGAAATTCCAAATTCCTACCATCTGACCAATACGACCTTTTATTTATTAAAGTCTCTTTTTGGAATTTCAAACGGTCCTAATTATAAGACAGAGTTGACTTTATTTGGAGAGATTAAGGAAGCTAAATAAGTCATTTAATTATTTTATTTTTTTTATATTCTTAGATTATATATTAGTTTATTATTCAAACTAATTAGTTTAAAGAAAAAAATAAAAATAAAACTAAAAATACTCTGAAGTAATTTAATTAGTTTCTTTAATCTCTCCAAAAAAAGTCAATTATATCTTATAATTAAGACCAGAGGGAGTAGTATTTTTATGGGATTCTTCCTAAATTATTTCATTAATTACTTCATTATTTGTAAGTATTGCATATGTTCACTTGGGCTGAAGTAGACAAGTCCACTTGTTCTTTATTAATGGGTTCAATCAAAGGCCTATAAACACACCACAAAAGCTAGCTTCATTCTTTCTTAGTCCAATAGCTTACTCCTCTTTAACTTTTTTCTCCCTACCTGACTTGTCGGTTATTATACATTCTTTTAATTTTAATATAACATTTATACATTTTTTTCCCTCTTCGATTTTAATATAACATTGATACACTTTTTCCCTTGGCAGAAAACTAATATGTGGTCTTTATAGTTTTTGTCGATTTTAAATTAGGTTTGGAGAGGTCAGCTTATCAACTAATCATCAATAGATAAGGGTAAAAAAAGGTCAGACGATTTATCGGAGGCTTGTAGCCTAACTTGTTTGCGAGCCTAATCAAACCCGACCTATCGATGGTCGGTATAAAAGGTCATGCCAGTACCTATTAGAGTTTTTCTTTTACCTTTTTTTAATAGAGGTCTAGGCTGAGCGTGTGAAGTTCTTTTAAAAAAAATATTTCATTAGAGCAAAACTATAATTACCTGATTTTCCGTCTTTCCTCAACCCCTAATGCTTCTGTGGATGGACCTAGCTTCTCTCCGCTATCTCCTCCAATTCACTGCTATCTTTGGCTTCAAAGTTTCGTTTTACGTGTGGGATGACTGGAGAGGTATTACTATCTTTAAGAACAAATTACATATAGGCGAAGGCTTGGAGATGGGATCACCACATGACGTCAAACACTTAGACAAATATCCAGTTTTACTTCCTAATTATTATTATTATTTTTTTTCATGTAATTTCCTGCCTAAATTTCTATAGCATGTGTAAGCTATAAAGAAGATGCTCCATATATGCGTATGTCTTTTAAAATTTTTTGCTGGTAAATAATGTATTTTGAAGTTTTTAAGCAATCTTAGCTACTGGGCGGATTGAAAATTATATGAATAATTGGGCTATTAGTAATTCAATATTTATTTAAAATTTGGTATAAAAATAATTTGAATAGTAATTTTTTTTAAAAAATATTAGTTAAATTACAATCAAAATTGAAATAATTTTTTTTTTCCAACGAAATTGAAATAATTTTAATAATATGAGAGGTTCTAAAACACTGTAACATGCAATTCTCTTGTGAAGTAAAAATAAATTATATCCTTTTTCATATATTTCATATAATGGGTATGTGACAGATTGAATACATAGCATTTCTATAAATGATGGAATAATTTATGGAAAAAGTAAATAATTTAGTTCATACTTCTTCGATTCTTAATATAACACATATTTAATTAGATTTAAAAATTTAATTAAATTAATTAGTATAACATATAATTTCTAAAACATCCCGTCACTTTCTTTAATTCCTTATTTTCCTTCATCCATGATTATTAGTATGAAGTACCAATAAGGATAAATTAGAAAAAGATTGATAAATACGAAAATTATATATTATATTTACTATTTAGGATCAAAATCATATCCCAAATATATCATATATTATAAATGAATATAAGATTCATGAAATAATAAACTTAAAACAATTGTGGAAAAGAATGTAATTTATTTTAGGGTTAAATACCAATTTTGCCATGGAAGTATTGACTAGAGAAGCATTCATCATCCGGAAGTTTTTTTGGAATCATTTTTGCTCCTAAGTTTAAAAACATAGCAATCTTGCCTACCGGTTGATCTTAACCGTTGAATTGTTGCTTTTCTTTATAAACTTCTAAGGTAAATTTGTTTCTAAAAAAACTTCCGCAAATTTACTCTGAAAAAAAATATCTCAAGATATTTACTTTTTTTTTGTAACTTTCAAGATAAAAATGATACCAAATTTTTTTCAGATGTTGAATGCTCCTAAGGCAATGCTTCCATGATGGTATTTAACTCCTTGTCTTACTCCATTAGAGATTCGCATGTTACAGTGGTTTAGAACCTCTCATATTATTAAAATTATTTCAATCTTGATTGTAATTTAATTAATAATTTTTAAGAAAATTACTATTCAAATTATTTTTATACCAAATTTTAAATAAATATTGAATTACCAATAGCCCAATTATTCATGTAGTTTTCAATCTGCTCAGTAGCTACTAGCTAAGATTGGTTAAAAATTTCAGAATACGTTATTTTCCAGCAAAAATTTTAAAAGACATGCGCTGTAAATTTTCATCCAATCTAAACAAATAATTTTCCGCAATATATGGAGTATCTTCTTTATTTTATTTTATTTTTGGTCAAAAGTTTCTTTATAGCTCACCCATGTTTTAAAAATTTAGGCAGGAAATTACATCGGAAACACACAATAGAAATTTAGGAGGGAAAAGCTGGATAAACCCTTCGAAGCAAAGGATAGTAGTAGCCTATGGTAGGAGGTAGGGGAGAGAAGCCAGTACGTCTGTCGACACCCCTGCGTGAGTAACCTAATCCATTCCCTGTTGGGCCGCTTCTCTTCTCCGGTACTCCCGTCCTCTCGCCGTCGGCAATCGCATCTCGCCTCTCTGTCTGAGTCATCGAGTCACCGTCCTCTCCTCTCTCCGTCGGCCGTTGAAGACTCGCGGCTCTCCTCTCTCTCCAAGTCACCGAGTCATCAACTCAACATCCTTGAACTCTGTCTTCCTCGGCGCGGCGGGGGCATCGGTAGATGAAAGCTCAGGTAAGTATTTGGTGTTCTTGCGAGTTGCTTCTTGCTTCTTGTGATTTGCGATTTGCTTATGCTGCTTTCTTCTTGTCAAGTTTCCCTCAGATCTGCTTATTGTTTCCGTCAAGTTTGTTGCGAGTCTGTTTAGTCAAGGACTTAACCGTAGGCTTAGTTAAGTAAACTTATGTATTCTCAGTATTTGTTGTCTTCTGGCTTGCGATCCAATGTCATTGATACTGACTTATTTTTGCGATCCAATGTCTGTTGGTGTTTTTAGTATTTGTTGTCTTCAGGCATCTTGGTGTTCTCAGTATTTCTTATAGTGTAATCTTATAGTTTAATCTAAGTATTGAATATTATTCTGATTTCCAAGGATTAACTTTGTACATTTACATAATAAGCCGTATTACAGAGTATGAAAGTAAGGATTCTCCAACTAAATAAATAAAGCTTAGTCTACCAGTATCAATGAAACTGGAAAAGACGTTTTTCTGATGCATATTAGTTAAATGAATCAAACAAATATTTTAAATTTTCTAACTTCGAAGATATATGTGAACTGAAATATATTTGAGGAGAATCCAAAATAAATGGCCAAGCAACCGCCAACAAGGAAAGATCAGACGAATAACAGCTAAAACCAATAGAACCAATCAATTACTTAAGTGGATTCTGTGGAAAAGGATCATACAAGATAAAAAAAGCGAGCTCCATTCCAAGCCATCTCCCAACAGTAACAAGTAATATAGATCATGTAAATAAAATGAGATAGATCCTTCCTAATCAAGTATAAACTCTGATTCTATTCTGTAGCTTTTAAGTTCTAGTCAACCCATTAAATTGCCAAAATTTAATAATAGGTTATGGGATGACAAAATATCTAAACCCTTCATATCAAAATATGATATGTTTTAAGCAGCAACTGGTAGTGTGTTCATGTTTTCGTGCTGCTGAGGATACAGTCTAGACATTCAGTCCACAGTGAATGTCTGCCTTCAAATATATCATATTTTCTTCTTTGAACTGGTAGTTATGAAGGGTTTGATATTCTATCATCCCATGACCTATTATTAAATTTTGGTAATTTAATGGGTCAATTAAAACTTAGAAGATGCAGAATAGAACCAGCATTGATACTTAATTAGGAATGATCTCTTGCATTTTATTTATATGATTTATATTTACTTGTTACTGTTGGAGATGACTTGGAATGGAGCTGACTTTTTCTATTTTGTATGATCCTTTTCCACAAAATCCACTCAAGTAATTGATTGACTCTATTGGTTTTAGCTATTATTCATCTGATCTTTCCTTGTTGGCTGTTGCTTGGCCTTTTATTTTGGATTTTACATTGTATATCAACCTCCTCAAATATATTTCAGTACACATATTTCTTCTAACTTGCAAAATTTAAAATATTCCATTTAACAAATTTGCATTAGGAAAATGTCTTTCCCAGTTTCCTTGATCACCTCTTTCTTACCAAATAGAGATTACATGGTTTCGTTGTATGCTTTGTTGCTGGCTTAAATTTTGCACTATTTCTAAGTTTACACTTTACCCCATGCTTTTAGGCATGCATTACACTTGTGTGTGCAATGAGGAGAACGGGAGTATAATTCCAAAATACAATAGAAGGTTCCATGTCATGAAAGGGCTTTTCATTTTCTTCCTTGATAGTATTGATTTGGAGTTTGACTAGGAAAATCATGTTTGTGATGTACTAATAATGGTTTGGTGAAATTGATATTTGTAAATGTCGTGTATTTCAATGATATTGGCTTGTGAAATTCAATCAATGTTCAGAGGATTATTTTACATGTGAAAGAATGAATTTCTTCATCTCATGTACATGGAAGAAAATAATTAGATATTAAGAAATAGTCGATACTTTTTTTTGGGGGGGGAAGAGGTGGATTGGCTATGCCTAAACAATTTCAGTATTACATCGTTAAGAAAATGTATTTTTCTTACTTTCTCCCTTTCTGTTGTGTGAATGGCATTTTTGGCTTGAACTTGTTTCTCTTTTTTGGGTTGTGTCGTGAATTCAAATGACGACTTTTTGTTGCTAACAATCAGCATTGATTTCTTAGTAGCAGTTAATAGCAGTGTTGTAGTGTCGAAATGTAAAAACGTCCGTTTTTTGTTTTTTTTTGCCTGAAAAACGTGTCAGAACGGTGGTAGGAGCGGAAATGGAGTTGAAACGGTCGAAACGTAGTGTTAACTCTGTAGAAACGGCGAGTTAAACGAGTTGGTTCAGTTAAGAAAATTAAAAAGAAAAAAGGGCATTTTGGTAAAATTGATTTTTCCTTTCCCCAAATTAAAATGCAAACCCTATGCTCTGCCTCTGCCGTGAGTGCCGTCGACTCCACTCTTGTTTCTGCTTCTTCGCGTCGCCTCGCTGCTGCTTCTTCAGTTATTCTTCAATCTTCATCCATCGTCGCTGGCCGCTGGGTGCTTCACTGCTTCTTCTTCATCGTCCGACCGTCGCTGGGTGCTGTCGGGGTTGCTGGGTATTTTTGCTGTCTTTCCATCGTTTTTGTTCTTGCTGAGTTGCATATTTTGTTCTGTTTCCATCGTTTTTGTTCTTGCTGAGTTGCTTCATGAATCGCATGCTGAGTTGCTGTTTCATATTTTGTTCTTGCTGAGTTTCTTATAGCATGCTTCTTGACTTCTTCATTCTTTTGGGTGCTGTCGGGGTTGCTGGTTTTTTTGCTTAGGTTCGGTGATTGCTGTATACTTGTATAATCTTTCCATAGTTTTTGTTCTTGCTGAGTTTTGAATTTTTTTTTTTTTTTTTTTTTTTTTTTTTTTTAATTTCTGTTTCGTTTGAGTTTGATTTCCACTGGATGGAGGGGAGGCCTGAAAGATAATAGAAGGACCCTTTTCTAGATCTTTCTTGCTTGAACTAAGAATTTTATTTACACATCTTCTTGTTACTTTTGAGTTTTGCATCATCTGTATCTGTCAGGTCTTCCCTGAAATTTGCTATGTTGGATTTTTGTGATAACTTTAATGTATTGGTGTGTTTTAGTTTTATATGTGTTGGATTTTTTTTTTTTTTTATGGTATGTAGTAAACTCTTACGTTTTGAGATTTTACGTTTTTTGCTCACCCTTACCGTTTCGACGTAGACTCTACGCTTTTTAACAACATTGGTTAATAGTGATGCTATCATCTGCTAGGTTCTTTTTAATCCATTGGACAAGTCAATTCCCTTGACAAGACTTTTATCTGTTTGATCTATGGCTGCATATCTTGTGACAATCATAATTCATAAGGCTGGAATTTGAGTTGACATGGCTAACTTGTAACTACGATCTCCTTTGTTGATACTGGAACTCATCTCCATTTTTCTTTTTGTTTCCAGCCTCGCATACTGTTGTAACACCTTTATTTATAATTTCGATCCAATGGATGAGAGAGTCGGAAAGAAAAGATCCAAGGTTAACAGGAGCAAGGAATTTATGGATATGCCAGCAAATGATGAAAAGGATCTGGGGCATAGTCTTAAGGTGGAGTCAGATATAGAAAAGAAACGGAAGCATAAGGATAAAAAGAGAAAATGCTCAACTGATGAAATGTTGAATTTGAACAAAGTCATTGAGGAAAATTCTACAGGTATGGCAGCCAAGGGACGAGATTGTTCCAGTGAAGGGGATGTCATGAGAAATGGAGAAGAGAACAATAAAAGTAAGAGAAAGAAAAGGAAGAAGGAAAAAGATAAGGTTGAAATAATCAGTGGTATCATTGATGGTGATAATAAAATGCAGTTCTTAGATGACAAGCAAGAAAGGAAAGCAAAGAAAAGAAAAAATCGCAATGATTCAACCCCTGAAATGCAAGAAGGATTTGCTTTGGAATCGAGAAGGGAAAACAATGAAGGTGCTAATACTAATTCTGTTGTCACAAATAATGATGATCAAGGGAAGAAGATTAAGAAGAGAAAGAAAGCAAAGGAGAAGGAGAAGCTAATCAGCGAAGGCAAAATAATAGAAGATAATGAACTTAGAAACAATGGTGGTGATCGAGCTTCAGCTGAAGGTCATGAAAGTGATCCCCATTTGACAGAAATCAATATGGGGGATGCCATTGAACATGCTAGTTCCACCAAAGGTGATGATCAAGGCAAGAAGAAGAAGAAAATGAAAAAGAAGAGAAAGGAAGATAAACGGGTAACATTTTCTGATCAAGTGGAGGTTTTCAATGATGGCTTAGTGCAAGGGAAAAGATTTACAAAAGAGGAAGATGAGAAGATTATAGAGGCTATTTACAGCTATATAGATGCTCATGGGTTGGGCGATCATGATCAAGGCGTGGATATGATTCTCCATTGCTCATCTTATCCTAAGCTTAGAGGTTGTTGGAAGGAAATTGCATCCGCTTTACCTCACCGACCTCCGGAAAGTGTATATCATCGTGGTCATATTTTGTTTGAAAGGGATGATTCTCGTAAATGGACCCTTGAAGAGTTAGAAATTATACGAAAGTTCCATGAAAAGCATGGACCTAACTGGAAAATGTTGGCTGATGCAATGGGGAAACATCGGTTTCACGTAAAGGATGCATGGCGTAGGATAAAACTAGGAGATGTAAAGAAAGGACACTGGTCACAAGATGAGTATCAAAAGTTATTTAATTTGGTAAATGCTGATCTAAGTATGAGGGCTTTAGAGGAAACTAGAAAATCTAAACATGGTATGTTGCGAGATAATATATGTTGGGAGGCAATTGGTAACAAGGTGGCAACTAGAACCAGTCAACTTTGCTGTATGAAGTGGTATGAAAAGTTAACATCTCCCATGGTTGCGGAAGGTGAATGGGCTGATACCGATGACTACCGCCTGCTTAATGCTTTATTAACATTGGATGCCTGCAGCATGGAGGAGGTGGAATGGGATCATTTGCTTGAGCATAGGTCTGGTAATGTATGTAGAAAACTGTGGAGTCAAATGGTTCAACACATTGGAGAGCATGGGATTAAGTCATTTTCTAAGCAAGTGGAAATTCTGTCTCAGAGATATTGTCCTGACTTGGTGGAAGCGAGAGAAGCCTTCGATAGCAAGCCTGTGGTCCCTTGAGGTTTTTGTCCTAGTTGGGTTGTCTCCTTGAAGATATGTTCATCTTGTATAACAGGATAGATTGTGGTCATGATTTTGTGTGAAGTTCAAACCTTTTTTCAAAAAAATTCAATTGCTGGAATTTGTAACGAAGTATTTGGCATCTTATACCATATTGTTTTTATAGAATTTGGATCCTGTTCTTCTGTCCCTTTTGAGTCAAAAGTGCTTACTGTTTGGAAGGGGCTTATATCAAGTGAACTGAAACTACTAAAAATAAAGTTAAACTGATGAGCTCTTTCTCATCAGGAGCTTAATTTCAATGTAACTTTTGTTTAGTAATCAGTAGCTGAGCAATTATTTACTAAGAGAAGGTTTGTAAGTTCGTTGGGTTGAACTTAGAAGGATTTGTTTTTGAAAAAAATATTGAGCCTTGATTAGAGGTGGTAAAATCGTAATCTTACAAATGTCCAACAGATTCCTTAACAATAGTAATTCGTGTCAAGTAGCAAATTTATTCTAGAAGTTTTCGTTGAAGATCAGTGTTATCCTGGAAGTTTTAATTATCTTAGTGTTACCCCAGAAATTTCAAAACATAGCATTGTTGCCAATTTCCGTTAAAAGTTAACGGTCAATGTCAATCTTTTTACGGTTAACATTGGTTTTTTAATAGAATAGGGTAATATTCTTCACGTTTTGAAATTTATTGGGCAACATTGAAACAACATTGCTCCGAGCATATATTTTCAAGACAAATTTACTACTTAACTAGTAATTCTATTACGGACGGTTGTGGTTGTAACAATTATAGGTTTCGGTTGGCGTTGTGGGAGGCAAAACTTATTTTTTTATTTTTTATTTTTATAAGAAAATTTTTAGGAGAGGGGTTGGGTTCAGCAAGCATGTTGAGTAAAAGCGCATAGAGCCTACTCCGTGAGGAATTCAAGACTACAGTGGGAGGCAAAACTTATGGTGTAAGGAGAAAATGCACAATGAAACCAAATGAACCTATTTGGGTTTGTGCTTGGGTGAATGGGCTTTTAGCCCAAAAGTATCTTTGAAGTAAAAGCCACCTTCACCCTGTGCCATCACGGTAGAAACCATTTTTACCAAAACAAAGAATCACATTAGAAATTTGGGACGAATGGCGATAGGTCTCTCTTCGAAAGCGTCTGCTCAGGTTCTAGTTTTCCGCGAGGAGGATGACCTCCTTCATCGAAGTGCTAAGAAAATTAAAAATGGAGAGATAAAGCTGAATAATGAGGAATGGCCAAAGGTGGGAATGGAGGGTCAAGGGATCTGGTCTTTTGGTCAATCATTTGCTGAAAAATTGCAAGGTATCAACGAGAAGGGTAAGAATACTGGAAACAGGGTTTCTAATACTAATATGTCTGACGACTCATTCTCTGATATGAATGATGATGGCTCGGATAAGGAGGATAGTGAGCCTCTCTGTAATATCAAGGAGGATCCTTGCCGGAATTTTCCTTCATTTGAGTTCTCGGAAAAGATGAAGAAGCGTCTGTACAAAGCTTGGAACCAAGCAGTCATTGTGAAGCTATTGGGGAAAAGCATTGGATACAAATTTCTTTTGTCGATCATTCAGAAACTCTGGGCAAAGAGAGGGGTTTTAAATCTCATTAATATTGGTAATGGATTTTTTGTTGGGAAATTTACAAACAAAGAAGACTACCTCAATGCTTTGACAGGTGGCCCATGGATGGTTTTTGACCATTACCTTACTGTTAGACCATGGGAACCTCAATTTCACCCAATGAGAGAGACCATTCACAAGGTTGCTGTGTTGGTTCGTATGCCCAGAGTCTCCCTGGAGTATTATAACAGGGATGCGCAAACGTGGATAGGAAATAGGATTGGAGAAATGATCAAAATAGACATGAATACTTCTGGTCATCTCTGAGGACACTATGCTTGTATTTGTGTCCTTGTGGAACTAGGGAAACAATTGATGACTGGCTTCTCTTTGGATGGTAATAAGTATTATTTGGAGTATGAAGGGTTGCATGGTTTGTGTACAAACTGTGGTCGGTATGGTCATTCTTGTGAAGAATGCAAAACAGAGACAATGGTTGCTAAAACAGGGACTACGAGTGTTGCTCAGGATGGAACAAGGAATAATAAAAAAGCGGCGGATGCTGATCCTATGAGAGGCGAGGAGATTAAAACCTTGTTTGAACAGGATTCGTGGAAAGTTGTGAAGAAACCTTGACGCATAAAGAAGAGTGGGAAGGAGAAGCTGAATGAGAAACCCCGGCATGAAGAGGGTAAGAAGGAGAAGCTGAATGAGAAACCCTGACAGGAAGAGGGTAGTTCCAGGTTCGGGGTTCTGGAGGTAACCGACGGTGAGCATGGCAATGGAGACAATGTGGATGCTGGTACCCATTTCGTACCTATGGAGTCAGCGAGTGCGGGGCTCATAGTCTGTGGTAAATCGAGCAGAGCATGAAGGAGTGAAAAAGGGAGCGAAAAGGTGAAGGGAAAAAACAACTTAGTAAGAATCAGATGAATAAAGCTGTGGCTAGTGGCAGAGTGACCAAGGTTGATGGTCGACAGGTCCTGAAGAGAGATAAAAGGACGAGGGATATTGTGCGGAAGGCAAACAAAAATAAGGAAGCACTGCGGTTATCGTATTTGCGGGAGATTTCGTAGGAGGTCAACGTTGGTGGTTCCTTGGGTGTCGTGAGTGTGAATGAGATGGAGGTGGTGTTTGGTGGGGACAACTTACCTGTGTCGAACTCCTTTGTCGCTGAGACTTTGGACACTTTGGGTGATTCCTAGCATCCTGCTTCTTTCGGAAATGAAGACAAAGAATGATAAACCATTTCGATTTCTTTCCAAATTGGGTTTTGATGATTGGGTGTTTGTCCCAAGTTTAGGTAGATCATGGGGTTTGCTCGCTGCTTGGCGTAAGGATTGCGTCTCTGTTTCGATTCTTCTCAAGAATAGGAAATTTATTAATCTTCACTGCTTACCCAAAGGTTCAGTTCCGATCATGATCATGGCGGTTTACTCGGTGCCGTCCCCGAACATGAAGTAGCTGCTCTAGCAAGAATTGAAGAATATTTTGGCGCCAGAGGAAAGAGTCGAAGGTGCGGTGGTCAATCTGTCTCGTATTCAGAAATTTCATGATAGAATTAGTGATTGTTTGCTGTCTGATCTGGGCTTTGTGGAGCCTAAGTTCACTTGGTGAGGCCCATCAGTTGCGGGGTATGCTTGGTTGTTTGAGCGTCTAGATAGGCGCTGTCAAATTCGACTTTTCTCTCAAACTTCTCAGAAGCTTCAGTCAAGGTATTAGCTCGTAACTACTTTTCAGATCATAACCCAATCTTTTTGTGCTTGGGGTCTGATGATAACGATGTGTATGGAATCCGTCCTTTTAGATTCGAAGCCATGTGGCTCGAGCATGCTTAGTTTAAAAGTTTCCTAGCTAATAGTTGGATTTCTGATGTGGATATAAATCTGTCTCTTGGGAGAGTAAGGGATCTAGTTGGTCTTTGGAATAGGGATGTCTTTGGCTTCATTGAAAAACAGAAGTGTGACATTCTGAAGAGATTGAAAGAGATCCAATATGCTCGGGCTTATCCTCATTCTTTATTTTTGTGTAATCTTGAATGGAATTTAAATGAAGAATTAGAGAGACTTTTGAAGCTTGAGGAAATTAAGTGGTTCCAAAAATCTAGGTCTGATTGGGTTTCTAAGGGAGATAGAAACACTAGATACTACCACTTAAAAACTAAAATGAGGAGAAGACGCAACCGGATTGTTGCCCTGAAAAATGAAGCTGGTATGTGGACTGAAAATAAGGTTGAGTTGCAAAAACTTGTCCTGAACCATTTTGTGACGCTGTATTATCTTGAGGAGAATGTTGATGTTGGCATGGAAACAATTATGCAATTCCCTCGTCTCCCTTAGGAAAGTGCAGCTAAGATATCTAGAAGTCCCTTGGATGAAGAGATAAAGAGGGTGATGTTTTCCATGGGAAATTTTAAGGCCCTGGGTGTCAATGATTTCCCACCAATTTTCTATAAGAGGAACTGGGACAAGATAGGCCCTGCCATTTGTGAGTTTGTGAAACAAGTTTCTAATGGTTCCTGTTCTGCATTGTTAGAGGCAAATAGGACCTTAATATCCCTAATCCCTAAGAGGGAAAATCCAAATATGGTCAATCATTTTAGACCCATTTCTCTGTGCACAGTCCACTACAAATGTGTAACTAAATTGATTACTCATCAGCTGAGGGAGGTGATGGGTGATTTAATTTCACCTGTCTAGGTGATTTTTAATCAAGGGACGGAATATCCAGGACAATATAGTGATCGGGCAAGAAGTTCTCCATATTATGAGCAAAAACCGTAGAAAGCGGGGTTCATGGCTATGAAAATAGACCTTGAAAAAGCTTATGATAGGATTAAATGGTCTTTTTTGAAACAGACGCTATTGGAGGTTGGTTTTGAAGATACTTTCATTAATCTTATAATTTCTTGTGTCTCCTATGTTTCTTACAACATTATTTGGAATGGTTCTCAGACTGAATTCTTTTTTCCAAATAGAGGTCTAAGGCAAGGGGATCCAATCTCTCCACTTCTTTTTGTTCTTTGTATGGACAAGTTATCTTACCTAATTTGTGATGAAGCGACAGATGGTAGCTGGAAGGAAGTTTCTATGGCTAGTGCTGGACCATGTGTCTCACATTTAATGTTTGCAGACGATTTGCTGCTTTTCGGAGTTGCATCGGAGGCACAAGCAGTGTGTATGATGCAATGTCTAGACTTGTTTTCAGAGGTTGTTACGTTATCTGGTTATCCTCATTAAGTAGGCGTCGCTCCTCTCGATCTAGATCTCAATTAACTTGTGCTTCCACCATGTGTGCAGGGTCACTCAGGAGACTCCTTCTCCTTTGTGTTTTGTGCCTATGTTTATATGTTCGTTCAATCTCAGGATTGTACAGCTCAAGATCAGTAGAGGGTGAGCTGCGCTTACACTATAGAAGGTATCTGAAAATCAGTGAGTTTAGTAAGGTGAAACACAACTTATCAGAAAGAAACTTATAATCATAAAAGGTATCTTCAATGCCTGGCAATTGGCGCAAAAAACTTGTTGGTCAATTTCCTTGTGGTAAGTGAACCAGTCGAACAAGCAATAAAGAGTAAGTATAGTTATCGTCCCACAGAGACTATTGATACCAAATATGATGCTGGTTTCTTATGAAAATTATGTGTGATGAGAATAGAGTTGGTTGTTTGTTTGTTTATCTGTTACTAATGACAGATCAGCAAATAAGTGATTGGAAGTCGGTAGAAAAATATCAGTTTAAAAATAGGCTAAGTTCGGATTTCATCCTAAGTTGCACTATTCCCCTAATTTGCATGTGATGCATTACTATAGCATTTTGTTGCACAACTTTCGCAATGCTACAATAAAATGCCTTTCACAATGCTATTCAGCTAACCCACCACTAACCTATACAAAAGCGTCTGCATCCTGTAAGTACACTTCCCGCTCTACTTCACCTATATTCCTATGGTGATTTTTTAGTTTAGAATATAAGTTTAACCTAGGTGTTTTGGCTATGTGAGGTAGATCCCCTACATAAGCTCGCCCAACAAACACTGTCTAAAAGAGGTCTAGCCTCGATTCCCTTCCCGTAAGCCGAGGTCACTAATCTAGTCCCTTAGTGGCCACTAACAGACAAGACATTAAATCACAATTAAACTAATTGAATCTATTGAATTAAAAGCTTAGCAAACTGGGTTCATTCTACAACTTAGAAATCCATCCTCACTCAGCCAACAAAAATTTAGTTCATGGCTGATGAGGGAAACACAAAACAGATTACAGAAAAACAACTTATGGAAAGGTTAAAGAAAAAAAAAAAAAAAGACAAAAGCTCGTCGAATGATCAATAGCGTAGGGGGCATCCTATCACCCGACATCTCTACGTCTTCTACAACGGTCCGTCTAACTTCGGGGAAAAATTGGGTCTCTTCGCGGCTCTCTCCTCGATGATTTTCTCTTTCCTTTGGTATGAGTCTAAAGAATTGGAATTTTACTAACTCTCACGACTTCGACGACTCTTTTAGGTTTAGCAGCGCTTTCCTCTTATAGTCATGTCCTCTCGCGTTGTACGTCCAGTGAGCTGGGCCTTTCAAATCTGTTAGGCCAGAATCCCCAGATTCGGTTGATTGATCCTTTTTTAATTCTGCGGGATTCTTCAAATCTTCTCTTCGATTCTCCGCATTTTCTAATTCAGTTTTTGTTAATTCAACCGTCGTTTAAACTTCCGTCTTGATGACCTATCTTTAATTCTTTAAAAACTTTGAGGGAAGATTAGCATAAAGTAGCGCATAATTCCACATCACTTATGATGCTTCGCATTGCTTTGCTAGCACAAAATAAGGATACCATATGCTATAACATTATATCTGCTTCGTTATGCACTTTCATAGTAGATCATAAAGTAGCCCTTTATTATGCACATGTACAGGATAATAATATGAATGCAACAATTTATTGAATATATCCTCTATTTCCCTATGTGAATGAATTCTAGCATATTTCATCAGATAAAACACAACTAGGTTCAAAATCTCCATTCAAATAAGTCAAAACACATAGGAAATACATGACATAAATATGACTCATCAGTATATATTATCATAAGAGTACAATATTATTATTAAAGATGATTGACTAGAGTAAATAAAAAGACAAGTACTTTGGGTGGTTCTATAAGGATATAATCTTTATTGTGTTATTAAGATTAGATTGAACAGTGACCTACCTAAATATAAATTTCTAATGATAGGATTTGATAATTGCTTGGGCTCGAGAGATAAGAGAATTGATAAGGACCTTGGTAAAGGTATAGTGTTGGAAAAGACAACAGGTAGTAACTCTTACTCTTGTATATTATATATTGTTCCGCATATCTGTTTGTGTCGTCACTTATATTTGTTTCATGAATATATGAGGCAATAAGACCTAATGAGCATTAAACATTATTAGTAGACTATGTATCCTAAGGCCGTAAGATTAGTATGATTCTTAGACTGTGTGTCTGAAGGTCGTAAGACCTGATGATTGGACTATATGTCCGAAAGGTCGTAATACCTAATAAGGCCATAAGAGTTGATCATCGGACTGTGTCCTAAAGGCAATAAGACACTCGCTACGCAATAACGTAAGTATTGGGCTGTGTTACCTTGACGTATGATGGTTGCATACTTTGTGAATATGCTTTTGCCAAATATGTTGATTTGTTGGATATGTTGTTTTGTCGAATACGTTATTTTGCCAAATATGTTAATTGGCTTATTTGATGGCTCATTTTGCATGCTTTGTGAACCTGCATATGTTATGAGTGTTTGTGGTTACTACAAGGATTTAGATGACTTATAATCAACCAATATTTTTCTTAAAAACAAGATTAAACTTGAATTTTTTCAGATGACTTATCAGCCAACTAGAATTAAAATGATATGAGTTGTTATGTTTTCATTGGACAAAGTTCAGATGATGTGGTACTCCTGGAGTATGCAAGTATTTCTCGGAGTAGTGTGGCATCGATAGTGAATAAGTGACAACTTTAAAAAATGAAAAATAGAAAAACAAAAATAAGAAAACAAATATATATATATATATATATAGATATTTTTCAAAAACAACTTATACAAAATAGTTTTCAAAACAAGTTTTTTAGAGCTTTTTTTTTTTTTTTTGAAAGTTCGTTTTAGAAGACAATATCAAATAAGTCCAAAACTCTCCTAGAATTGAACAAGAAAATAACTTTGGAGCATGTTTGAATTAGCGGAAAAACACATTTATGTAAATTAATACAAAATTTTTCTCATAGGCTTAAAAATCTTATATTGTAAATCATGTTAAAAAATAGTTTCTTATGCTAATTCATACATTGTTTCTGTTAGGAAATTAAATATACATTAGAATCCCACGATTTATAGGAATCCTTGATTATAGGGATTAGGGAATTAACAGCCATTATGAGCTATTACTATTGAGGTTCTATTCTCTTGTATATATATGTAATGCTTGTACATGAATAGAACAATATATTCAGATTATTCACATTTACATGGTACCAGAGCCTTACAAGTTCTAAGGTTTAAATTTTTTTTCCACGTCGTTCATCCCTATTTCCAAAATTGAGTGTCACCGTTCGGCCTATTTTTTTGGTGCTGTTTGGTACTGTTCACGACGTTGTTTCGTATTGTTCATGAGGTACTGTTCGTTGCCACTGTTCACATACTGTTCATCAAGTGTGGGATTCTTGCCTTTCAACCTATTTGCTTTGACTTGTGCAAGTTTAAAATTTTTTAGTATGGTTAAGCGATTGTTCTCGCGGTTTGTTGTTTTCGTTGCTTGTTGGTTTCTCTCTCTTGACCATATTTACTGTTTGGTTATTGTGAGTCTTTGGTTATTAGTCCATGGCTGAATCTAAGAAATCCGATATACTACCCATGTCTGCTAAAATTACCGATGCAAAATTAAATTGGACCAATTATAATGATTGGAACAAAATTGTTTAGGTTTATCTCTTGGGGGTTGAAAAAGAAGCTCACTTGACTTAGAATCCTCCTTCTAATGATGGCAAGTAGAGCATGGCTTGGATTCAAGCAGATGCTCGTCTTTTTTTTCCAGATTCGCAATTCTACTGAACCTCGAATTGTCTTCCATTAGCCATTGCAACACGATAAAAGATATTATGACTTATCTGGAATTTATGTTCTCTGGTAAAGGGAACTTTACTCGTATCTATGGAGTGTGTCAAGGCTTCTATCTTTCTCAGCAGTAGGGTCGGCCTTTGAAGGATTTCTACTTGGATTTTAAACAATTGTATGAAGAAATGAAGGTACTTATGTCCCCACAAGAAGATCTCCAAACCAGTATAAAGAATCTAGAATTTCAAGCTATCTTTAGTTTCCTTGAAGCTCTTGATCCGTCCTACGACACCATCCGTTCTCAGATTATGTCTAGTCAGGAGCTTCCATCCCTTGAAGATGTGTTCTCACGAGTGCTTTGAGCTGATAGTATGCTTCGTCCATCTATTGATCCCAATGCCAGTGCTTTGGCTGGACGTGGCCCCTTTGACACCAGGAATTCTGGGCCTAAACAAGGCACTACTGTTCCACCCTCTAGCAGTATTACCTGCTATCATTGCAAGGAACATGGGCATGTCAAGAAAAATGGTAGAAAATTGCAGACTAAACAGCAACGTGATTAGCAGCGTGGCTTTACTTATATTGCTCAGACACCTTATTAGTCTGATTCTGGTTCGTCCTCTGTAAGGGTACTTGCTACAGGTACTTTGTCTTCTAGCCTTGCTACCACTTCCATGAAGTGGGTCATTGATTCTGGTGCCACCGACCACATGACAGGTAACCAACATTTATTTTCTTTGTATGCTCCCTATGCCAACCCATCTTCCATATTTGTCGCCAATGGTTCCCTGGTCCGCATCCTTAGATTAGGGACTGTTTTACCAACACCATCCATTTCCCTCTCATTCGTCCTTAATGTCCCTGATCTCACATTTAATCTTTTGTCACCTAATAAACTAACTCGTCATTTAAACTATTGTATCTCACTATACCCTAACCATTGTGTAATTCAAGATCTTTCGACGAAGTGGATTATTGGTAAAAGCTATGAATCTGGTGGACATTACATCCTTGATGATCAGGTGCCGCAATCTGTTGCTTGTACTGGTGGGTCATCTCCCTTTGAAGTCCATTGTCGCCTTGGTCATGTGTCTCTTTCTTCCCTAAAACGGTTGTACCCTCAGTTTTTGTCTGTGTCTTCTTTGGATTGTGATTTGTGTCAATTTGCCGAACACCACCGTGTTCATTTGGCACCTCGCGTCAATAAACGGGTTGCGTCCCCTTTTGAGTTAGTTCATTCTGATGTTTGGGGTCCTTGTTCAGTTTTGTCTCAGACTGGTTATCGATACTTTGTCACTTTTGTTGATGATTTTTCCCGAACTACTTGGCTTTACTTAATGAAACAACGCTCTGAATTGTTTACTCCTTTTCGTCATTTCTATGCTAAAATTCAAACACAATTTAATACTCTCGTGAAAATTCTTCAAAGTAATAATGCCAAAGAATATTTTTCTGCCCCCTTCACTGGTTATATGCATAGTCATGGCATCCTTAATTAATCCTCATGTGTTGATACACTTGCCCGAAATGGTGTTGCTGAAAGAAAGAACTGCCATCTCTTAGAAACTGCTAGTGCTCTCATGTTTCACTTTGTGTACCAAAATTGTTTTGAGCTAATCCCATATCTACTGCTTGTTTTCTCATCAATCACATGCCTTTGGCTGTCCTTAGTGGTTCCGTGCCATATTTCATTTTGTTTCCCACCACTAACGTGTTCCCTGTTGATCCCAAAATTTTTGGTTGTGTCTTCTTTGTTCGGGATGTCCGTCCGGGTGTAAGTAAACTTGACCCCAAGTCCTTGAAATGTGTCTTCCTTAGTTATTCTCGGGTTCAGAAAGGCTATCGGTGTGCTCTCCTGACCTCCGTCGTTATCTTGTGTCCACCGATATGACCTTTCATGAGTCTTCTTCTTTCTTCAAGTCTTCGAACTTATCTGAGTTGTCCTCTGTCATTGATGAATCTAATGATCTTCTAGTTTATTGTGTTCCTCTCTCACCAGTCTCAGCCCCTAATCTTCCTGATGATACTGATGTTGCTAGTGCTCCGCCTTTGCCAGTGACTGCTTCACTGACGGATTCCATTCATGCCCCTATGGTCCCTGAGCCTGCGGCCCCCGCCCTTGCCACTCCTGTTCCTGACCCCCTTGTTCTTGACTCTCCTGTTGACCCCTTGTTGACTTGCCTATAGCCCTCCGTAAAGGTACCCATCCTCCTTGCCCTCCCAAGCGATATGCTGATTGTACCTATCCTATCTCCTCATTTATGTCCTACTAGCGATTGTCCCCTGTTTCTTATTCTCTTGTAACCACCCTTGAGTCCATTTCTACCCCTACTATCCTTCACCAAGCTTTGACTCACCCTGGTTGGCGTGCAGTGATGGAAGAGGAAATGATGGCCCTTGAAACGGCTGATACCTGGACTCTTGTTGATCCACCTTCTGGGAGAAGGCCATTGGTTGTAAATGGGTGTTTGTTGTGAAGACTAAAGCTGATGGTTCCTTAGATTGGTTGAAAGCTCGTCTTGTTACCAAAGGGTATGCTCAAACTTATGGCGTTGATTATTCTGAGACTTTCTCCCCTATGGCTAAGCTTACTTCTGTTCCTCTCCTTGTCTCTTTGGCTACCACCTATCACTGGGATTTGAATCAGTTGGATGTTAAGAATGCATTTTTGAATGGTGATCTTCTTGAGGAAGTGTAAATGGAGCAACCACCTGGGTTTGTTGCTTAGGGGGAGAATCGGAAAGTATGTTATCTTCGAAAGTCATTATATGGTTTAAAGCAAAGTCCTCGTGCTTGGTTCGATAGGTTTGTGGTGTAGTCAAGAAGTTTGGTTTAAACCAAAGTAAGAGTGATCACTCTGTGTTCTACCAGCAGTTTGATGCAGGAATGATTCTTCTAGTAGTGTATGTTGATGATATTGTGATTACTGGGAGTAACATCGCCGGCATCTCAGAGCTTAAGGTCTTCCTTAACTCCCACTTTCAAACAAAAGACTTAGGACCGTTGAAGAACTTCCTTGGTATTGAAGTCTTGAGAAGCAAGAAGGGCATCCTTTTGACTCAGAGGAAGTATATTCTTGATCTGTTAAAAGAGACTGGAAAGCTTGGAGTTGCACCAAGTAGCATTCCCATGATTTCGAATCCGTTCCTGGATCTTAATGATAGCATGTTTGATGAACTTCCTGATGATCTAAAGAAGAAGATTGATCTAGAGAAACTGAAGCCATTTGCATCTCCTGAGAGATATAGGAGACTCATTGGGAAGATGAATTACTTGACAGTAACTCGCCCTGATATAACCTTCTCGGTCAATGTACTTATCCAATTCATGGCATCTCCCACAGTGGCACAGTGGGAAGCTTTAGATAATATCTTGTACTATTTGAAAGGTTCCCCAGGTCGTGGTCTTCTTTATACCGATTATGGGCACACTAAAGTCGAATGCTTCTGCGATGCTGATCATGCAGGATCTAAGGCCACAAGGCGATCCACTACGGGCTCTGTGTATTTGTTGGTGGAAACTTGATATCTTGGAGAAGTAAAAAAGCTAGGTGTTGTGTCAAAATAAAGTGCAGAAGCAGAATACAGAGCCATGTCACAATATGTGCAAGAAATTGTGTGGGTATTTCAACTCATGAAGGAAATCGGCATTACCACATTATTACCTGCAAAACTATGGTGTGACAATAAAGCAGCACTCCATATAGCAACAAACTCTGTGTTCCATGAACGGATGAAGTATATTGAAATAGATTGTCACTTTATTCATGACAAGATAAAAGAGAATGTCATATTTATAGGGCATGTGCGATAAAATGACCAGCTAGCAGATCTTTTAACGAAAGCCTTAAATAGGACACGAGTTGATTACTTTTGTAACAAGTTGGGCATGATAAACATATATGCTCCAACTTGAGGGGGAGTGTTAAGAAATCAAATATACAATAGAATCCCTGATTTATAGGGATTAGGGAATTAATAGCCATTATTATTGAGGTTCTATTTTCTTGTATATATATTTAATGCTTGTACATGAATAGAATGATATATTCAGATTATTCACATTTAGAGATTCAAAGCCATGAGAAAGAGTATAGGTACCCTCCAACCGGTGGCGGACCCACATACATGAGAAGGGGGGCAAGTGCCCCCCTTGATTTTTGATGCAAAATTACAAAAATGCCCTTCTAGGGCTATATTACCTTCCCAGCCTCAATACAATACACAAATGAATTCACACTAAATTACAATATTGATCAAAATCAATGGCATCATCAGATTGTTTCCCCAGATAATATGTATGGTTACAACAAAAAATAAAGCGCTAGAAGGATGACATTGTAATTATTTTTATTGTAATATACTTTTCTTATAAAATATATGTATTGAACTTATTGAGTCCCGTCTTACATTGTAATTTATGTAAATGCATTTCTAACAAAGACTTAGCCTTGTTTTTCTAAATCACATGTTTGTAAAAAAATTGCCTCTCTTATTACATCATCAAGATTCACTTGATTCGGTGAATATTTTTTAATATTCTTTTCTTTTCTTGTTTATATTTTTTTGTTTTTTAATGCATTTAAAACTTTCATTTAAAGAAAAAAAAATTTGGGG
Organism: Acacia acuminata; assembly: GCA_019022655.1. Taxonomy (NCBI): domain Eukaryota; kingdom Viridiplantae; phylum Streptophyta; class Magnoliopsida; order Fabales; family Fabaceae; genus Acacia; species Acacia acuminata. The sequence goes on along the minus strand of JAFJYI010000416.1, from coordinate 89,588 downwards.
GCAAGGCAGCCATTTGTACCCCTCTTAAGTAATTTCCTGTCCGTCCGCTGCCTCCAACAACAAGAAATGTGAGTGAAAACGAATCCCCACTCTTATTCCCAAACGCACGCGCTTGAAGAAATGGCTAATTTGGGAGGGATTGGCTGGCTGACTTAGAAAAAACATGGGGTCCAAGTCATGGCTAATTTGGAAGGGATTAGCCGACATGGACAAAACATGGGGTCCAAGTCATAACGCATGCGAAACTGACTCATCCCAAGAAAAATTAGTGTAAGAAACTTAATTACCCCCTTTTTGTCAATTCCCTAATTCTCATGTTATTTATGAAGAAAAGTTAGTTAAATAAATAAATATAAACTAAATTCATAATTATTTTTAATTTTTTCTCATTTATAAATGAGTATTTTCACTTCTTTATTTTCTCTACCTAAATTTTCTCTTATCCTTTCACATCTTTTTTTCTTCCACCTTTAATTTTTAATAGGGACAAAATTATAACAGTTTAATTTCATTTAGAAAACTGAAAATAGACTCATAAGGACCCAAAAAAAAAACATTCCAATCTGAACTTATCAGGTACTACAAATTCCCATAAAAATGTCAGAATAACTCTACTTTCCTAATGAGCTGATGATAAATAAATTTATTTGTGTAATTCGCACCATTATCTACCTATTACGGAGAAAATTTAGAAATTAAACAAACAAATTTATTTACCATAAGTTTCTTCGTACTTGAGAATCATTCTGACATGACATTTCATGGTTCTTTCTAGTGATTGAGTTGTGACATGGGAATGGACGATGATTTCCCTTACTTCTTCTTCTGACTTCAAACAGTTTCTTCAGACAAGGCTTGCCAATTAATATCGCCGCCTCTTGGGTTCTTTCGGTCTGTTATGCAAGGTCCTTCCATGAACGAAATCATATGGCCAGTTTCAGAGTTCTGTATCTATACTTATTGCTGCTCTGCTTCATAGAGTCACTCACTTCACAAGACACGATCACTCAAGGAAACTTCATTAGAGATGGCGAGACTTTAGTTTCCTCAAACGGGTTTTTTGAACTTGGATTCTTCAGCCCTGGCTCTGCAACTCTCAGATACTTGGGAATATGGTACAGGAAATCTCCTTCCACAGTCTTCTGGGTAGCCAACCGAAACACATCCATCAACAACGATAATGGAAAGGGCCTTTTACGATTAAATGATCAAGGGGTTCTTCTTCTTCTTGATGCAAAAAACAACACCACGTGGTCTTCCGACAATTCATCAACCACTACTAGAATCAAAGCAAATAACCCCTTTGCCCAGCTCTTGGATTCGGGGAATCTGGTGGTGAAAAATGATGCCTTGGACCAATTATGGCAGAGTTTCGATTATCCTTGTGACACCTTGGTGCCTGGAATGAAGCTTGGGTGGGATCAAGAAACGGGTCTGGATAAAGTTTTGTCACCTTGGAAAAGCTCAGATGATCCAGGTCAAGGAGATTACATACACAAAATAGACCGTAAAGGGTATCCACAATACTTCGAACTGAGAGGTTCCAAAGTGATGTTTAGAGCTGGGTCATGGAATGGCATCACTTTAACAGGGATACCAAATCATAATGCAGATCCTATAGCTACTACTGAGTTTGTGGTGAATGAAAAAGAGGTGTACTTAACGCCTGTGCTGAGAAATAATTCGATTTTCTCCAGACTTGCAGTGAACCCATCTGGGATTGGGCAGCGTTTTGATTGGGTAATTCAAACAAGCAGCTGGCAGTTAATGAGCACTGGTTCTCTTGACCAGTGTGAAAATTATGCCTTGTGTGGTGCAAATTCTATCTGCAACATTAGTAATAATCCTGTTTGTGAGTGCCTGAGAGGGTATGAACCCAAGAATTTTAAGGAATGGAATGTGTCTGATTGGAACAGTGGCTGCACTAGAAGAGTCTCTTTGGACTGTGGTGGTGGTGATGGGTTTAAGCAGTACTCAAGCATCAAGTTACCAGACACCTCTTCTTCATGGTACAACACGACCATGAACCTTGAGGAATGTAAGAAAACATGTCTGAAAAACTGTTCTTGTGCAGCTTATACGAATTTGGATATACGAGGTGAAGGAAGTGGCTGCCTCATCTGGTTTGATCAACTGTTGGACATGAGAAAATTTCCTGCATGGGGACAGGACCTCTATGTACGAGTTCCTGCTTCAGAGCTAGGTACTCTGTTTCATTGTGGATGTTAATATTAATTAGTCACAAGTTAATATTAGTTTATGTGCCTTTATTTGAGATATTTTACTTGAAGTTGATGATTTCTCACCCTATCTTTTGTTGTTAGATCATTTTAGGGATGAAGGCCGTGGAAGCATTGGCAAGAAGAAGCTAGTAGGAATTGTGGTTGGCTGTGCAATATTTGTAATGAGTTTCATGATTCTTGGATTAACTTTAATTGCAAGGAAAAGGAAACTTTGAAATTCTGGTAAACTACGTCATACTTGTCTTTTAACATTGACATATTTTGCCACAGTTCATAAATTCTGAGTGTTGTCTCGTTCAATGACAATAATAAAATATAGGAAAAGAAGTCATGGATATTCCAACATTTGATATGTCAGTCATAACTAAGGCTGCTGATAATTTTTCGACCATTAACAAATTGGGTGAAGGTGGCTTTGGGCCAGTATACAAGGTATTATAACTATGTCAAAACTATTATTTTATATTTTTTGTATAAGAATTTGAAGAAGTCTCAACAATGACTTTCAGGGTACTTTAGAAGATGGACAAGAGTTAGCTGTGAAAAGGTTGTCAAAAAAATCAAATCAAGGGATGGAAGAGTTGAAAAATGAAATTGTGCTGATAGCAAAACTTCAACATCGTAATCTTGTGAAGCTTCTTGGTTGTTGCATTGTAGGAGACGAAAAGTTGTTGATTTATGAATATATGCCAAATAAGAGCTTGGACCAATTTATTTTTGGTTTGAAACATTAAGCCTTTTCCAAATTTCCAAGTTGTTGAGACTCCAATAGTGTTTTAACATGTTTTTTTTATGTGTAGATGTAACTCGTAGCAACCTGTTGGATTGGCCTAAGCGTTGGTATATTATTCATGGCATTGGTCGTGGACTTCTCTATCTTCATATAGATTCTAGATTGAGAATCATTCATAGAGACCTTAAAACCAGCAATATTTTGCTAGATGCTTACATGAATCCAAAAATATCAGATTTTGGTTTAGCTCGCACATTTTGGGATGATCAGGTTGATGCCAACACTAACAAAATTGTTGGAACATAGTAAGTTGTTTGATCTCCAACTTATTTATCATTTTCTATGGGACCTCATTTTCTCACTTATTTTACTTTATATCTATACTTTCAGTGGATATATGTCTCCTGAATATGTTTTGCATGGACGTTTTTCAATGAAATCCGATATCTTTAGCTTTGACTAATAGTGCTAGAAATTGTTGTTGGGAAGAAGAACCGAGGATTTTTAGACCAAGAATACGGCCTTAATCTTCTAGGACATGTAAGTATATTACCTAATTCAAAGTACTTCTTTAGATAGTTGGCAAAGTAATGAGTCAATATGAACTCATCAAAATGAGTGTGTAAATGAGCCTCACCACCTAAATCACCCATATTTGCATTAGGCCCCGGTTAACGGAGCTTCCTTGATACAATGGGGGCCATCCCCCCCCCAAAAAAAAGTCCTAAATATTTGATGGAAATTGGATTGTTCTCTACATTTGGCCAAAAAATTTATACATTTCACCTAAAAATTTATACATTTGCCCCCCCCCCAAAAAAAAAATATTTTTTTAAAAAATTAGTTAATAAGTATACATTCCCCCCCCCAAAATATTTATCCCAAACTCCATCCCCGGTTTGGTTGTGTAAGGATTCAATGAGAACTCACCCTAATACATGTGAATGGGCCTCGCCACCTAAAACACTCATATTGGTGAAGGATCGTTGCCTTAATGCATGAACATATGACATATTACAAGTACTAAGAGTTTCCCTCAGCATAAAGGTTGAAATGAAACTTTCCTCTTTTTGGTACTATTGTGAGGTTAGGCATGGAGATTGTGGATCCAAGGAAGACCAATGGAACTGTTGGATGAATGTTTAAAGGAAAGTTGCAATGAACTTGAAGTTATAAGATGCATACAGGTAGGACTATTGTGTGTTCAACAGAAAGTTGAAGATAGGCCTGATATGTCAGCTGTGGTTCTAATGTTAAATGGTGAGAAGTTATTGCCACAACCAAAAGTTCCTTGTTTCTACACTGATGGTGATGTCGTTGTTGTTCCAAGCCATGGAATTTCTCAAAATCAAATTTCTCAAACCATGCTAGAGGGAAGATGATTAAGAAAAAGCACAAGAAGAAATAATCCATTCAAATGTACTCTCAAAACTGTTTACTTCCATCTTAATGTTATTTGTTTTGTGTGGAAACTATAATTTGAGCATGTATATGTGTGTTGTCCCAAAATAATAAATGTATGTGTCCCCTTGGAAATTGCTTTATGTGACAACTAGAAAGCTTTTCAATTGCTCTTTTGCTCACATTTAAGTGCCTGTCACAGTAGTAACATGCAAAGAGCTTCAATTTTTCACAACTCTAACATACTTGGGGGAAAATGTCAATACATAATTGTTTAAGATAACAGCGGGAAGGCGTAACCTTGAAGAAAATTTGCAAAATAATATAGAGAAATGATATGAATATTAAAATGCAATATATCCAATATTAGATACTTACTCCTTCTTGTCCTTAATTTAAAAACATACTTTGATTTTAAGACACATTTTATATATTTGTCAATATTTTCCTTTTACCTCTATTGATGGTCCATCAATAATAATTAAAGAGGAGAGAAAATAAAGAAGAAGACTAGGGTATGTTAGAAAGTACATATTATATTAACTAGTTTAATTAACTTTTTTAATCTAATCAAATTAAATAAATATGTTTTATATTAAGGACCGAACTGAGTAATATACACACACACTTTAAAGTAAAGTGAATTGATGGCTCACATTTAAGATTACAGTAGACTATGGACTACATCATTATTTAATACTTAATGAAGATATAAATAAAGATTATATGACATTATTACATGTAAGAATTTCTCACAGCGTAAAAGTTCAATGGAATTTTTTTATTTTTTTGATATTACTATGATGATGTTAGGCATGCGGTTTGTGGATCAAGGAAGACCAATAGAACTATTGGATGAATGTTTAAATGAAAGTTGCACTGAATCTAAAGTCATAAGATGTATACATGTTGGACTATTATGTGTTCAACAAATAGTCAAGATGGGCACGATATGTCACCGTAGTTCTAATGTTGAATGGCAAGAAATTGTTGCCACAATCAAAGGTTGCTACCTTTTACACTACAAGTGATGTTCCTCCTAATCCAACTTCTTTAGAACAAAAATGTATACAATTCTCACAAAATGAAATTTCTCAAACCACTCTAAAGGGAAGATGACTCAGAATGGCACAAGAAACGCCAATCCAGCTTCAATGTTCTTACCATTTTTAAATCTTAGGTTTCTTATATGCTATGGACTATGTGTCGTAGTTGTAATATCACGTTTGAATTAGTTATGATTCTTTGTTTTTAACTTTATTATGTTTTTTTGGCTGTTAGGATTTGAAGCATTATAATGAAGAGAAAACAAGAACCTCTAGAATATTAGAGGATCTTTAATACTTAATCTTTGAATCAATGAGAGTACAAGTGCCGTTATATAGGTATAGCATAACCTAAACTAATCCTAAAATCTAATCTAATCTAATATAAATAAATCTTAATAAAAAATAAACTCTAATAATAATATTTCTAAGATACATAAAATATTAAAAAACGATACATAATATCTCAACATGAGAATATATCAAATATTAATATAAGATATAATAATATCTTAACACCCCTCTAAACTCAAGATCATCTTGAGTTTGTCAACAACTATGGTAGCAAGTGAACTAAAAGTAACATCTTGGAGTAAGCATCGATCTGGACGGAATAGAAACGATGTCGATTCGATTTGGATGGAACCAAGAAACACAACTTGGAGCAAGCGTTAATCAACTGGACGGAACCAAATGGTCTTCGGTCCGGGAAAAACCAAATGGTCTTTGAGGTCTGGGCCGAACCAAATGATATAAAGATTTGGGTGAAACCGGATGGTCAAAAGATCTTGGCGAGAACTAGATGGTCAAAAAATCTAGACAGAGCTCTAGGATGGAACTTTACACTCTCTAGGAACAGGTCTGTGGATCTGAACGAAGCTCTAGATTGGAACCATACACTCTCCAGAGAACAGGGTCTTGGATGGAACCACATAGTTTGCAAAGAAAAAAACATGTACGTAGCGACACCCACTACACTGGACAGAGGAAGGTGACCAAAGTCAAGAACTCCTTCATAGGTGAGACGAATCGAGAAAGTAACCAAGAGAGAATGTGAATGAAAAGTCACTCTTGTTAATAGAAAGAAGATCCGTGAGTGTAAATCTCAACGCTTAAGGATCTACAACAAGGTCGTATATCTACCACTACGAATAGTAGATCTACCACTACGGATGAGAAGGAATAGACAGAGTATCATGTTAGGATTTGAAGGATTATAGTGGAGAGGAAATAAGAACCTCTAGAATATTATTGAATCCTTGATGTTTAATCCTTAAACCAATGAGAGTTCAAAAGCCGTTATATAGGCAAAGCGTAACTAAACTAATCCCAAAATATAATATAAACAAATCTTAACTGAATATAAACTCTAATAATAATATCTCTAAGATATATCAAATATCAATAAATGATATATAATATTTTAACATGAGAAAATATATCAAATATTAATATAAGATATAATAATATCTTAACATTGGCAATTTTTATTTATATTTTATACGAGCGAAAGAACAATATTGAAAGCATCTCAATAATATGAGGAGTTGAATTACAAGAGAGTCATGAATGACTAAATGGTAAACTCCCTCATAAGTGGGATCAATTATAAGGTTAAAAATTTGTGTACTATGAAAACTTAGTTTTTGTCAATTAAATTTGGATTTGCGTGAGTCTTGTAGAAAAATCTTTTATTTCCCATAGTCTATGCATTTAATGCCTATAAATCACGTTGGAAAAACAACTTTTATCGTTGTTCCATAATCTTTGCAATTTGTGTTTGATTTCAACCGTTAACTTATGTTCCCCAATTTTTCGACTATTTGAGAGTAGGCATTATTCTCCTTTTTCTTATTTATGACATCATTATTTCATTTTTATATACTTATATATTTAAACAAGAGATAGAAAAATCAAGATTAAAATTAATGTGTAAATTTACCCATAAAGTCTTGAATTAGGAGTCTTTGGCTCACATAGTAATATTGTAAAGGTAGGCCCCGAATTGAAATCTAAACTAAAAAGGATGAGCATAGAGATTAACAAAAGTGGCATTCAACCTTCAAGAAATTAGGATAATGAAGTATCCTGGTAACAATCATGACTTTGTATAAGTGCATATTTTAAATCCTCCTCGTCTCCCCCCCCGGGGGAATCCTTCTCATATTGAAAATAAGGTAAGAAACATTTGTTGTTCACGGGAAAAAAAAAAGGTAAGAAAGAGTTGTGTACTGTAGGACCATCGATATCACCAAGTGAATCTTAATCATAATCAAAGATGGCAACCCTAGCAAATTAAAAGAGAGCCTACATATGACTGAAAAGATATATATAGAAAAAGCATAAGAGATCTGAGTTATGCTAGGGTTTATCACCCACTGTTATGAAGAAAATGAGTGTCCCATTTGATCGCATCTTGCGAGGAGGGGAAAGTGAGGAAATACTGAGGGATGATCGTGAGGATATGAATTGTAGAAAGAGGAATGTTCGATTTGCAAGTGAGGAATTCTCAGGCAGGGAATCACTAAGAGTTCGTGAAGAACACTGGATGCAATTTGAGGGGAAAGAGCAAGTGCCGAAATCATATCGTGAATCTCTTTTGCAGAATCTGAATTCAAGAGAATGTTGGTGAGAATGAGATAAGAATGACGATGATGATGAGATAGAAGATTATGGAGTTGATACGGATTTTACGAAAGTGTTAAATCCTAGTGATGGCATCTGTGTGGATTTCTCCAATCTATTGTGTCCAAAGTTCATGTTTAAGGTAAAAGAAAGGGAAAAGCTTATGAAGCCATTTAGTCGTACGTTGGTCGTGAAGCTATTGGGAAGACAACCTTCGTATGGGTTCATGGTGAAGAAGCTGAGGTAGATTTAGGAAAGGAAAGGTAAGATTGATGTGTTCAATCTAGAAAATGATTTTTATCTCTTAATTTCCAACACATGGACGATTATATGGAAGCTCTGATTGGAGGACCTTGGTTGATATCTGATCGTGGTGTGATGGCGAACTGAGTTTAGTCTAAAACATGAGAAAACCGATTTTGTGGTGGCTTGGGTTAGGTTTCCAAACTTGTCTACTCGTTTGTTTGATAAAAAATTTCTCTTAAACTTTGGAAATTCTATTGGTAAAGCCAGGTTTTCATGTATATGTGTGGAGTTTGACCTTAATAAGCCTTTGCCTGAGTTCAATGTTAAAGGGCATATACTAAGCATGGTCTAGGAAAGCTTAAGGCAGCTATGTAATAAATGTGGAAGGGTTGAGCATAGAAAGGAAGGTTGTGATGCTTTTCATAGGAAAAATAATGATGAAGAAATGGCAGTGGATGATGTAGGGACAACTAAGAAGCCTAAAGTTGAGAAGGAGGGTGACAAGGGCTTATGGAAGACTGTTCAGAGATTCATGAGGCCATGATGAAATGTAATGACATTTCAAAATCACCAATTAGGGTCGCGATATTTTGTGTTACATATGGGAACGGGGGAGGAGGAGATGATACTGAGTGAGGCGAGTGGGCAGGGGCGAGGAATGAGAGAGGAATTTTTGGAGAAAGGGCAGGGGAATGGATTACAACAAAAGTAGAGCAAACAGGGGAAAGATGAAGGTATGTGGGGATTGTTTAAGGAAAATGAGCTGGGAAGACTCAAGATTATGGGGTAGGTCGCACGAGGATAAGAGGGAGAATGAGAGAAAAGAGAGGGTAGTAAATAAAAATGAGAGGGAAAGAAAGAAGTTGGCCAAAAAACAACATAACCTTAATGACAATGAGGTTGTGCCAGAAAGCAATCTAGAGTTGTATGAGTAGAAAGGAGTACATATGGCTGATAGGGAAAATCTACACCCAGGGAATGTATGGGCAAAGCAAGGAATAAAGACATTATGGACACAGGGGTGTTGTATTTCGATGGAGAGGATGCAGACCCATCTAACAACATTAGTATGAGCATGGAGGAGGTGTGTCCTGCAGCCGTATTAGCTAAGTAAGGGCAATTTGGTTTGTTTTTGTAGTAAATATCTACTACCATGATGAAGATATTAATATGGAATAGAAAGGGTGCAGTGAGCAAGGGGGTTGCAGCTGTAATTAGGGATATTAAATATAGATATAGGTTGGAATGGTTGTGATTTTAGAAACAAGAATAAGTGGTAACCATGCAAATAAGGTTATCAAGAACTAGGGATTCAAATACTTCGTGAGGATGGAGGCTGAGTTAGTAGGGGATGTTAGAGTCATGGATGAATAGTTTCTCCACTATAAATTGCATCTAAGGGGAGGAGACATTTTTTACAGCAATATATGCTAGTCCTGCTGAAAAAAAAAGACATTGACTTTGGGAAGTACTCTATAGAATGGCTTGTGAAATTGCTGACCCATGGTTATTGGTGGGTGATTTTAATGAAATTAAAACACCTTTGGAACAAAAAGGGAGAGGAAGAATAAATGAGATGTGGTGTCAAAGGTTTAATGACTTGATTGAAGATTGTAGTCTTATTGATATTGGGGCTCATGGACCTTTCTTTACATGGAAGGGTCCTAAATGGGAAGCTTTGTATAAGGTGTATAAGAGACTAGACCGATGTTTGTGTACTGTTAGCTAGCATGAAAAGTTTGAGGAGGCTAAGATTAGAGTGCCACCATGACTATTTATTGATCATCATCCCCTTCTTGTGAGGTTAACCATAAAACATAAGGATTGGAGGCAAAGAAACTTCATCTATGAAGCTATGTGGAAAATGCATGAACAATTTGACAAAGTAATGGTGACTAGTCAGGCGAGGGGAAAAGGAAGCACATGTTAAACTTGCATCATTATAGTGGGAATTGACTAGGTGGAATAAGGAAGTTTTTGGGAAGCTTGAAGGTCAAAAGAGAAGACTCTTAAATATATTAAATGGGATTCAGAAAAGTCTAGAAAAATGAAACAATCCTTTTCTCATTAATTTAGAAACAGAGTTAGAGGAGGATTTAATGCACACATTACAGCAAGAAGAGGTTTCTGGTTCCAAAAATAAAGCGGAAGATGGTTAGAAGAAGGGGACTGAAACACAAAGTATTATCACACCAAGACATTAATTTAGGTGAAGGAGAAACAAAACAAAGATGCTCAAGAATAATGTTAGGGAGTGGATTGAGGAAGAAGATGAAGTCGTGAGTATGTTTCAAGATTTTCACAATAATTTGTTTAGAAAGGATACGTGTGACAAGGAATGGGCTATAACAAGACAATCATGGGGAGAGGTGGATGGGGAAAATGGAAGAGAATCGGTATGGGTGTAAGTGGGGAAGAAATTCGATGAGCCTTCTTTCAAATGACGGGATTTAAAGCACTTGGACGGGATAGTTTTCCTGCTGTGTTCTATCAGCAAAACTGGAAGGTTGTAGGTCAATCGGTAGTCAACCTTATTAAGGCATTATGGAGATAGCCAGACAAAATTGGGGAAATTAATGACACTTTGATGGTGCTGATCCCAAAAGTAGAAAAGTTAGAAGTGGTAAGCCAATTTAAAACAATTGATCATCAATTCGTTTTTCAAATATCATTCACAAGAGATTTCACAAAACATGTCTCAACCTTGTTATAAAAATAATTATACAAAAGCTTTATCATTCAAATCATAAATAACTTATATAACATGCCAAGCAAATGATTGATGCATCAACCACCCTTATTACCTCTAACTAGCCTTATAATCGCTCATTGTAGCCATAGGCTTACACATAGTATAACAAAAACATCCATTTAACTAGATTGTCCCAAGCTCATCAGTTCTTGAGATGTACTTGAAAGTGGAGCTAAATCACCAAGAGGGGGGTGAATTGGGGATTTTAAAACTGCTTTGTATATACCAACGAAAACAGAGATGAACAGAGTAAGAAGGAGAAGGGCAAGACACACAAATTTATACTGGTTCGGTCTAACCTCTTGACCTACGTCCAGTCCCCAAACTCTCTGGGTTTTTCACTATCACAATTGATTACACACTTTGCACTCAAGAGTAGTTCTCTCACTAGAACTCACTCCCCCTTACAAGTTGTAATCAATGCACCCAATCACCAAGTCCCCAGACTTGTCATTCTTTACAATAAATGTTTTATAGATAAAATCTCTCTCTAAGAGTAGATAAGAATGAACACTGAAGCTTAATGTATCAGAAGACACAATACAAGTGAAAACAGAAAGGTAGTTGAAGAACTTTGAATGCTATTCGTTTTCAGTAGTTGTGTTGGTTTAAGAAGAATTGAATGCTACTCTATTTATATCAAGAGAGCATCAATTGACCGTTGTAATCTTGATTATAACCGTTGTCTTCATTAGACAAGGTTCTAGTTTAGTTTAGGTCTTCTTCTCTCTCTAAACTTCACTTAATCCAGCTGGGCAGAAGTTCAGAGTTGACTCTCTGCAAATTTGTCCGTTGGAGTAGCAGCTGCTGGATGAGGAAATCATTCTTTAATTCTTTGTAAGCGTGTGCAGATGGATTACCCAAAAGTATGCAACTTTCTGGGTTTGCAATTAATGTGATGACATCACTTTTGCTTCACATAAACATCCTCTAATTTATCTGAAACTCACCAATAAAGTGGTTAAACATATTTAGAAACATTAGAGATTAATCATAGGAAGTATTAAGATCCAACAAGAAGGTATTGCAAATTCGCGATTTGAAATTAAGACGTGCGAAAACCTCGAGGTTTGTTCTTCAAACCCGAAGGTTTTACAAGGTTGCGAAAGCGTTAGTCTCTGCTGTCAAAACCTCGAGGTTTATCGAAACCTCGAGGTTTCACTTTGAATGTGAAACCTTGCAAAATCGCGCCAAGAGCAAACCCGGAGGTTTTCTCGGAAACCTGGAGGTTTTCAAAAGTCAGTGAAAAGTCGTTTGCTCTCTGGATCCAGAAAACTCGAGGTTTTCACCAAAACTCGAGGTTTTATCTTAAACGTTGAAATTCTGAGTTTTGGGCCAAAATAGAAACCTGGAGGTTTAAGGAAAAACTGGAGGTTTTGAAAACTTGGAAAAACACAAAACCTCTCTGCTTGGGCAAACCTCGAGGTTTCTCATAATTTTGAGAAACTTGAGAAATTACTATTTGAGCTCAAACACGGAGGTTTCCCATAAACCCGGAGGTTCTGAAAACCGGCGAAAACCCGAGCTTTCTCAGTAGGCCAAAACCTCGAGCTTTCTTGCCAAACCTCGAGGTTTCACACAATTTTGTGAAACCCGGATATTTCAAGTTAAAACATAACCTTGAGGTTTTAAGGCGGAAACTGGAGATTTTCAAGTGTCCAAAACTTAGGAGACTCTCTCAGTAAGACTAAACCTCGAGGTTTGAACAAGAAACCTCGAGTTTTTCATTTTCCGTAAAATGCCGAGAAGTCTATGTTTGATAAAGCCTTGAGGTTTCTCACGAAACCTCGAGTTTTGCTCATCCGAACACTTGAGTACTCCTCTGTAAAGGCCCAAAGCTCGAGGTTTCTCGTGCAATCCTCGAGTTTTGCCCTCACAAGTGAGTTTTATAGCAACGAGAGCAAAACTTCTGCTTTGTTTACAATCATTGGAGATCATCAAAACCCTTAGAGAACTAACATTCTCCCCTTTTTGATGATGACAACTCTTGTAAACAAACATCTTTGAAAATTTGAGAGAGTTTTCATTTTGAAATAAATTTCATGAATCGACAAGTGTTTTGAAAAATTCATTTTGCAACGACGGTGTTTTGAAAAATTCATTTTAAGAAGCTTGGGCAATTGAGAACATAAGTGTGCAAATGTAATCAGTTAAATAATCCAAAAGATATTAGAGATAGGCAAACAGAAGCACAGTGAACATAACTTATATTTCATTTTAAAAGTAAAGCAATACATAAGCAAAATGAAATACAAGATATCAAAAAAAAGAAACCAAAATGCTGAGTTCAAAATGCTAAGTTCTCCAAAAACTCTCCAAATCCTGAACGCCAATTACAAATCCTGAAACGCCATTTACAACTTTTTCAAGTTTACATTTTTTCCTCTTTAATGCCTCGTGAGTGAAAAAAAAAAAATGCACTATCACAAATCTCAAAACGCCATTTACAACTTTTTTTACAAGGATCCTTTTTTTACTCTTTAATACCAAGTGGGTGAAAAACCAAAAAAATGCACTATCACAAATCCTGAAACGTCAATTACAAATCCTAAAACGCCAATTACAAATCCTGAAACACCATTTACAACTTTTTCTTTAAATTTGTAAAGAGGAAAAAATGTAAACTTGAAAAAAGTTGTAAATGGCATTTCGGATTTGTAAGTTGTGTTTTAGGATTTGTAATTGGCGTTTCAGATTTGTGATAGTGCATTTTTTTTTCACTAACAAAGCATTAAAGAGGAAAAAATGTAAACTTGAAAAAAAGTTGTAAATGGTGTTTCAGGATTTGTAATCGACGTTTTAGGATTTGTAATTGGCGTTTCAGGATTTGAGATAGTGCATTTTTTGGGTTTTTCACTAACTGGCATTAAAGAGTAAAAAAAGGATCCTTGTAAAAAAAAGTTGTAAATGGCGTTTCAGGATTTGTTGTTGGTGTTCCGTGATTTGTGATAGTGCATTTTTTTCACTCATAGGCATTAAAGAGGAAAAAATGTAATCTTGAAAAAAAGTTGTAAATGGCGTTTCAGGATTTGTAATTGGCGTTAATGAATTTGTAAATACCATTGCAAGTTTTGTAAATACCATTGAAAAATGTTAAGAAGAATATATATATTTGTTAGTGTGTATATATATATATATATATATTAAAGGAACCAAATAGCCCACTTGGCCCCATGGATGTGTGGGGGTTGGGGGTTCAATCCCACCCTCACACTTTCAAGAATATTTTTTTTTAAAAAAACCCCCACCCCCCCCCCCCCCAAAAAAACTCCACCCCCTCACTGGGTGGCTGCCGTGGCCATGGAACTCACAGTGAGGGCATTTTTTTTTTTTATTTATTTAAAAATAAGGGTAAAAGGGTAATTTCACCCAAATATGCATATCCCTCATAGGTCCTTGGTGCCTCTCAGTCTTTTTACAAATTCGGGAGACTTCTAGGGGTTTTACAAATTCAAATGGTATTTAATTGGAATTTTCCCTTTTTTAATTATCACTTTTTTTAAAATAAGATTCTCATAGTAATTACAAGATAAATTTTAATTTTCATAAATTAATCATTCCTAAAATATTACTTAATTTTAGAACTTAAAAAAATTGGGATGTTAACAAACAAAAAAATCACATAGTTTTTTTATTAATTTTTTTTTTTTTAAAAAAAATCTATAAAAGATCATTGATCCACTTATATAAATTATGCGGACATTTAAAAATACTCTCATAAAGATCCTCGGATCCTCTTACTACTTTCTTAAATGTCCAGGGTATATGCAAGGGCAAACATAATTGACCAATATTTTTAGCCTTTTGCTGCTCAAATTAAGAAATAGAATTTCATTGGCATAAAAGTCCACGAGTGTTTCTTGAAAATATTATTTAATATATTATATATATATATTATACAATGAACATAATAACTAAGAAAAAACCTTTCAAATATAAAGAAAGAAATTGTCCCCTTTATTTCCAAATCAAATCAGAAAAATATATTCTGAAAAAGAAAAATGGTCCCCTAGCTATCATGTGTTAATGATGCAGATTCAATAAAAGCTATACTACATAGATTCAATATGAAGATGAAAAACAGTTAAAATTACAATAAAAAACATAGTTTTGACATCAAATTACATGGGGTGTTTTGACTTATCAAAGCTGAAGAAGTACCTATGTAAGTAGCCATGTGATGCCAATGGACGCGGTAATCCATGCTATGACTAAGTACATAGAGGCAAACTTTAGCTAGACAATTATGTTGGGAAAATTCCTTTCAGGTCCTAAAAGATTAAGAAAATGTTAAAAAAGTTTAAAGGAAAATTTAAATGTTAGAAAAGTCTTTTTAACAACTTCTTCTGTGACATTAACAACTCTCATCCGTAGGAATAACAGCTCTATAAGACTTTTCTAACATTTTTTTAATCTCTCAAGACTTAAATCTGAATTTTCTCAATTATGTTTTGAAGGAAATTGCAATAGCCTCTTCACTGGTTGAGTGATAGAACAACACTTCCATCCTTTAAATACTTACAAAATCCTCTACCAACCAAAAGTATAGTCTGACTCCATGCTAAAAGGTATTGCTACATATAAAAGTATAATGACAAATATGTTGACCTTAGAAAATCAGTTGTACCTTTTATATGTTTGCGTAAAAGTAAATTGGTCGAGCAAAGGCACATGGAGGAACAAATCTCAAAGGCACCATTAAAACTTTAGATATTGACAAATTAAATTGCATATACTCTTTAAATTTTTGTCAAGAGAGACAATATGTATATAATACTCTTTTTATACCAACTAATAATTCTCATAAATCAATAAAAACAATTAAAGTCCATGAAATTGGGAAGCACATAAGGTGTTTGTCCTTTATGTGCTTTATTTTTTTAAAATTTTTTATCAATTTTATTTATTTAGATTAAATTATATGTTAGTTTTTAGAATTTTTTTTGCACCTAGTATCTCAAATTAATTAGTTTCCAATTCTGCACACGTAAATATCTCATGTAACACCAAGATCTAGAAAATTAATTAATTTGAGATATTGGGTGCAAAATGTTTTTAAAAAACTAACATATAATTTAATCTAAATAAAAAAAAATTTACAAAAAATTTAATAAAATAAAATAAAATGTCCTTGTCCCTCTAATTAGAGGGACAAGCACATGAGAAGCACATTAGGACAAGCACCTAATGTGAACCCATAAAATTCTCCTAAAATTTAAGTAATTTTCAATATTACCCCGCTAATTACACTAAACCCTAATATCATATTAATTATTACTCCCACCCACTGCCCTTACTAATTATGGGTATACATGGAAAAAGATAATTAATGCTCCTTGGGAACAAGCAAGTGCCTTATATAAATGACCAAATATACTTGCTAGTTTATGCTTTATAATAAAGACCAGAAAGAGTATAAGTCGTGCAACAACAACACTCGTAAGCATGCACTATATATTTTAGTCATCTCATTAATATAATTTTAGCCAACAACACCCATCAGTTCTAATATACACATGCTTGCTTAAATAGTTTCTCATCTCATTAATATAATTTTAGTCAAATATACAATTCTAAATCAAGTCATCCCTAGACATAACAATTCTCAAAACAATTTAATATATATACATAAATACAGATATATGTACGTACATACGTACGTACATATATACATACATCGTACATATATATATATATATATATATATATAGTTGATAAGTATATAAAAGAATAATCAGAATTATATCTACTCCAAACTTATTTTTATCAAAATTTCACGGCCCTTTTTTCTCTTTCTTTCTTTTCTCTCTCCACTCACGCTCTCGTTCCAGAGACCGTCGGTGTGCGCATTTGTGCGGGTGTAGGCTATATTTATCATGGTTATTAAACCCCGAGACGGACCCGAAACCAAGAACCGGCCGTTGTAACCGGTCCGGAAGATCATAGAAACCGGGTCGACCAACCCAAGATAAAAAAAAAATTGTGGTAGAGAGGGTCCAAGAATAGTGAGAGGAGACACGAGAAATAGACTGGTGGACAGTGATCTCCAAACCTTCGACTCTCCACTCCACCTTCGCCGTCTTCTTCCTTCCTCATCGGTGACCTTTGCTTCACCGTCACCATAAATCTTCGTCACCGGCGAACTCCACCCTTACCACCACAAAAACCGTCGCCAACCAAGAGAAACACCTTGAACGATTCAGGCTCAGATCGAAAACGTTTAGGGTGGTAAGCCATGGCTGAACGCTTGAGAGAGAGAGAGAGAGAGAAGGGAAAAGCTTAGGGAAAGACAGAGAAAGAGGGAAGGAGGCAACACGACACAAAAGAGCCACAGTCTAATCAACCTAATATTCAAATAGAGTAGTCATATTTGTCCCTAGGAGTAGGAAGACATAAGGCAGATCTGAGGGAGGAAAGAGTAATTTCACAAGAAGACATGGAAAATCTAAAGTTGGAAATTGGAGGATTTTCTGCAGCTCAAAAATTGTGATTGAAATGTACTATTGAAAGGATAAATATGAGTGGATTGCAGGCTTTGTTGAAGAAGTGTCACTGATCACTCCCACTTCCTTTTATTTAATGGACATGGAGCATCGATATCATTTTAAGCTGGGTAGTAGCCATTATCGAAAATTATTTCTAATATAATTTTATATTAATAATCTTAAAATCTTTACTTTCTTACCGGTTTGGTCCCGGTTTGGTTCCGGTTTGACTCCGGTCGACCTATTAACCTACCCAAGATACTCGGTCGGTTCATTGACCGATCTCGGTTTTAATTACCTTGGTATTTATAATGGCTGGGTCAATTGATGTGATTTCCACCTGGGTCTTAGATGTAATTTTTTCCTCTACCTTTCCTCAAAACATTCCGTGATAAATGGTTCTGCTCCCATGTTATATTAAAATAATAATATAATATTTATTTTATTTTTAAAGCAAAACGAACGAGGCGGCCCGGGGAGAAGGAAATAAAAGTGTGGGCCCCACAATATTATTATATAAATATAATTTTCTTAATTCATTTATCTTAAATATAGATAAAAACTCTCAACTTTATACTTTTAAATCTCCTCTAATACCTCGTAATAGATAATAAATCAAATCCTAAAACACTTAACTAGTATTAATAAAAATTGAGATGTTACAATTCTCCCCTCTTGAAAAGGAATTTTAACCTCAAAATTCAACATCTTATTCAATATTCAAAATAGGTTCGATTACTTCATTTTCATTCTTCAAGACTCATATTATCTTGTGCCTGGTTGTGCATCAATATTGGCAATTTCACCCAACTTAACTTTTCAAACTTGTCACCCTATGTGTAGTTTAATGATGGTGTTCTCCTAATGCATCCTCTAGACCAATTAAATACATTCCATTCTTCTTGAGATTTAGGTTTGAAGCCAATCAAGCAGTTACAGAAAACATGGGTACTATTGATATTGCATATGCCATTTTCCTCTCAAGCTCTATTTATCACAAAAGTTTTTCTTACCTCATATATGCTAGTCCATTTTGGATTCTTGGTGTCCTATATGCATATCTTTAAACTAGCCCATCATATGTCATCACAAGTCTTGAAAGTCAATCTCTTGTTTGATTCCAATATACTACCTCGTTGTCAATTACTGGCTTGTTGGCTGTAAAAGATGTCTAAATGTCTACATTTAATCCAACACCATTCCAAATTCCACTCCAGAAGCTGAAAATAGATACTTCACAAAGCAAGAATTTAGGAAATTCAATATGATCAAGTTGTAACTAAAATTTCCTTAAGATGGTTTATCTCTTCTAGGAAGTCAAGTAACTATTTAAGCTGAATTTTTATCCCAACCAACCCTCATGCCTAGTAAGTAGTAACATAGTATCAATATGGTGATTAAGGTTTTGCTATATATTAACTACCAGAAGCATATTTACCATTAATCAAAACAAAATTCCTAGAATCTAATAGCTTTGCTATTGGATCTTGAATTTGTAATACCCTAAATTTCGGGCATGAAGACTTGAGAATAAGCCTAAGTTAGGCAGACTACTAAGCCCGATTTAGGAAGTATGACATTTCATGGATAGATAAAGATCCCCTACATTTTTTAGGAAAATAGGAAGAGAATGAGACAGTGGAGAGTCATATGTCAAAAAGCAAAAGTCAGTGCAATGATCACACTGGGACACGTGTCACTTTAGGGGTAAAAGAGGAAAAGCAAGGGCAAAATAGTCAATTCCTTGTCCTTTTAATATTGAATTTCATCCACCATGAGAGAGAAGATAAAACCATATGATTTTAGTCATATTCAAGCCCAAACTCAAAGTGCGGGTCCCACAGGTGATTAATCGATAGAAAAGGGACCAATAGGGACCAGTTAAGGGTTCCTTTTTGACTGAATGAGATAAGTGTGAGGCCATTTTGGAAATTTAATAAGGCACCACATATGAATGTCCATTCGGGGGAAAATATCTGGAAAATTGAAGAAAAGTTTAAAGGGAAACACCGTTGACCAAATTTCTGGACCCACTTGGAAAAGGGGAATTGATCGATAAATTAGGAAAAATAAAATAAAATCATAGAATATAATTTGAGGGGTCCAGAAGACGCCACCTAGCCCTAGGAAGTGTCTAGAGAGCTTGGGGAAAAAGACAAGAATAATAAAGAAGTTTTGGGCTAAAATTGGTAATTTTCGAAATTCTGGACCAAAGTAGGTAATTTTCTCCAAATGAAAAGTAAAAAATCTGGATATTTTGAAGGGGGCACACCACTTGGAAGACCTAGAACCCTATGGAATTTTCCTTGGAGAAAAAGTAAAGCCAATCAGTCCATTAGACAGATGTGGGCCCTACCTTAGGTTGGTCAAAAAGGTGTTTTGGGTCAAAATAAGTAATTTTCACCATTTGAAAAGTAAAAATCTGCCAAACTTGGATAAGAATGCGCCACATGTCATCAGCCTAGAGGCCCCTGGAATTCTCTAGAAATTCTTGGGAATTAAGTCAAAAAGCAAGATGAAATTCATTAATTACGGATTTAAATTTACACCCGTTATTTCGCATCGCTTGGATTCTTTTAATTATTTAAAAAGGACAAAATCTCTCTCTCTCCTAAAACATGAGGAGCACGAAATTTCAGAGGGAAGATAGAAGGTTTCAGCCAAGTTTCCATAGCCAAAGAAAGGTCCAAGCTCCAAGGATTATCAATCAAACTTCTGATTCAGGTAAACATCGAAAACTCGCACCTTTGGAACTTAAACTTGTAGTTTTCGTTCAACTGGTTGGGGCTTAGTGTTGGGGTCTGATTTTGGAGTTTTTAGTGGTCTAAAAGGGTTTAAAACATTATTTTGTATGGGGTTAAGTTGTAGTTTAAGTTTCTAAACTCGAAAACACCGAAAAACCCCTAAGAACAAGCTTATCGTTGATTCTGGAAATTCTGGCAGTGAATCTTCAACTGAGCTTTAAAAATAGAAAATGAACTTGGTTTAATCTGGGATTTTACTGGGAGAAATTAGACATCTCAAGGTTCACCATGATATAAATTTGTGTTGTTTGGATTTTTCTACTAAGAGATAAAAATTGTTAAAGTTGGACCAAGGAGCAACTAAGCAAATCTGGACCAAAGGGTGAAAAATTAGCTATAGCCAAAATAAGTGTACTTTTGGATTTTGGAAATATTTTTCCTGAAAAATAGACATTTTAATGGTTTAAATGGTGTTGGTTTCATGCAAAAATGAGTTTTTTTTTTTTTGGAATTTATTAAAAATCGTGGAAGTTGAACCGGACTGGATTTTTCGGAAGAAAATTGTATGAGGCTCGGATTATAGAAAATGCAAGGGCATTTTTGGAAATACTAAAAATAAAGTGTTTTGGTGTTATTTAGGATCAAAGCATACTTTGGGAAGCTATCAGGCACCTTGAAATTGTAAGACGGTACATACCCCACCAAGTAGTAACCACTTTACTCCGGTAATTTTATGTGTTTTGTTGTATGTTTTGCTTGCCATATTTGCTTTTGTATATGTGTTGTCAAATATGCATACAGAACATGTTGTGATGTGTCCCTAGCGCTGAGGGTGCCTGCCGGGGTCTACTTATGAAGCAACTCATCAACGGAAACAGGCGGTGCCTGCCGGGGTCTGCCTGTGTGGCGACTCAATGGAAACAGGCTTGTGATTCTGGTAATTGCGGGGTCTGCCTTGGTAAGGCGACCTGACGGTGTGATGGTGGTTGTGTGTATGTTTCTATTTGCATATTGTGGTATATTTGGCATTTTTATCTATGTTTACATACTTATATGATTGCATGCATTAGTATTACACATTTAGTGCATGAGTATTGATGGTTACTCTAGGGGCCACTATCAGACCCCAGACTCTTCTGTAGTCACAGGCGGATGTGCCTGAAGTGAAGATCCTTTTTGGAAAGGTAAGGCATTACGGTGCAGATGAAGAATAGGGGATGCCCTATTGAATTTTTGTACTTATATTTTTGAGATGATTGTACATATTTGGTATTTATTTTTGGATTACTGTACCCTTAACCCTTCGGGGACTTTTAATTTCTGTTTATTTTACTTTTACCAGTACAGTATATTGTCCAAACCGGTTAAATGCTCTGTTGTGCTTACTATGATACACATTAAATGGACCTAATAATGAAGGAAAGGTAACTAAGTAAAGGAATCCCTCTAACCCGTCACCCGAAAGGGTGAGGCTAGTGGGGGTGTAACAGAATTGCTCTTGAGGAAACTGAAGACTTGACAATGTTCTCTTCTCCACCCAAAAGGACAAGACTTCCATAAGTAG
Organism: Acacia acuminata; assembly: GCA_019022655.1. Taxonomy (NCBI): domain Eukaryota; kingdom Viridiplantae; phylum Streptophyta; class Magnoliopsida; order Fabales; family Fabaceae; genus Acacia; species Acacia acuminata. Next base: position 67,749 of record JAFJYI010000416.1, on the reverse strand, counting down.
CAACAATAAATTTCTCACTTGTCCTCCAATTCTCTTTTTGTATCAACATTATTACTAAACAACACAAAACCTCCCACTTCATCAAACTAAATCCATAAAGTCTCATCATTATCTAATCTAGGTTGGCTTTAAATTCCTTTGCTAAAATTCATTATGTACTCATATGCTTGTTCAAAACTTCCACACTATAATTTCCAACAACAATTATATTTTGTCCTTAATTAAAATGTCGTTCTTGCCTCTTGATGTTTGTACATACCACTATGTTACCATTTACCACTATTCTCCCAAAGCATGACTTTGAGGAGATGAAGAAATAAATTATCCAAGAAAAAAAACTATACAGCTCTTTTTGTGATGCCAACCAACTGTGAGCCAATTTTTTAGGTGGATTTCAACATATGTACAAAATCCATAATCCTTAACCAGATAATGTATCAACTCCAGCTTGCATCTCTGTCCAAATGAATAGATGATGCCGCAACAGTACAGTCTCATAATTATTCATCCATATGGAATTTCTTATATAGATGAAAGGAGGTTCAAGTTACACATGTCACATACTGAGAACTTTTCATCTCTAAATAACGGAGTCCTTACATCGCAATATATGAACCAAATGACAAGTAAATCTCATCCAGAGAAGAACCAGGATAGTTTGAACTGATATAACCCATGGTATTTGAGATATTCCCAAGAGGCTATTAATTAGCCGTGTTCCTTCATCTCCATTTAGGCAATCCAAATCCATTTGAAACACTTTCTTCTTTAAAAGAAAACATTTAATTATAGCATTAGCTGGCTATCCTATCAACGAATTGTTTAAAATTACCTTTCATAACTTTCAATGCTACTATCAAAATTTTCCTCAACAATTAGCATTTCTATATCATTATTTTTTGATAGCAAACGTACTTATATGATAATCCAATAAATCTCTCAATTTAGGCCACTACATAAAAATATCCTAAAAATTCTCACAAAATAATAGTAAGCATAACACATGTACCAACTAATAATCTGTCCCCTCACATTTTCCAAGTTCGAATGCAATAAATAAATATTAATTTACTTTATCATCAAATGTATGTTCACATTCTATAACCATAAGAATTAAGCTCAAAAGTATGCTTATACTTTTTGCTTTTGCTTCTTATCATTGTTTAATATTCATAAAACCTCAAAACGTGATATCTTTCATTTATGTCATTTTTCACGATTCTTAATTCCTATTGACATCATGATTCTCAAATACTAACTTTATCACTGGAACCCTCAAGTCATAACTATTTCTTTTATTAACCCTTCTTAAAGATATCGAATAGTGGTATAAAATTTATAATATTCTTCATCATTTTCTGTGCCTCTTCTCCAATATCCAACATTTATCTATACTCTAGTGCACATCTTTTCTAAGAAAGATATATCTGGATGTTCTAACTCAACTTCAACTTATCCTTATCTAATAACCTTTTTCACATCCACTTAATATCATTCGCATCCTAAAGATACAAGGAGACTTGGCAAACCCAAACATCTAGCTATGAACTCTCATTTGTACAAGTTTTTCTTACTTATGTTTAAGAAATTCTTCTTCCTTTTTATTAGATCTCAAAACAATAGGATAATAATGACCAATGATTTTCCTTTAAATTATTTCCAAGTTACCACACTTCACTTACGAGGTTGTGTCGTTCGCTTTACCACTTCTTGTTTGCTTTCACCAACAATACAGTGACAATTCACAGTTTTTGATCAGTAATACAACTAACTATATAACATTTTCCTCTAATCACTCCACATTGCCCAACTTCCAAAATTCTAGCCTAAAATCCTGATAAGTTCATAGGATCTTTGCGAGATCACTTATAGCTGCAAGCACACATTTACATGAAAAATGAATGCTTACCAAGGTTATTAAACCCAGACCGGTCACTAAATCGGTCAGGGTCTTGGGTCAAGGGTCGTGGGCCGACAGGAGTCAAACTGGAGTTAAATCGAGGCTGAACTGGTGAGAAACTGATGTTTTTACTTTTTTCCCCTTACACCCTCATTTTTCATGTTTAAAAAAATAAAATAAATCTAACCTCCTCCGAATCTGTGCATCAGATCTCATAGTCCGTGGGTCACGTGATTTCTTCATTTGCTTTGAAGACTTCCAACATCCACTTGCCCGGGTGAACGTGCGTGAGGTGATGGGCATTAAATGAAACATATTACTTTCACAGCTCTCAAGGCAACTTTACTCTTAGCCCTCTAAACAATTTTAAAACCATTTGAAACATTTCATTTTTCTCATTTTAGTTTGTTGAAGTTTTCCTTTTTATCGTCCATGGTTGCTGCTCCATTCAACCACCCATACAAGAGAAAGAAAGAGAATGAAGAGCAAGAAAGAGTGAGAGCTGAGAAATCAAAAGAGAAAACGAATCAATGAGAGTGAACACAAAGGTGGAGAAAGCGAATTAGAAAGCGCAACTCTGATCTTCGACAAGGACCTCCAATCCTTCCACCAAACCAGATCGAAACGAGATACAGACCAGGATGCTGGAGGCGCCGAGTCACAATGTGAAGACACCAACCTGAGGGATCTGGGTTGATTGTTGTTACTCTCTGTCTTCCACTCTCTTTCTTTTTTTAATATTGGTTTGGGTGACCCCAGTTTCTATGCTTTCCCGGACCGGTATCACGGCCGGTTCGTCGATTTCCAATCTGAACCGGCCGCTCCAGTCTGGGCTTAATAACCATGATGCTTACTTGTATAAGCCTTATAATCAAGCCTCCTAATAGTATGAAATTCAATTATACTTGAATCATAAAATTTATCTATACCTCCATTCATATTTGATATGGCAAAAACCTTTGGTCAAGGGAAACTTAAAAGTCTACTTAGCTTAGTGATTCAGTCATTAGAAAATCCTTACGTCAAAATACAATCAGGAAATTTGCCTATATCGTAAATGTAAAAGAAATGTCGATTTTTCTTTACAATTATTTTTCTCATTCATAACTTATACATGTCCTTCTTTGTTTCAACTTCACATATTAAATTCTTCTATTTTGTCAGCTCTTTTAACCTTTTATTCAAGTTATATTTAGTGTTTTAACTATAACTTTTTTTTATTGAGATTTAACATTATATCGCTAAGTAACAACATCTTGATATAATTGCTTTATACGAATCAATTGAATATCTTGGGTCAATCACCCTATAAACTTAATGTCCAATCATTTAATACTTCATCCAAAAACCTATGAGTTTAGTGTCCAACCAACACTATGGGCTTAAGGATTCTTGATTTGAATATACAAAGCTCAAACAAAACTTACTTAATAATCTCAAATATTGGATCAATATCATGTGTTCAATTTCATAGGAAAAAGCTAGCAAAGACAAATTTGATTGGGTCTTGAGCTCAGTCTTTCCATACAATCTAATTAGAAGCTTAGAACAAATAAAAGATTGTCGAGAATTTAAAATGGGACCGAGCATTGATATGAGTTTAACACTATATCACCAGCATATCTTTTTCCTAAAACTTAATATCATTTGTTTAACTTTTAGGGAAAATATCACTCAGTCCCAATGAATATAAAAAATATCTTGACAACATGAAGTACTATATTCACAACAAAATTTAAAAACCCGGCCATTCACAATAGAAAAAATTATATTCACAACAGAAGTACTATATTCACAACAAAATTTAAACACCTGGATTTTGTTTCAAACTCGGTCCCTAAGCGTACGAGAGGCCATTCACAAAAAAAAAAAAAAAAGCTAGATTCACAACTGGAAGTGCCATATTCACAACAAAATTTAAAAACCTGGCTATTCACAACGAAAAAAGCTATATTCACAATAAGAAGTGCTATATTCACAACAAAATTTAAACACCGGATTTTGTTTCAATACAACTAATACCAAAAAAGTTCCTAGGGTCTTTTTTGATATGTGATTTTGGGTTGTGATAATTGAATATTATTTCACTTATTTGTATCTCTTGGTTAATAAATTAGGAATGTTTAATTGAGAAATAATGGATTTTATTACTTAATTGGGCTTTAAGCTTTCAATTAGATTAAATTCGTTTTTGGTAATAAAATTCCACATTTATAATGCTTCACTATTTTCATCATAACTTTTGATCTAGATATCATATTAGTCTCATTATTCTTTCATTTTTTAGATGATTCAGAGAGCTACAATTGTTATGAAGACTTAGAAGGCTGACTCGAACAAGACGATGGACGAAATTGGAGCTAAAGACAGAGGCATTTTCTAAATTTTTATTTTGCCTGAATTTTGTAATAAAAGACCAATTTTTAGAGGTTTCCTTTTTTATAGAGATTTCCTATTGATTAGGGGTTTCCTATTTATTAGACGTTTCCTATTTATTAGAGGTTTTCTATTATTTGGGGTTTCCTATTTTTAGTCATCTTTCCTATATAAGGAAAATTAGATAGTGGCTACAAACATATTCTCAATTACGCTTTATGAGATTTTTCGGATTAAATTAGAAGTTTTTTATTTTCTCTGAATTGTTCATCATGTTCATGTTCTTCTTCATCTTTTCTTCTGCGTTTTGCCTAGCCATGTTTGGCTAAGCTTCTGTGGTTGACCCATGGATTGAGGATTCCGTGAATCCGGAGGACTCGTGCTTCAATCGGTAACGTAATTTGTTTCTATTTATTTTAATCGGATCCGATTATAATTGTGGATTAGGTATTAGATTTAATACCTAGATTGATATCCTAAGGACTTAGGTCGACCGGTCACCTAGAGCGTTGTGCGATCGCACGGTGAGCTCGCCATGTGTTCGATCAGATGCTAGGCGATCATCTAATCGAGGGAATATCTGTACAAATGCAAAGATTTCTATTTGTCCAGAATCAATCACAAGTTTGGTTATTATCTTTTTGTTCGATGAAGGTTATGGAATCACAATTAAGGTTAATCATTTTTAATGCGATTAATCTCAATTTCTTATGTTCTATTTTATCTTTGCTTCATTTAAATTGCATTTCTATTTTAGTTTATTAATTTAAAAATCCAAAACCCAATTCCCCCTTGTTTTTATTGCATTTGCATGACATTTAGATTACTTAAGATTCAGTAAAGGCTCCTCGAAAAGAGAGAACGATCCTAGGTTTGCCTATACGCAATCCTTGGTTAATTGTTGATTGTGGACCCCAAGGCTAATGACAAAAGGTCTTCATCAGGTTGAGACTTTTTTTTATATTTTTTATATACTCCTTGGGACCTAAGTGATATTTTCCCTAACTTTTACCATTATATATCTTATCTACTCCTAGATTGTATCTCTTGCTACCAATTCTCATTACTAATCAATGAAATATCTTGGGTTAACCCATTTCTCCCCTCCTATGATAAATACCACAAGGACACTAGGCAAGCTAAACAAATAACCACACAATTTTCAAAACTAAATAAAGGGAAGTGCACATGTTATTATATTTATTTTGTCAGGACCACTATTTTTTTTTTTTTTGGAAATTAGTTAGAAAAAATAAAATAGCCATAGAACGTTTAGCTCGATACAAAAAATGTAACATCTTAAATCCAACAACAAAATACTTAACCAAAATATTTAAAATATTGCTAATAAGGATGTTCATGTTCCAGATCTTCAAAATAAAAAATTTGTTCAACAAAAACTCATATTTGCACTGCCAAAATAAATTTCCAAAATTATTTCAGAGTTAATAAAATGTGGAAGTATTAGGATCGTGACAAATACAAATGACATAATATGAGCTCCAAGAGTACAAAAGTGCCTTCAAGACTCACTCCATACATGTCTTCCCTTGCTCCTTAATAATAGTTTGAAAAAATAAATAAATATAAGGGTTAAATACCTAATTTTCCACGGAAGTATTGATAAGGGGGCACTCAATATTTGAAAAAATTTTTGGTACCAAATTTGCCTCGGAAGTATGAATAAGGTACCAAATTTGCCCAAAACTAACGGACCGTCAAACGGAAGTTTGCCACGTCGGATTTTTTTGGGTTAAATACCTAATTTACCACGGAAGTATTGATAAGGGGGCACTCAGCACCCGGAAGTTTTTTGGTACCAAATTTGCCCCGGAAGTATAAAAAAGGTAGCAAATTTGCCCAAAACTTACGGAAGGTCTACGTAGGTCGTTTAAGAAACACAGTGGAGGGTGAGTCATATCCCAGATCATGTAACCACGTCAGCACCTCATTCATCTCTCTCTCTTCCCTCTCGCTCTCGGCAGTTTGTGTTTCTGAATTTTCTTCCACTCCTTCACCCACTCCTACATCGGCGACGACAGTGCCGGTGGGAATTTTCTTACGATTTGGTGAAAATTTTGACAATCTATATGATCATCTCTAACTGGGTTTATAGTACAACGGGAATACAAAATTGTTCTAGGAATTATCTCTAATTGATGACTTTTGTAGATCCAGAACTAATCCTAACATCCCATTTGAAATTTTCTTGATCAATTTGATAAGAATGGTTTTTGGTTTCTTGGTTTGGATTCCTATCGTACCTATATTTCTGGGGGTCGAAACCAATCGAATCTAAAGTAGAGGAAGGTCACAAACAGAGTTGGCAGGCATTGTTGTGGAAGCTGGCATACCCATAGGTGAAGGAGTGGGTGAAGAGTGAAAGAAAATTCAAAAGCACGAACCGCCGAAAGCGAGAGGGAAGAGAGAGAGATGAATGAGGTGCTGACGTGGTTACATGATCTGGCATATGACTCACCCTCCATTGTGTTTCTTTCCTAGCCATGTGGCATTTTAACGACCTACGTGGACCTTCCGTCAGTTTTGGGCAAATTTGCTACAATTTTTATACTTCCGAGGCAAATTGGGTACCAAAAAACTTCTGGTCTTTGAGCGCCCCCTTATCAATACTTCCGTGGAAAATTAGGTATTTAATCCAAAAAAAATCTGACATGGCAAACGTCTGTTTGACCTTCCGTTAGTTTTGGGCAAATTTGGAACCAAAAAAACTTCCGGGTGCTGAGTGCCCCCTTATCAATACTTCTGTGGCAAATTAGGTATTCAACCTTAAATATAATAACCATAAAATCAAAAGATCTCTGTAACCATTGGTTATTCATAAATATATATATATGCAAACCAAAATCGAGAACATACAATTTCAAAATAAAGTTCAACTTCCAATAATTTATTATGAACATAAAAACTTTTACAAACTAGTTTTTGATTTGGTGAATAAAATCCCCACACAAAAAAAAGGAGTTTTAAAACAATTGAACATCAATTTATTTTCCAAATATCGTTCATAAGAGATTTCACAAAATATGTCTTAACCTTGTTATTAAAAATGATTATACAAAAGTTTTATCATTAAATCATAAATCACATATATAACATGCCAAGCAAATTATTGATGCATCAACCTCCTTATTACCACTAGTGCAAAAAAGGGCTTTAAGACCGCCTCATTTAGAGCGGAGAATCGACACCCCGGTCTTAAAGGAATGACCGGTGGCAATTCCGTAAATATAAAGAACTTCTTGCACCGGGACCAATTTCTCACCGTTCTTAAAAACATTATTGAGACCGACTAAAAAACAACCGGTCTTAAAAATTGAATTGAAATTTCAATTACTTACTAAATATATCTCATATAGCCGTACTTATATTTTCTGCGGTAAAACATAATAAGGAAAAATTTAAATATAAAAAGTCTAAATTTTTAAGACCGAACTTATCAAAAAGACGGTCTTAAAAGTTTTCTTTTAAGACCGGACATATGATACTTCCGGTACGAAAAAAAGTTCATTAATATTAAGACCGGCGTTTTATAAGGAACGGTCTTAAAGGTTAAACTTTTAAGATCGGACTTTTAATATGACCGGATTAATGTAAATATTAAGACCGTCTCTTTTGCATCCGGTCTTAAAAATCAACGCAAGATATACATTTCTTCGCGCGAAAGCTTTTGTTACTCTGTGGAGAACCTCTGTTCATGTTCCGAAACCCTTCCTGTTGCATTACCTCTCTTCCTCGCCCACGTACCATCAGCCCCCTGTTACTCTCTCATTTGCTCGGGCATTCCTCTCTTCCCCGTCTCGAAAATGGACGGTGAAAACGATTCTATTCATGTTTCGCAACGCCGTTCACGGTGTGACGGTGTGAGTAAGAACGGACCCTCTTCATCTCACAATGAGGCTCGTAATCGCCCCGCACGCCGTGGTAGAAGAGGCACACGAATGATGGATGTGACCCTAAGTCGGACTTCGGGTCAAAGCTCGAGATTCGGTTTGATGCAAGGTTGGAACACCCGTCGGTCCTAATAAAAGCAAATATAATAGTTTTGTCGGCTGCATCTAGCACGCACAAGGTTAGCATCTTGACGGATGAGTGGAAAAGTGTGGACTCTAAGAATGTAAAGGATCCTATTTAGGAGACTATCCGGGTTACATACACTGTCCCGATCACGTCGGAAGTTGAAAGACAAGACATTGTCTTATTGTGCTGATCGGTGGAGGAAGTTTAAGACCTTTCTCGCTAACACGTATATTTTCTCCGAGGTTCCGCCCGCCAAACATCCTTGGGAAGTTTACACATTTATTGATGAATGAATTTGGCGACAATTTGTTCTTCTCGGACCACTCCCGAAGCTCGGTGAGTTTATATTTAGTTTTGTTTTCCCTTTTGTTTGCTTATTAACCTGTGCGGATATGTGAATGTTATTGTGTTCATGTAATCCTGTTAGTTATAGAATGGTTTGGTGTGTGAATAGAAGTATACATTTCCTGCCTTTGTCTATGCAAGTCTGATATGTCAACCCTGAAAAGGTAAATTACTGATGAGAAGGTATTAATTGTGTAATGGTTTGTCTTGCAAAGGAGGAAATGAATAGTCTTAAAAGGGGGAAACTTTATATACCCAATTGTTACTATCTAATGGGGACTGTTGATCCCATTGGATGCCATTATTCTGTAAGCATAATTCTCTTTTGTTTCTTAACCTATCTATCTAACTAGCACTACAAAACATAGCTCCAATTTCTTATACAATTCTACATCTTCCTTAAATAAAATGTTGAAACTTGATGAAGTAAAGAATTTGACTACTTTTGTTTGATTGACGTTCATATGAAGCGAAGTTCTCTAATTTACGTTAGTGACATGCATGGCTGGAATTCATAATTAATAGATGTTTTCAATCTGATTCACGAGAAAAGAAGGGAACAAGCACAAGAGATAGGTAGAAAGAATGATTGCCCTCATAGGGCTTCTCGCGGGATATCAAAAGGCCGAAAAAGATTTGATGGCGGCCAAGTGGAAGAGATTGGATGATGAAGCGAATCCAATCCTTCAGTGATACATGCTCCTCCATCTCCAATACGTCGCGAGGAGTTGTGGTTGCATATTCAGCAAAAGCCAAGCGGCGCCTACACGAGTGAACAAACTCATCTAGTTGCTGAAAGAATTGTAAGTATCGTTATTGTTATTTTTTAGTTACTAAACATGTTTTATTACTAAGCTTCTCGTTATCCGTATCTTACGGGAAGATCTTAAAAAGAAAGAAGCGAGAGGATCTTTTGTGTCGGACGGGAGGAATGATGTTCTAACCGTTGCGGCCGGAAACCGGATCACAGGGGCGTGTAAGGGGGATTGGAGGACGGGTAGGCATAAAGCAAGTCTTTGGTACATCCAAACACCATAGACAAAGTATGGTTACCGGGAGGAGATGGACCGGGCGCGCTACTAAAGAAGCTTCAATGACTGCGCATTGTTTCAATCCCGGATGAGCCGAGATGAGGAGGAACTGAGTCGATGAGGCTGCTTTTGAGCAATCGTCCGAGAGACCGGTGTTCCCTTCACACACTCACCCGCAACGTGCGCAGAGCACTAGAGGGAGCTGCATTGTTGGACAGTCGGAGCAACCTTGTGACCTTTATGTGGAGGATCCCGATCATCATGATGGACGATTATTGGTTGCAAAAGGGACTGTTCACAACTTGGGATCAACTGTACACCACCAACAAATGCCTGATGATGAAGTCAGAGTGTCAGTTGAAAAGGTGATCATTGATGCACCGCTCCTCTCCAAACCGATGAGGCTGAAGCTTGTGAGTGATGTCAAGGGAACCTTCATCCCTTGGCCGATGATGCTTGTACATGTCTCTACGCTCCCGAAGCTTCAACCCCTCCTCCTCAAGTTCTATCCCCTCGTCAAGCTCCATCCCCTCCTCAAGCTCTATCCCCCTATTTGCTAAGTTGGCTGCTGCCCGGGGAAAAAATATCCGATCCGATGAAGAGTGGATATTTTAAGGATAAATCGTGGCACGCCAATGAAGTAGTAGGCGTCCCTCATCCTCGGCCCGTTCAAGTTGACACCGTTGATGTTGAGTCCCCGCGCTTCCTCGACAAGAGCTTCGATGCGGTTGTTCAAATTTTTATGAAGTAAGTATCTTAAATCTATGAGTACATAATTTAAATGCATCATTTAGACATACATACATATATACTAATTCCCTGATCGATGTCATTATTGTAGGTTCTTGCATCATGAATTGGTTCAAAATGATAGGATCAAAGATTTTGGATTCTTGTGCCCTATCTATTCAAGTCAAACATCCATGGAGGAGAGACAGGAGTACATATCAAAGAGGTTGTGTGAAGTGAGAAGAAAGTTGTACTTTTATCCATTCTTCCACAGTACATATCAAAAATCTTGTCCGCAATTCACTTAATTCTCGCTACATATATCACCGAGTATAGTTTATCGCGTGAATTTTCAGCCGCCACCGGCGTTGGTCCTCATGTGCATGGAGGAGCATAAAGTTATCTTCTTATGCTCCACTCACGGTGAGCCATTGCCTACGTTGGTGCGGAGACCATCAACGAGTAAGCATGTCATTTTGATTCTCTTGTCTCGAAATCTCTGCTTTGTGAATTTTCGTGAATCATTGATAAATTTGTGATTTTGATGATAGTGCCATGAGGACCTTCCAAAGAGTAGAAAAGAAAAGGCGTGGTACTCGGACAACCCCATATGGTACAATGCACTTAGGTTGGTACAATATTTGTAGCACACTTTGCCTTATGAACTTGGTCATTAAGCTATATATATATATACATGCTCTTATATATATTTCTTGTTCTTTTTAGACCTGTCGGCAACCACCAGCGTCCAACTTATGTGGCCAGTACATAATGAAACACATGTATGATATTACCACGCGAGGGGATACTAAATTAACTGCAAAGGTAAATGTATTTGATGTTACATATTATGCAAGTTAATTCAGTTTAAACTACGCTTCTTGTTACAAATGAAATATGCACACAAGTTAATTCATTCTTTGTCTTTGATGTTACGAGATGTTTCAATGCAAAACTCCCTTTTCTCATGATGAACTGGAGCACATACGCAATGTGTTTTGTGAATATCTGTATGGTCTCGATCTTAGAGTCACAAAAAGGACAATAATTAATGTCCTAAATTCATTTGTAAGTATATTCGTAGCAACAATAATCGATCTTCTCAATTTGTTTATTTTTTTGAACAATTCATTTGTAAATATACATAGGCAATGTAAAATTCAATAAATAAATTTAGTTAATTTTTCGAACAATTTTCTTGTGTCCATTTTGGGTTTTCGAATGTATTATTGGATGGTGGATATAGCTATTTAATTTAGTGTTTGAAATTTGAGACTTTTAGGACCGTTCATTAACAGCATGTCCGGTCTTAAAGGTCCGCAAAAGTCTTCGGTGTAAAAAGTATGAGACTTTTAGGACTGTATATTGCTTTAGTGTCCGCTCCTAAAAGCTTAAAAGTCCGCATGAACTTTTAGGTCCTCACGTATTATAAAAGGTCGGTCTTAAAAGTCACAGGAACTTTTAGGACCGTATTATTATAAATAATCGGCCTTAAAAGTCATTTGCTTACAAGTCTGCTTAACTTTTAGGACCATATGTTTTTATTTGTGCGATCTTAAAAGTCAATCACCTTTAAATACCTCTTTTCACACAAATTAAATGGATAGGGTTGAAGACAACCGAGGTTCTGGCGTTCTGCTCAAGCTAGGTCCTTCATTATCGTCGTTTTTACCTTTCCATGTGTAGAGCAGCATTATCGGTGTCCCTTTTATTTTTTCTTTTGTCTTTTTGTCAGAAAAAGAAGGAAGATAATGAAAAGGACACTTTGTTTCTAACATGGGGAGGTAAAACCGACGATAACGAAGGTCCAACCTTGAGAAGAATAGTCACTTTGTTTGTTCTTATCTGAATAAGGTAAAAGATCCTTTTTTTTGTATGTTCTTAACTGTATTCTGTGAATTTCTGTTGTTGGATTTACACGAGGATAATGTTTTGTTTGTTTCCTTTTTGTCGGAAAAAGAAAGACGATAATGAAAAGGACAAGAGGCAATCGGATATGGAAACCAAAGCTGACAAAAATGACAGTGTTTTTAGGACCGTCGATTTACTAACTAAAGTTTTCGTTCTTTTATTTTAGGTTTTTTAGTCCGCCATTATCCATACTTCATAGTTGCCTTGTTTATTGCTTTCCATGTTCGGATAATGGATAAAGTACTAAACTCGCACGAGAACAAAATTTAAAAATATTTTATTTACTAATTTTTTTGCGCGCCTATAGGGGCAGCGATCACAAAATAAAAACAAAATAAAAATGCAACAAAAAAAAAACTAATCCCTCTAGTAGTCGGAGAGGGAGGGGGCATCAGAGTCGTCAGAGTTGTCGGAGTCGTCTTCAGCGGGATTGTACTTCACGTCATTGGCGTGGAGTACCATGTTCAGCTTGTTGTTCATGGTATGAGCAAGCTGAACCAATTGGCCCAAATGTCGATCGATTTGATCGACGCGGCCACTGATGATGCACCAACCGCTTCAAAGTGGATTTGGAGGAGGCGGTGGCGGAGGGGGCCGAGGTTGAAGAGGAGGAGGAGGAAACGGAGGACTGGGGAGCAACCATTACATGAGGGGGCGAGGTTGAAGAGGAGGAGGAGGAAATGGAGGACCCGGGGGAGAAGAATGTGAAGAAAGTACAAGAACAACGGGTTTAAATAGAGAACCCATCCCGAACAATGTGAAACGCTGGAAACTTTAACGAGGAGACGCATTGTTCATCGTGAATACGAGGAGACGCCTAGTTGGGAAGTTTATCTCGGAAGCCGAAGAGACTCTGCATCATTCATTTGAACAAATGGTGTGTAGGTACCGGGTAAATGATAAAAGGTCGGTCTTAAAAGTAAGACTTTTAGGACCGGACTTATTATAAAAGATCGGTCTTAAAAAAAAAAAATAAATAATAGAATTTTATACCGCATACCTATAAGTACCGGGTTAATGATAAAAGGTCGGTCTTAAAATAAAATGAATTGCAAAAATATTAAATAATGGAATTTTATACCGCGTACCTATAACTCCTTATTAATTCCTCACTACCTCGTAACTCCAAACTATGTACGTGGCTATCTGAGAACAGCTCTCTGCCTTTATTAATTAACTCCTCATACCTCTCTCGCCCTAACCGCTCAAACCATGGTTAGATACAAGAGAACCGCTCGTAGGGGTGCTCTTAGTCGTGATGCTCGTGCCTTCCGTCGATCGTTATACGGTTCACCTCCTCCATCGAGAGTCCGTCCTATTGTGACGGAAAGAGTCTCGGGTCGTTGGACCCATTGTTATTTCTTCGGATGATGAAGAGGTTCCCGCTCCCCTCTCCAACCTCTTGGCCCCACCGCGACTACTACGACCCCTCTCCTCTTTCCTCTAATGAAGCATTGTGGCTGATTCGAGTAAGACAAACTTGCGATCTCGGCGGAAATTAATGCTATTCACGCCGAAATCGCCAAGGCTTTGGAGGATAATAAGCTTTAGGAGATGTTTAGTCGATTCTTGTTTTTGATAATTTTCTTTGTTTTTCTTTTGTATTTTTTCTTGTGTACGTGCATATGCAAGTAATATATGTAATTAAAGAAACTCCGGTTTTGCTTTAATTTTTATTCATTCGATTCTTTGCGCTCGCCAAATCCTTTTTTAGAAATCACATAAACGAGGAATTTTAGGACCGGAGTATTATAAAACGGCGGTCTTAAAAAATTTTATATATAGAACCGTCTACTTTTTAATGAACCGGTTTAATTGTCTCAATTTAGGTCCGGAGTATTATAAAACTCCAGTCTTAATAAAATCCAAAATATAAAACATGTCTTGCTCGTCGCGCGAGAATATTAAATTTCCCTCTCGAACTTCTCTTGCCGCGCCTAAAGTGTTACTCGGGTTACGTTGGTTCGCGTTGCTCTCTCGACAATCACTTTACGGTTCCTTAGTTAAACGTCTATAGACCAAGGCGTAAGAGGTGTTTCGGTTATATAACTTTATGATTTTCCTGCTCATCGTTCTGGGTTTTTCCTGGGTTGAGCGAAATCGATCAAATGTTCTTGTGGGTTTCTGTGTTGTTAATGGATATTGTATTTTGAAGATTATAATTGCACTTTAGACCTACCCAACTGACCAATAAATGTTTTTAGGTTACTCTTGCTGTCTGCAACATCAACGTTCATGGCGGGAGAAGAAAGACTAAGCAAACGCATTTGAATTTATATGCTATGGGTGAGTCTACAAGACCTTCACGCGATGCATTTAATTTCCTCGTCATGCATTTATTTTGGTTCTTGGATTCACTGCGATACATTTATGACCAAAAGTGATTCTTCGTTCTGCATTTAATGAGCAAGTTTATCCGAAAAAAAAAGGAAAAAAAAAAAGACATAACCGACATTTGAGCATATATATGTATGTTAAATCTTTCCGTCTATATATATAGGAATTCTACTATGGATCACGTTGGATAAATGCTAAACGGACGAGTGTTGAATATCGAAATGGGGTGAGGGACTTTATAAAATTTGCTAAACAAAATGCCCATGCTTTGAGGGTGGGAAGTTTTAGTGCCCTTGTGTAAAATGTTTGAATGAGAGGCGACTAAGTCCGAAGTTATACACACACATTTAATTTGTGAAGGAATTTGTAAGACTTATACGGTATGGGTATGGCATGGTGAAAAAATACCAAGTGGGTCTCAACATCGGGAAGTGGCCTTTGATGATAATGACACGGATATGGATGATCACATAGAGGACATTATCCGTGATGTAGGAGAAGAGGCTTTTCATCAATCACATGCATATGGTAATATGTGCAATGATGCGAGAGACCCTCTATACCGTGGGTGTAAAAAATACCAATTGTTGAATGCTGTATTGAAATTGGTAAGCTTGAAGGCACGTCATGGATGGAGCGACAAGAGTTTTCCAAAAATGCTTGAGGCTTTTAAGGACATGCTTGCGGATGATAATGTGTTGCCGCATCGATACTATGATGCTAAGAAAATACTTTGTCCACTGGGGATGGAGTACAAAAAGATCCATGCATACCCGAATGATTGCGTATTGTATAGGAAAGAGTTTGAAGAGGACCAGAATTGTCCGAAATGTGAAACCCCAAGGTACAAGTCAAATAAGGGGCCTGCAAAAGTGTTGTGGTATCTTCCAATCATACCAAGGTTCAAGCGATTGTTTGCGAATGAAAATGATGCAAAAAATTTGAGGTGGCATGCAGATGAGAGGATTTCTGATGGAAAGCTTCGACATCCGACGATTCTTCTCAATGGAAGAAGATCGATCAATTATTTCCGAACTTCGGCGAAGAACCTAGGAACCTTAGGCTTGCCCTTAGCACGGATGGCATGAATCCATATGGAAGCCTTAGCAAAGCATACATAGTTCATGGCCTACTACGATTATTTACAACTTATCTCCAATGTTATGCATGAAACGAAAGTACATCATGTTTGTCTATGTTGATTTCGGGACCGAAACAACCCGGAAATGACATTGATGTTTACCTTCACCCTTGATCGAAGACTTGAAGGAGTTGTGGGCGAAAGGTGTTGATGTTTTTGACTCTTTCAAGAAGGAGGGGTTTAAAATGCGAGCCATGATATTTTGTACTATAAATGACTTCCCATATGGGAACTTGTCGAGTATAGTGTAAAAGGCCATAAAGCATGTCCGGTTTGTGAAGAAGGCACACGCTACCATCAACTTCAACATGGAAGAAAGACGGTTTATCTTGGACATAGGAGATTTCTTAGACGGGGCCACCCATATCGTCGATTAAAGAAAGCCTTTTTTGGTGGCCAAGAGTATGAAGATGCTCCGGTGGCATTGACTGGGAGCAAGTTTAGGAAAAGGTGAAAAATATCAATGTCGTCTTCGGTAAGGCTGCAAAGAGTAGAAAAGAAACAAATATATGGAAAAAGAGATTTGTATTCTTCGATCTTCCATATTGGCGCAATCTTGATGTGAGACACGATATTGATGTCATGCATGTGGAGAAAAACGTATGTGATAGTATTGTCGGCACGCTTCGCTCAACATACAAGGTAGTTCCAAGGATGGTGTGAAGGCAAGATTGGATCTGATAGCAATGGGAATACGCGAAGAGTTACATCCAAGGCCAGATGGGAAGAGAACTTATTGTCCCCCAGCTTCTCATACTTTGTTTAAGGATGAGAAACGAAGTTTTTGTGAGTGTTTACATGGCACAAAAGTTCCCACGGGGTATTCTTCAAATTTGAAGAGGCTTGTATCGATGAAGGACTTGAAATTAGTAGGCCAAAAGTCTCATGATTGTCATGTCTTGATGCAACAACTACTCCCAATAGCTATTCGAGGCATTGCCGAATATGATCTTCGGGTCGTTTTGACTAGACTTTGTGTCTTCTTCAATGCGCTTTGTGGTAAAGTTTTCGAGATTGAAAAGTTGGATGAATTGGAGAATGAAGGATATCTTATCTTGTGTCACCTTGAGAAGCTTTTTGTTCCTACATTTTTTGACATCATGGTTCATCTAATTGTTCATCTAGTGAGGGAGATAAAGATGTGCGGCTCTATCCATTTACGGTGGATGTACCCAATTGAAAGATCTATGAAATTCCTAAAAGGGTACGTGAAGAACGCATACCGGCCGAAAGCATCGATTGTTCGAAATATGTTTCGAAGAAGCCATGGAATTTTGTCAAAATTATTTGGCCAAAGTAAGACATATTGGGCTTCCAAAACGTCGGCATGCGATGGGGGTAGACGAGGGCTTCCGTAAAGAGTGTGGATCCCGATGAATTGTCACAAGTCCACTTATACATCTTGAATAACGTCGATGAAGTTCAAGCCGACATAGCTGCACATAAAGCAGGTTTGTAAGGAAAGAAAATCATCGAATGACCAACAAAGGTTGATTAGGGAGCATAACGAGAACTTTTGCAAACTGGTTCAAACAAAAGGTCGAGGGAGAGGAATGTGTTTACGATACAATCAAATGGTTAGCGGTGGTCCCGAGGTTGATGTCATAAGTTGGAATTCGTATGTGATCAATGGTTATACATTTTACACGAAGTCCCTAGATGATACGAGCACAGTCTAGAACAGTGGTGTTATGTTAGAGGCTGAATCTATGCACTTCTCCAGTTCGAAAGACAAGAGCCCTTTATTGGCAGTCATGCCATATTATGGGATTATTGAAGAGATTTGGGAGGTGGACTATGAGAAAATTAGATTTCCCATTTTCAAATGCAAGTGGGTTAATGTCAATAATGGTGTTCGGATCGATCGGCTAGGATTTACATTAGTCGATGTCAATGATAGAAGTTTTGGAGATGAACCTTTTATTATGGCGAGACCCGGCAAAACAAGTGTTCTATATCACCGATCAAGAAAATAAAATGTGGTCTCGTAGCTCTCCAAGGAAAGAGGGTCATTGATATTGATGAGGAAATGAATTCAAATTATGGTATTCCCGAGAGTACTCCTTTTTCAAGGGGTCTACCGGACATGAACGAAGAAGATGAAGCGGATAATGAACCCGGCATAAGAAGTGATCATCAAGAAGGGATATGGGAAGATATCACTTTATAAAAGAGTCAATTCATAAGGTAATATTCATATGCAGATTTCTTTGAAGACTTTAAGGCTTTAACTATATATATTATATTCCTTCTATCTATGTTCATAGTTAATGTCACCGACTATGAATTTTGTTCTTGTTTTATTTTTGTGGCGGATCCGATCCAAAGGGCATGTTATATAAGAGGATGTTAAGTTGTTGGGTGGGGGAATCGATGAAGGCATGGTGAATATTATTTTGGGCGCATGTATGTTGTACTTGTAACTTATTGTATTTGTAAGTAAGTTATCTTATTGTATGAATTAATTTAGGTGTTGTAGTCATAGTAATCATTAATTAAGAGGCCAAATAGCTCATGGTGAATAATATTTGTATTCTTTTTCCAATTCAATAGATTCAAATAATTGTTCATAGCTTGTAGCTTAAAGTATCGACTTTTATGTCTTGGATTGGGTGGTGGATTTGTGTATATATATATATATAATCGGGGAAGAACAAAGAGGGGGAAAAATTCGGAAAATTTAGGCCCGGCAATAATAAGCCGGTCCTAAATGTTCACTTGTTAAGACCGGATGTAATTATATGATCGGTCTTAAAGGTCAAGACGACTTGAGTTTTGATATTAAACCCGGTCTTAAAAGTTGGTCTTTTAAGACCGGTATATTTAGAAGTCCGGTCTTAAATCAAAATCTTTAAGACCGGATGTATTTATCATCCACTCTTGAAAGTCAGTCTTTTAAGACCGTGTATAATTAGTCGTCGGTCTTAGGAGCCGCTATTTTTCGAGATAGTATGTGTCTTGTCCGGTCTTATAATTACGATCTTTTAAGAGCGGCCTATTTTTTGACCGGTCTTAAAAGTTGAGCTTTAGAACCGAACAAAAAATATTTCGGCTTCATTTAGTACAACTTTTTAAGACCCAAGTTTTTAAATGTCCGTCTTAAAAGAGTTTCTTTAAGACCGGTTCGAGTCCGGTCTTAAATGGTAGACTTTTAATACTTTTGGAACAAGACCGGTCGCATATCCGGTCTTACGACCCCTCTTTTGTCCGGTCTTAAAAGCCTTTTTTGCACTAGTGTACCCTTGACCATCCTTATAACCGCTAACTAGAACGATAGGCTAACACATAGTCTAAAAGAAACTCATCGATTTAACTGAATTATCCCAAGATCACTAGATCTTAAGATACAAATCGTCCAAAGGTATAGAGTTTAAGTCTGGATTATGTCTCCCCTTCTTGAACACAACTAAAGAGGTGTCACATATCCCCAGCTTCAATCCCGGTCAAAAGAAAACATGAAAGAAGGGGCCCTAATATGTACTACTACTTCACGGTCCTAATTATAAGACATAGTTGACTTTTTTTAGAAAGATTAAGGAAGTTAAATAAGTTACTTAATCATTTTATATGTTGTGTATCCTTAGATTATATATTAGTTTATTAGTCAAATTAAATAGTTTGAAGAAAAAAATAAAAATAAAAATACTCTAAAGTAATTTAATTAGCTTCCTTAATTTCTCCAAAAAAGTTAACTATATCTTATAATTAGGACCGGAGAGAGTATGCACTATGTACCACGTGATTGCATAAAGAGATCTCATAAAAATTTCTGCTTACTCCACAACCATGCCTATGCATCAATGACAAACTATCACGATATTAGCAGGTGTATAGAAGCTTCAAATCAGAGTATAATTCTAAACAAGATTTATTAAATAATCCATTATCAATTATTTTTTAAGATAACAAATAACATCATCTAAAACCTATAGCGTTATTTTAAAATCATTTATAATAAACAATATTTTTATCATAATACATGAGCATGCTTAAACAATTTCCAAAATATATAACCATGAATTCTAATATACACACGCATTCTTAAATAGTTTTCTATCTTATTAATATAATTTTAGTTACATATACAATTCTAAATCGAGCCTTTCCTAGGCACACCAATTCTCAAATAGTTTAAGATATATAAAAAAAATAACCAGTGTTACATTTACTCTAAACTTATTTTTATCAATATTTATTTCTTATTGACACTAAATAATTTTCATCACAGTTTCTTAAGGCCTACTTTTCTCTTTCTTTCTTTTCTCTCTCCGCCCACGCTCTTGTTCTAGAAACTGTCAGCATGCGCATTTTTGCGGGTGTATGTGTGGTATGGTGTGTATTTATAATGGTTGGATTTTTGTATGTAATGTTTACCTAGGTCTTAGATGTAATTTTCTCCTCTACCTTTCCTCAAAACATTCCGTGATAAATGGTTCTGCTCCCACGTTAAATTACAATAATAATATAATATAATATATTAACACTCGATCTTATTTATAAGTCCATTTTAACTAAGAAATTTGATCCTATTTAAAAGTCAAGTTTCATGTAATAAATAAAATTGTGACAATTTTACCTATGTTAACCGTACTCATGAAGATAGAGAAAGAAAAAACAGCTAAAAAATACCTAATTTTAAAGAGGGCAAAATTAAAAATTTATCCTATAATCATTAAGCCCTCATAATCATTAGCTAATTACCTCTCCTTAGATGTGAGATTTAGTTAAAATAAACTTATAAATAGGATCATAGTGGTACACTATATAATATCATATCATATCATATTATAATATTTATTTCATTTTCTTTTATTTTTAAAGCAAAACGATCAAGGCAGCAAAGGGAAAAAGGAAATAAAAGTGTGGGCCCCACAATATTACTATATAAATATATATATTTTTAATTCATTTACCTTATAATATAGACAAAAACTCTTAACTTTATATTTTTAGATCTTCTCTAAATTTTATAATCATATTATAATATTTATTTCATTTTCTTTTATTTTTAAAAGCAAAACGATCAAGGTGGGATGGGAAGGAAATAAAAGTGTGGGTCCCACAATTTTATAATAAAAATATAATTTTTTTTAAATTCATTTATCTTATAATATAGACAAAAACTCCTGACTTCATATTTTTAGATCTTCTCTAAATTTCATAATATTTAATAACTCAAATCCTAAAAATATTTAATTACTATTAATAAAAATTGAAATGTTACTTATAACGCCTAATTGAAACAGGCTGGCTTTTTTGAGAAAGAAAGGGGGAAAAAACACACGCAATCTAATAAGGGACAATGAGAAAATACCAATAAGAGGATCCAGACCCCATCAAAATGAGTGTGTGAATGGATCTCACCACCTAAATCACCCATGTTTATAGGCATATATTTACTTTCTGTAACGAATGTTTTGAGAATTTCTCAATAGCTTAATAGGCAAAGCACAGTTTCCTACTCATTATTCTGATTGCACCGTGAGACTTTGTTGTGTAAGGGTTCAACAAGAACTCACCCTAATACATGTGAATGGGCCTCACCACCTAAAACACTCATGTTGGTGAAGGATCATTGCCTCAGTGCATGAACATATGACATATTACAAGTAGTAAGAGTTTCTCTCGTCATAAAAGTTGAAATGAAATTTTCCTCATTTTGGTATTATTGTGATGTTAGGCATGGAGATTGTGGATCCAAGGAAGACCAATGGAATTTTTGGATGATTGTTTAAAGGAAAGTTGGAATGAATTTGAAGTCATAAGATGCATACACGTAGGGCTATTGTGTGTTCAACAGAAAGTTAAGGATAGGCTTGATATGTCAACTGTGGTTCTAATATTAAATGGTGAGAAGTTGTTACCACAATCAAAAGTTCCTGGTTTCTACACTGCTGGTGATGTGCTTGTTGATCCAAGCCATGAAATTTCTCAAAACGAAATTTCTCAAACCATGCTAGAGGGAAGATGATTAAGAGAAGGCACAAGAAGAAATAACCCATTAAAATGTACTCTTAAAACTGTTTACTTCCATCTCAATGTTATTTGTTTTGTGTTGGAAACTATAATTTGAGCATGTATGTGTGTTCTCCCAAAAAAAAAAAAAAAAAAAAAATATGTGAGTCCCTGGAAATAGCTTCATGTGACAACTAGGAAACTTCTCAATTGCTCTTTTCAGCCTAATAAATTTTATTGAGTGCTGTATGTGAATGGATTGATTGGAAGCTTTTACTTGTATCAACGAGAATTTGTGAATGTGACAAGGCTACAGGGGACTGGGAAAGAGACTAGTGTGTTAAAGACAATGATTGAAAAAACCAATTTCATTTCACGGAAAATTTACAACAAAATAGCCTTTGTCAACAAAACAATCCAAAGGCTGCCTCGCTGATGGATTTTTTTTTTTAGTATTGTGCACTTTAACAACATAAGATTCTAACTTGATGTGGTGAGTAGTGGTTCTTCTCTCTCTCTCTCTTTTTTTTTTTTTTTTTTTTGCTGTTTTGTTTTGGCCTTTTTGGTTTGAGGGGAGGGAGTGGGAGGGAAGGGAGTGGAAAGGAGAATATTGACCAAATTGTCATTAATGAGAAGAATATTCCTTTTTGCTGAAAGTATATTTTTAGAATATTATAAGGTTTCTATAGGCTATTTAGTAAAGAGGAGAGAGAGAATTTCTCCCCCTCCCCTCCCTCCCCCTCCTTTTCCCTCAAACCAAAGAGGCCCCAATAGATTTCCAATTTTCTTTATAGAAAAAAGATCTTAAATTAGATGAATTATTTCTCTCTAAATAGTTTTTTTTTTACTGCCTCTGAAGTATAATTAGTCACAACTTAACAGTAGCTGAGGCCTTTAATCGAGGATGTTTTACTCAAAGTTGGTGATATGCCATATTGTCGGTAATTGTCAGATCATTTTGGGAATGGAGGCATGGAAGAATTAGCCACAAAGAAGCTAGTAGGAATTATGGTTGGCTCTGTAGTCACTATCTTCATAATATTTTTGGATTGATTTCATTCAAAAGGAAAAGGAAGAGTTGAAAAATGAAGTTGTCTTGATAGCAAAACTTCAGCATCGTAATCTTATATAGCTTCTTGGTTTCTACATTGAAGGATAAGAGGAGTTGTTGATTTATGAATATATGCCAAACAAGTGCTTGGATAACTTTATTTTTGGTTTGAATCTCGAGACTTGGCCAAATTTCTAAGTTGTTGGGACTGCAAGTAGTATTTTAACATGTTTTTGATGCGTAGATGAAACTCAGCAACCTGTTGGATTGGCCTAAGTGTTGGCATATTATTCATGGTATTACTCGTTGTCTATCTTCATATAGATTCCAGGTTAAGATTATCCATAGAGACCTTAAAACCAGAAATATTCTAGTAGATGCTTACAAGAATCCAAAAATATCAGACTTTGGCTTTGCTCGCAGATTCTAGGATGATCAAGTTGAGGCCAACCACAACAAAGTTGCCGAACATAGTGAGTTGTTTTATCTCTAGCATATTTATCACTTTCTAAATTACCCCATTTTCTCACTTATTTTACTTTGCAAATTATACATCCAGTGGATATATACCTCCAAAATATGCTATGCATAGACAATTTTCAACGAAATTTGATGTCTTTAGCTTTGGTGTAATTGTTCTAGAAATTGTTAGTGGGAAGAAGAATAGAGGATTTTTAGACCCAGAATGCTACCTTAATCTTCTAGGACATGCAAGTATATTGCCTAATTCAAAGCACTTCTTTAGATAGTTAGCAAAGTAAGGGGTCAATAGTAACTCATCAACATGAGTGTGTGAATGGATCTGACCATATAAATCACCATTGTTGGTGAAGGATCCTTGGCTCACTGCACAAACATATGAAATATTACAAGCACTAAGAAATTCTCCGAGCATGAAAGTTGAAATATATTTTTTCAGGGGGTTAAGGAGCATAATGCACATATGCTTTTTCCGGAGGAGTGCTCTTTTTTTTTTTTTTTTTTTTTGCCTTTTAGTTTTATAAGAACTTGGTTTGAGTTTAAAGGGTAGAGAGACAAAAACAAAAACCTATTAAAAGTATAGAGATCATATATGCTTTGATTTTGGTTCCAGAACTTTTACAAAGTTTTGGTTTTCATCCCTATACTTAACAAGTTTTGGTTTTTGGCCTAGTTCGCACACTCTAAGATGATCGGGTTGAGGCTAATACCAACAAAGTGGCGGAACATAGTAAGTTGTTTTATCTCCAACTTATTTATATCATTTCCTGTGGGACCTCTTTTTCTCACTTATATATTTTAATTCACAAATTATACTTTCAATGGATATATGCCTCCCGCATATGCTGTGCACGGAAAATTCTCAATGAAATCTGAAGTCTTTAGCTTTAACGTGATAATGCTAGAAATTGTTAATGGGAAGAAGAACAAAGAATTTTCAGATCCAACATCTTACCTTAATCTTGGACATGTTAGTATATTACCTAATTCAAAGCTTTTCTTTATATATATTACCTAATTCAAAGTTTTTCTTTATATAGTTGACAAAGTAACGAGTGAATAGGAACTCATCAGAATGAATGTGTGTGTATTGATCTTACCACCTAAATCACCCATGTTGATAAGCATTTATTTACTTTTTGTATAGCTGACTATTATCTCACAAATGTTTTAAGAATTTCACAATAGCTTAATAGGAAAAACACAGTTTTCTACTCATTGTTCTGGTTGCACTACAAGTGTTTGCATTAGCTGTTTTTCTAAGGTCAATAAGAACCCACCCAAATAATGTGAATAGGCCCACCACCTAAAATAGTCATGTTGGTTTGTGAAGGATATTGGCTCATTATATTGCACAAACATATGACATTACAAGAACTCAGAATTATCCCTAACATAAAAGTTGAAATAGATTAAATTTCCTGTTTTTTGGGGTGTTACTATGATGTTAGGCATGGAGACTGCGTATTAAAAGAAGACCAATGGAAGATGATTCAGAGAATTGCAGAAACAATTCCATCCAGCTTCGGTGTTCTCACCACTTGTTGGAATACCTGTTATATGATTTTTTTTTTAAAAAAAAGAAATACATATATATATATTAGATACAAAATTGTTTTCGAAGTTGGATTATTTCAAGGACAAAAAGTGTAGGGTTAGGTTTCTCTCATCATCCTTTTCTCATCATCCCTCATAATCTCTAAATCACATCTGTCCAATCAATACACCACTACTTTAACTATTCTCTCACTTTCTCAATCAAGGGCCCAAATGAAGCCAATGAAAGAAAATGAGAAACAAGATAAGGAGAAGATATCCTTCCGTGTATATATTGTTGGGGTTATACATTCATGTCGGATTTATGTTTTTGTTGACAGGGATTTTAATCAAAGCATGTTAAAAAATAAATTAATATCATTTTTCTTGGGAGATATTTGATTTACATATTTTTTATTTTATTATAAAAATATATACTCTCCATTGTCCTTAATATAAAACATATTTGAAATGTTGATATTAGTCTTAAAAATAATATATAGTTTTATATTTATCAATTTTTTTTTCTAATTTACCCATATTAATACTCCATCAAACATAATCAAGGAGAAGAGAAAATGCGGGAATTAAGAAAAATGATTATAATTTTTCTATAAAATATATGTTTTCTTAATTAATTCAATTATCTTCCTTAATCTAATCAAATTAAATAAATATAAATAGCAATAATACAAAATATACTGGAGAATTTTATTTTTGAAGAACTGTTGGTATGGGACCCTCTTAATCCTGCAACATATCAAAATCAGTCCTCATACTGAGGTAATAATCATGTAGACCGTAGACTCGTTGCGTAACAAATGGGAGAAACTCATACCGTGACTTCTGAGTCCACTCTGATCGTTACTCTATTGGCTGATACTCGCTCTTATAAACTAACTAATAAATATATTTGGTCTGTTTTTATAAAGTATTTGCTTGAAAAATGAAAAAATAAAATTCATGGAAGAGTTAAAAGTAATATGAATAAAAATTACAAAAAGGAGAGGATTCAAAATTTTAAGCCCGGTTCATATAGCTTGTCCAGCAATCAAAAAAGATCAAGTAAATGTTGATGATTATACATTGAATAACGTAACAGTCTATGAAGTTGTGGTCAAGGATACTAGTTGGACTTACCTATTACCTGGATTTTCAGGATTTGGGATGCCTTGGTAACATGTACTTTATGCTTGCTTAAGTATGAGAAAACAGGAAGAGAGAGAGAGAGAGAGAGAGAGAGAGAGAGAGAGAGAGAAGAATCCATTGAACTACACGCATGCCAACTGACAACAAATTTGTATCCTCTTCTAAGACTTTATTGGACATGTTTTCAGACACTTTTCAATCATACTTAAACCAGTAATCTTAAACCATGGTTAACTATATTAAAAATAATTGTTCAATATACCAAGACTCTGTAAAACAAAAACAAAAAACATTGTTGAATACACCAAGATTGTCTGAAATAAAATCTTTCCATATGTGCATTTGGTAAAGAATAGGCTGGACAAATCTGATGCTAACCAATTTTAGCAAATAGGCTGGACAAATCTGAATAGAGTCGGGAAATTGGGACGAGCCCGTTTAAGCCCTAGCCCTGTAGGGCTCGAGCTTGAAAAATAGGCCAGAAATTTGAAATTGGCCCTGCAGGGCTGGCCCATTTGATTGTAGCTTTTTTTTTTTTAAAAAAAATAATTACTTAGACTTCCAGTTAATGAATGTGTTTATTTGTAATTACTTAGATTTCTTTAGTTTAAACTATAACCCTTTTTTATGTTTATTATTATTCGTATTAAAGCACATAATTAGTTATTATAAATTTTAAAGAATGGATGTTTTCATATTAAATAAACACATACTTTGGCATTACAACATTATATAAGTAATAAATTATAAATATATTTTGTGTAAAATAAGTATAATTATTTTTACATGTCGGTAAAATCATGTATGAATCGAAGGAATCTGCGAGACAAACACAAAATTACGAGAGGGAAAAGCATTTTGTCGTGGGCATACATAAAGCAATTCCTTTGTTTAATATTTTTTGAAAAAAAGGAAAAAACATATTCTTTATGTTTATTTGTTTTTTATTACGAATTAATGAATGTGTTTATTTGTTGAATGATTTATATTGTTTAGATATTAATATTGATAACATTTATTTGATATATTAGAACTTTAATGGTTGTAATTTACTAATTATATTTCTTTGGAAAAAATCGAAGGAAAAATATTTAAAATTTGGAATAGTAATTTTCGGGCTCTATAGGGCCGTCGGCCCTGACCTTGGTACTATCGAGGCGGGCTTTGAAAAACAAATGTTTTCCTTACTTCAGGCCCTGTCGGGCCGGATCCGCCCTGATTCCCACCTTTAAATCTGATGCGGCATTTAACCAAGAAAGAAGTTGAATTTGATGATATAAGCACTTGATTAATAGAATTCGACACTGAGATTTAACCTACACTAACACCCTCTGAGGAAAATTTCTTATATATTCAAAAAAAAAGAATATGCAAGGTGTTGTCCAGACAATTATTGGCAGATCTCATGAGAATTAACTATCACTTGTTTCTTATAAATCAATTTCATTCTGGCAAATGTTAAAATGAAATTGATTTATCCTACAGAAAATCTTGCATACCTTTTAATGTTTTCCCGATAGCTTCATAGATACTTCTCAACAATTTGGATTTAGGCTGATAAACTTACAGAAAAATTAATGAAGAAAACCTTATGGCTATGCATATGCTATTCATTTGTAAGAATAATTAGTTACTTGGCTTCACAAAAAGATAACAATTAAAGATGATCCCAATAGCAAAACACTAATAAAATTATCATAAAATGAATATTGGATTCATTTTGTGAATTCACTAGTTTTTCTTGCTGTCTAATAAAAGATGAACAGCTGAACACTACTAAGGATAAGTAAACCTACTAAATATTCCATCCACATCTTAGCCTATTTCATGACACATATAATTAACTGTGAATTCACTAGTTTTTCTCTTTTCATCATATCCATTTCACAAATCATTTGCGCTCTACAAAAGTCTGTGCATTTATACCTCCATTACAGGTCGCAGTTACTGTGGCCAGCCACAAAACTTGTTGCTGGCAAACTGCAATTCTCTATTCTCAACTTCTGCAAGAAAGAATCATCATCAAAATAATCAGAACCATGGCTTTTTAAGTTCTAAAAGTCCAAAATAAGATCAAATCGCGAAAATCCAAGGAAGCCAATTTAGAATGCTAAGCCTGAACTACTTAACATAGATGAAGGCATACTTTGGTATTAGAAATTCAGTAAACAGAGGAGAAAAGATCCCTTGGAGAACTATGTTAAGTATAGCATCAATCACACATATTAGAGAAAGGGTAAAAAGGAGAGAACCTTAGCTGTAGTATCTGCCGCCTTATAAATGTCTGCAGTGTACCCTACTAACCACAATCTAGGAAAAACACACTGAAATTTTGAAAAACACTCTGCAGTGTTCTTTATTAACCACAAGACCTATGTTTCTGAATAACAGAGAAACACCGGGGGAACTGCATGGGGTTTGCAAACAATTAATCTACATGGTACCAGAGCCACAAACAAAGACCTAAGCCTGCTACGTCTTCTCTTACCAAGAACCTCAACTCCAAACAAAGAAACGTGCCCTCAGATTAAAGAAATGAAGGTGTTGATGTTTGCAAATGAATATGACGCATGTTCGAAAAAGAAACAGAGGCTGTGAGATTTGACCATGGAAATCACGCCATTTACATCAAGATTTTAGGGCATTTGATATTACCCAGAGAAAGTTGTTTCTAACTTATTCAAAACGGCATTGAAAGGGGATTTTTGAAGTGAAGACATTACATACTTGGCTCTTGAGGAAGGAGGAAAGAAAAGCAATGTTACCCTTACGTGAAGGGTTTTTAGATTTGATCCTCGTACTATAACAGCTACCGATGACTACAAACTCCGAGCTCATAATTGTAACTCATGCATTTCCCTCCAGTACCATCTTGGCCACCTCTACATTATGAAAGGGAAGAAGATGGCAAATCCATCGGGGAGAAGGCCATGAGAAAAACGGGTTCACACGTGCACCTTATGTGCTGGTCCCTCTATTAGAGGGATGAGCACATTTTTTATATATAATATATTTATTTGGATTTAAATTATATGCGGCTTTTAAATTTTTTTTACACTCAATATCTCAAATTAATTAGTTTTTAAATATTCCTGCATTTAGAAGTGTTTCTCCTATAATACCAAATATCCGGAAATTAATTAATTTGAGATCTTTGGGTCCAAAAAACATTTCATAAAGTAGCATATAATTTAAATCTAAATAAATATAATATATAAAAAATAAAAATAAATAAAAATAAATGTCTCATCCCTCTAATTAGAGGGATGAACATGTAAGAAACACATAAGGTGAGAAGCACTTATTTGCTCTCGAGAAAAACCCAAAAACGTAATCGAAATAAGGAGAGAAGGGAATCAAATTAATAATTAATAATTCATTAAAAAATTAAATAAGCTTAAACTTGAAGCTAGGAAGATCATAAATGAATTATGAAAATTAAAGGTAAAAACGAAAAAATTGGATGGAAATAACAGCGGGAACGCAAAAGTTAGTTTTGAGTACTATTCCGTTATACCCGATGCAAGTTACAAAGCTACCTATTAGTATTTTCCTTGAGGTAGAAAGGCTCCAGCGAAACTTTATCTGGGGACATGACAGCTCTCATATGCGTTTCCATCCAGTGGGCTGGGATTTAATCACAAGACCTAGATAGTATGGGGCCTCGGCTTTAGAAAACTGGCTTCTTTAAATAGTACTTGTGGTGCTAAGCTTGCTTGGAAACTAGTTGTGGGGTCTGGTGGTTTGTGGGCAGACATTTTGCAAAGTATATACATGCTCAGAGATGATGACTCTCTACTACAATGGAGACCGGGGGACTCATCTTATGGAAATTCATTTGTTCCCAGAAAGAGCTTGTGGATATGGGTGCTAAATGGCAAGTTCGTAATGGTAAGATGGTGAGATTCTTTTCGGATCAATGGTTGTTGAAGGACGAGAGGTTTCAGGATTCTTGTATTAGGTAACTGACTTTGGAGGAATCTAAATCCATGGTTGTGGATTGGGTAAGTGATGGTCATTGAGACTTACCGAGACTATCCAATTGTGTTGACAATTCTGTGCTTCAGCATCTTTTCTTGGTCCTACCTCCTAGAGCAACGGCGGGGAATGATTTTATTATGTGGGGAGCGGAGAAGGATGGAAATTTCTCAATTAGAAGTGCCTACTCACTAATTGAGAGAAACCCACTCCATTTACAGTCTGATCTTTTTAAACAAATTTGGAAATGGGGTAGGGCAGAGAGAATCAAAGTTTTGTTATGGAGGGTTGTTTTAAATAAACTCCCAACCAATGAATGGAGAAGCCGCTGGTCAAGTTCATCACCGTTATGTGGGTTTTGCAATCTTCAGGTAGAAAGCCTACTGCATATTGTTCGTGACTGCTCATATGCTCGTCAGATGTGGCTGTCACTGCTGGCCCCAAGGTATGTGACACCTTTTTTCTCTGCTAGCTTACGGGATTGGGTAGCTATGAATTTAAAAAGGAATTATGGTAGGATTGGAATGCTGATTGGAGTTTGCTGTTTGGGGTAGCTGTTTGGTTGATGTGGGGATGGAGAAATTCCTTTATCTTCAAGCCCAATTTCAATAAGCCTAGTTGCCCTAGCTCAGTCATACTTAACTGTTGGAGGAGTTTCTCCATCTTGAAGAATTTTGATCCGGACTATTATGAGCTAGGCCGTAACGTTGCTGTTGTTAGCTCCTGGGAGTGTCCACCGAGGGGGTGGATTAAATTGAATGTGGATGGCACCATGTCCTTAAATACTTCTAGATCTGGCTGTGGAGGGGTTTTTAGGGATCACAATGGGCTATGGTTAGCTGGGTTTTCAAAGAATCTAGGGATTTGTGATGCTGTTACGGCGGAGGAATGGGCAGCTTTTGAAGGGATCAAGTTGGCGTGGGATCTAGGATACAAGAAGGTTTTGCTTGAATCTGACGCTAGGAATCTGGTCAATTTCCTCCGCAGTGGCAACCTGCAAAATGCGAGTTTTCTAACCTCCAGTGTAGGTGAGTATTTGAACAGGGATTGGATGATCTCTATCAGGTACATACCTCGTGAGATCAACAAAGTGGTTGACGCCATGGCTAAGATGGGATTGAGTAAGTCAACTATACTAGGAGAATGCCCGATCTTCTTAAGGGTGTGGTTAATCCAAGATTGTTTGGGAAGTGTTTCCCCTTTTGTTTAAGCTTTATCTGTTTGTAATTTAGTTTTCCATGGCTTTTTAGCCTTCTTTATTAATATCAAAAAACAAAGAAACCATTTTTACCACACCAAAAAAAAAAAAAATCACAGTAGAAACCATTATTTGCAATTTAAATTTTTCACTCCCGGTCCTTCTCCTGTTCTCCCTCACCTCATGTGTTTATCTTCTCTATTCTATCCCTTCCCAGCACTAGCCGGCATCTCTCTATATTCAGTTCTTGCATGCAACTAGTAAAGTGTTTGGTGTTATTCAGTATGTTTGGGCTGGCGTATTTGTGAGCATTCGCATGCAAAAATTCCATTGGCGTTAAAAAACATCCAGTGAGAAAAAAAGCTGAAGTAGGAGGAGGTGTCTGTCTGGGTTGGCGTTTTTTTTTTTTTTTTTTGATTGGCCTTATACCAAGAAGCGACCTTTGCTTGGACGCTCGCTTTGGGAGCGTTGGGTGGAAAAGCTCAGCGAGATGTCCCTTTCCAGCAGCGCAGCTTCTTCAGTTGTCCCTTTGTTGCCCCTTCACTGCATCCTTTCCTGCCATACGACCGGTGGCGGATTGGCGGACAAAGAAGAGGAAGGCTTGTCCGACGTCGTTCTTAGTTGTTCTCCGGCCACCAGCTTTGCACGGAAGGATCGCCAGTCGGCATTAAGAGACGTCGTAGAGATCCTCTTTAGGGGTAGGAGAGAGAAGGGGATTTGAGAGTGTGGAGAGGTTGATCGGGGATTTGGTGAAGGAATTAGAGACGAGGGGACAGGCTTCCATGGATTTGAGTTTCCGGTTAGAAATTTAACAGGAGTTCACATTACATGCTTAGGGGCTTATTATGTGTTTATAAGCATATTTTTTAAATTTTTTTATGTATTGTATTAATTTAGATTTAAATTATATGTTGCTTTTTGAGATATTTTTTGCACTCAGGTATTTCAAATTAATTAATTTTCATAATACCGGTAAGTTATTAGGAATAAAATGCAGAATTGGAAATTAATTAATTTGAGATATTGGGTACAAAAAACATATCGTAAAAATAGCATATAATTTAAATGTAAATAAATACAATACATAAAAAATTAAAAAAAATATACTTAATTAGAGGTATAAGCACATAATAAACATATAAATTTAAGCAAAACTCGTTTAACAGTGGGTGTGTTAGTGTGTGTGAGAGGTGGGTGTGTCATTGTGTGTGAGAGAGGGGAGGAAGAGAGGAAAAGAGGGAATAAATAAATAGAAAAGGGGTTGGAAAATAATGAGAGCCACACATAAAATGGGAAGTAAAAGGCATGGGAAAGTGGATAGAGATATTGTTTATATACAATTTTACATAATCACTATACATAATTTTATCTAGAAAAATTCTCAAGCTAATGTGGATTTTTTTAGGAGAATGAGGAAATAGGGGTGATAACCGATAAGATTTATATGTATTCTAATTTATATACAATTTTATCTATTAAATATATTTAATTAAGGACTTTATTGTTTATAATTTTTTAAATAATTATTTAAATTTATTTTCAAATTTAAATTTAAATTTTTATCTTCAATTGTCGCTATATATACCACTAATATTAATATATGTAGTATTCAATAAGATTCATGCTTTTTTCAGTCATTTTCTATCTCATCTGACTTTTCAAATAATAATCTAAACACATTTTCGTTTGGAAAAAAACTACTTTTGTCACCATCAATCCAAACACAAATCACATTAACTATCTAATTTTTTTTCTATTTTTTTGTAAAAGTCAATCGGAAAATAAGTTACTTCTCCTACCGCTTCCCAAACAAGCTCATTGTAGGTTGTCGGTTGTTGGAGTCCAATGATCACGCCATCATCCGTTGGTGGATGTACTTTTGAGGTTATCAATAAAAACTTGTTTGATGATTTATTTTTAGTTAGGTGTTTTTAAAAACTAAAGAAAAAATAATACTCCCTCCGGTCTTTAATATAAAACAATTAGGAGTTGATATTGATTGTAAATATAAGACATAATTTTTATATTTGTCAACAATTTCCTAATTTACCTTTATTGATGATTCCTTAACAATAATTAAGGAGGAAAGCTCGGATAGGGAATTAAAGAAGATGATTAAGGATTTTAGAAAATAAATGTCATATTAACCAATTTCCTTAATTTAATCAAATTAGAAAGAGTAATTATTTTAAAAATAAAAAATCTGTTGTAAAAATGTGTATGTCCATAAAATTTTAACTTGACCTTTCACTTTCTACATTCTATAACCTCTCTAATTATTAATTTTTAGGAATCTTTATGCCCATAACTCAAATGTTACAATTTGTACACTCATAAAGATTAACTTTACTATTTACTTAACTCATTTTCAGAGCCAATAAATAAAGCATTATGTACTATATTTTGATTGCATTCAAACGAATAAAATATTATTCCATTTTTCTCTCCAATTCTCTCTTCATATTCCTTCGTCTCTACAATTCTGTCGTGTCTTTCTTCATCCATTCATTTCAATCTCTTATATTTTCTTAATTTCATAACATGTTATCAGTACGACGCTCTAATGAAGGTTTATTTTTTTCACCGTTGGATTAACGATTTCTCCTTCATGTGAGACTTATCAAAGAATACAAATATAATACTCCTTCTATCTACCTAATTTGAAACTGAATTTTAATCTTAACTATAAGACTTTTTTTTTTTCATTTTATCTATCCTATTCATCTTTTTTTTTTTTTTATTTTCCTAACTTATAAACTTATATATGCATCATGCACTGATTAATTTGAAAAAATTAAGAAAGCTAAATAAACTACTTAATTATAATATGTTACATGATCTCTTTGAAATACTTATGTATATCATTAAAGATGAAACGAGCAATATTTTGAAGACCATTTAAAGAGAGTTGGAAAAAAAATAATTGAAGTTTTCCCACTTCAAATCATTTTTATAAAAGGAAATTGAACTAACATAGACCAAGTTGTATGGCCATTTCCACTCCTCAATCATTAATGGTCAGTTTCAAGCAGCTATAGCTAACACCCTGTTTGGCGTAGAATCTCAAACAAATGCATCCTTCAGGAAAGGGTTTGAAGCTGCTACTCGCTGGGATGTTAAGTCAAAACCTTTACCAGACCTGTTGCACAGAACATCAGATTTTGATGAGAAAAAACCTTCCAGGAAAATCCAGTGCTGTTGTTGATGGTGATCTCTCTCAACAACTTGGCCATGCTAATAGTTCAAAGAGAAAGTGGGAAAAAAACAACCCATAGAATCATTTCCATAAGCAATCGATATACCAATATACTACCTCTAATGTACAAGCTAGATAACTAATTTACAAATATTAGGGAAATTAGTTAAGTTTATTATTTGTAACAAATGTGTACTATTTCTCTGAAATACTCTCGTTAATCATTACCCCCCATTGATGGAAACTCTGTTTAATATATACAATCTATAGGGATAGTTTGAGAAAATTTATAAATTCGGAAGGTAGAGTAGATTGAAGTATTACATTTATGACTAAAATAAAACCCTTTACTAGCTCCTACATTTCAAACTGGAGGGAGTAAAATATAGGGAAAATGACAGCCAGTCTCAAGGACCATAAAAAATAGCAAAAAGTCCCAATAGAAATTCACATATAAAAAAAGTCTTTAGGGGCTTTTTTTGATATTATTTGTATTGAAACAAAATCCAGGTTTTAAAATTTTGTTGTGAATATAGCACTTTTTGTTGTGAATATAGCTTATTCTGTTGTGAATGTCCAAGTTTTAAAT
Source organism: Acacia acuminata (assembly GCA_019022655.1). Taxonomy (NCBI): domain Eukaryota; kingdom Viridiplantae; phylum Streptophyta; class Magnoliopsida; order Fabales; family Fabaceae; genus Acacia; species Acacia acuminata. The sequence continues at coordinate 32,809 of JAFJYI010000416.1, read as the reverse complement.
TTTATTGAGTATAGCACTTCAATTCCTATTGTGAATTTAGCTTTTTCTGTTGTAAATTACCTCTGTACGTTTTGGGAGTTGAGTTTGAAACAAAATTCAGGTGTTATAATTTTGTTGTGAATATAGCATTTCCTATTGTGAATATAGTTTTTTCTGTTGTAAATGACCAGGTTTTTAAACTTTATTGTGAATATACTACTTCTTGTTGTTAACACAAATAATATCCAAAAAGCCCTTAGGGACTTTTTTGATATGTGAATTTCCATTAAGACTTTTTTACTATTTTTTATGGTCTTTGGGACTTGGATGTCATTTTCCTTAAGATATAACAAAGCAGACTATTTCAAAAGTTTTGAACAATGTGACCCATTCCTCATATTCCAAGAAGTGCACATTAAAACGTGTTTACCTTCTCCTTAAATGTCCATACGAAGAAAGAGCCAAAGATTCTAAAGAACTTCAGATAGCGGTGGAGCTAGGATTTTATGTTTGTGTGTGCACAATTAGTGGGGGATTTAATGGTTCGGGTAGGGCCCCGAATATTTTTTTTTTTTAAAGGAAAGTTTTAAATGCATTAAAAAATAAAAGAATATAGACAAGAAAAGAAAACTCCACTTAACAAAACTTAACAAAGAATGAAGAATTATAATAAATGGAAGGTGAGTACAGAGCAATTGAACTTAGGATGTTCTAATTTTAGTGCATCGAAGCACAACAAAATCAGCAGGCATTTACTAATGAACAACAAAGAAAAAGAAGTAATGAAATTAGTCACCGTTTTAATCACAATCATATATTTCTCAGATGCACCCTACCAAGCTATATCATAATGCACACATTGACAAATCAACTCTAACAAGCAAACAAAAATCAGATCATGCTTCCATACAATGTATGCCGTTTTAACATATAAATTCTTTTGAAACAGTGAGTACTTCTTCACTTTTAGATCTTATACTCAAAATTCAACATCCACTTATCTTCACACATTAAAAGAAAAAAACCACTTATAAAATGAACTTCTTTAGCATTTACTTACTTTAGTCCCTTCATAATTTCAAACAGCCCCTTCATTTGTTGCTAAAACTGATGCCAAAACTTGAAACAATGTTTAAATTATCATTCCAACTTCTTCAACTGTGATATAGTTATCTAGAACAATTACTTTACAATTTTGAGACATAAAACAGAACTATTAATCAGTTTCTAACCTTAAACTTACTCTAACTATTTTCCCATAGCCTAAATGACATAAATGATACCATATAGTTTAAGACAAAAACACATCGTCTTGACAAAGTTTTGTACAGAAGCTCTTTATAATTCCAGAAAATTTCTCCACCTTTAAAGACATTAATCAATGTTTTGATATCATCACATCTATTTTTCAAACTCATCATATCTATTATTCAAGCTTACGAACAGCATCATCACTATAATAACATAAGTTCCAACTTCAAAAACATTGATTTAAGAGTCTTCAAGAAAACCTCAACTTATCTAGGATATTCATTTAACATCAAACAACTTAAAAACCCATTTGTTACCTATTTATAATGCTTGAAACTATATACCATGTTGCTCCATATAAACTTCACATGGCATTAACTTTAAGTCCAGAAATTCCAGATTTATAAAACTATTACAGCTTTCATAACATTGCTCCAAGCCTCTAAACAATATTTTTGAAGCTTTAAAACATAACTTAATAGTCTAAAACAATCCTTTGACATTTAAACATTTTAAAGTATCATATTTAAGATTCTAAAAATTCCCAGCTTTAGCATTGGTTATTAATCCAACATTTCAATACATCTAAACATGGTTTAAGTATCTAAAGTAGTCATTTAATATGGGAAAGAACTAAACAGTGAGTCTCATGTCAATTTTCAGCCTTACGAATTCATACCCATAATAAAGATTCACTATCATAGCCTAAATAACATTTATAGTAGTTAACTTTGTAAACAATTCAGCATTGCCATGGGTTCTCATAAAAAATTTTAGTAGAACCATCTCTAGAACAGTGACCCAAATCAAAAATCATCTTGATCATAGCCTTAATCCATCATTCAAGCAAGAAAACAAACATTACAAAATCGAGAAGCCAAAAATTCAGCAATAAATTCATCCTAAACATAATCGATTGAGCCGGTGGAAGAGAAGAGATAAATGAAAATTACCTTGAGATAGAATCGATTGAGCTAGTCTTGTTGTGCGACGGTTGAGCCGTTGAGACGGGGGATTTGGAACGGCCTAGAACGGAGAGCGACAGAGACGGAGGGAAAGTTTGGGAGACGAGAGCAGAGAGCGTGGCTACACGATTTGGAGAACCGTCGAGACGGGGGATCTGGAACGGCTTGGAATGGAGAGCGACGGCGGACGGAGGGATTTGGAGAGTTGGGAGACAAGAGTGGAGAGTGAGAGAACGATGAGAATGAAACTTGGGAGACGAGAGTGGAGAGTGAGAGAACGATGAAAATGAAAAAAAAAGAAGAAGAAAAAAGAAAAGGATTTGGAGAGTTGGGAGATGAGAGAACGATGACAATGAAAAAAAGGGGGAAAAAGGAAGAGAGGAGGTTCGAACCGGTGACCCGGGACTAAGTGGGAAGAGCTTTAACCAACTATATCACCCAGACATGTCACTAAGTTCTTTCAAATTATATATATTTTCTTAAATTGTTTTGTCTGCACTTACCCACATGGGCACAAGTACGGCTCAGCCACTAACTTCAGACATATTCCATAGCAAGGAAAAGGGGATATTTGGACAAGTCACTTACGGATCAGACACTTTTCCCCCAGCTTCTCTAACAATGATAGCAGCCCCTGCCACATCCCTATTGAAAGGAAGAAATCATGTTAATCACAAATTATGATACCACAATCCTCAGCGTTTATGCTGGACTTAAGGCTCAAACCAAGGACCACCAAAGCCAAGTTCAAAGCTAGCATCCAGCCTTCCACATGCAACTCCACAAAGGTCCAAGGCACAGGAGCCAACCGTTCGCACAGATCTCACCTAAGCAAAGAAAAATCACTGTGATGGCAGTAAATCATTTCACTAAATTCCAGTAGATTCTATGTCAGGCTCTTGATTTTACCTTAAAAACTAAGGCATTAATCCTGTTTGTGCAGACATCTATTGTTTCTTTGTCACGTTTTGTTCCAATCTACTCTCTCAAAAAGAAAAGGCCTGATCAGTTTGCAATGTTATCATATATGGAAACACATTTACAAGAAAACGAATCTAAATTTAGGGTGAATGCATATTCGGATCATTGAAACTCAAGTTATTATTCCACAAATTACTATTTACTAGTAGGTAGAACCTTATCTTTACGCAGTTAGACAGGACAAATTGAACAAGTGTCCACTCTATAGAAATACAAGAAAAAGTAGGGTATATGAGTTCTACTAATCAACCATATAGAGTAGTCAGTATTTTATAAGAACACGGCTTAAAAGATGACATATACGAACATTCATTCAGAGATGATATTCTAATAATTTTATTCACCAATACCGATATTTCTTGGTCAATTAATTGCTCTCGGGCTTGCATTGCTTAAACAAGATATTGAGAGAGGGAAACTGAGAGGATCCTCTTCTAAGAAAAAGGGTATTTGTAAGATTTGATTTTGCACACTTCTTAAAATAAAAAGGGTTAAGGTGTAAAAATATACATTTAGTTTTCTCAAAAGTGTATCCAAGTGCTTTTTGGGGGTGCAAAAGTGACTGTAGTTATAAAAGTGGAGCAAAATACCTATTGACCGTTAGTTTAACTTTTTTGTATTTTTAAGGCCGACATCCTAGATAGCGGTGGAGAATTGGAGAAAATTATAGAAAAGGGCCCAAATAGTTTTAAAAATTACAGAAAGGCAGCAACGACGGCGAGGAGGCGGAGACGAGCAGCTTGATGGTTAAGATTGGGATTGGGATAGAGAAGGGGAATTGGAGAGAGAATGACTAAATTTTAATTTCCAAAATATCTATGTCATTTTCTGTAATTTTTTCCAGTTCTTTACTGCTAGTTGAGATGAAATTTAGCTAAGTCATTGTCCATGTCAACTTTAAAAATACAATAAAGTCAAACTAACGGTTAATGCGTATTTTTGCTCCACTTTTGTAACCACATAGTCACTTTTGCACACACAAAAAAAGTACTTGGTGTTGGGTGCAATTTTGGGAAAACCATATGTGTATTTTGCCACATTAACCCTAAAAAATATTACCCTAAAAGTTAAAAATAATGAGTTCCTTTTCGGAATTTCTTGGAAATTCCACGTCTATTTTCAGTATAAAAACTTCAAAGACTGAAGACTTTTTGAGGAAGACCATAAACAACTTTTCCTTTGCCCACCTCACCCGATATCATCATGTCCAACGACCTTTTGACGCGTAAACACTACAGTCAAAGTGATTCAACAGTCTCTGACTCGATTTACATACATACTCTGTGAGTATGCTCATTTGGAGATACTTTAATTTGTGTACACAAATAAAAATGGGATGGATGTAAAAGTGGCATTTTTATTATGCTTTGCTCTAACTTGCTTCCATATTAATAGTGAAGCTCACAACTGCTTCACCAATTCTAAAGCCTAAGAGACTATCATAATTCATAAAAAATATCTGGTTGAAGTATGTTACAGTAAAGTTTGGTTACTGTATACTTTCAGTAAAGAAGCTGATTTTACAATATCATCCCATGAAAGATACAGCTCGACTTTCTTCAAGTTCATCATGCTAGCCCTACTATAAAAAATGGATTTTACTTCCCAAAAAAAGTCTGTTTTTTAAAAAGGGAAATAACAAATAAAGGCGGTGGAAATTTTGTAATTATACGCGGAAATTTTGACATATTCGGCACCATTTAACAAAAAAAGACGTCAAAAGTTGATTTTTGGTGTCCTGCCAAAAGCCCTACTTTTAGCGTCCCAATTTGAAAAAGGTCCGTCAAAAGATGGGTTTTGGTGCCAAGCATCCCCTTTTAAATTGGGACATTGAAAATAGCTTTTCGCTCCCAATTTAAAATTGGGATGTTGAAGGTACTACCTTTTTTAAACAAAAAAATTATTTTTAACACACAAACACCCAAAAAGGCAGAAACCCAAAACCTAACATAACCCATCTATCTCAAAAATTTCGAACTCTTCCTTCTCTTGACACTTCACTTCTCACTTCTCTCATTTTGCGTTCTAGGGTGTCGTCCCCCTTGGTGTCACCTGCTCGCCATCCCATCTCGGCGTTGCCTGCTAACCGTCCCATCTCGACGTCGCACACTCATTGTTCCATCTCGGTGTTTCCTGCTCGCCGTCTCATCTTAGCTTCACACGCAAACCATCATCTTCCTTATCGATTGAATTTGGCTTCCCTTTTAGCGGTTGACACTTTCATTCTGTCTTCGATGTTCTGTCGCTCCCTCCCTCGAGTCTTCCATCTTCAATGTTCAGTCTTCGATGTTGAAGCTCAAATCAAGGCTTTTTGCACCTGACGACGAGGATGATGATGATGTAATACCCCGAATTTTGGGACCTTGAGAAGTGAAAATAAGCCTAAAATAGGCGGACGACTAGGCCCAGTTTGGGAAGAGTCCCAAGAAGGTCGAGGCATAGGAAGCCTCTCTGGGACTAAGTAACTCGGCCATACGGTCGATAGACATAGTATGCCGAAGCCGTGGAACTAAGGTACTGACGTAAAATGGGTACAGAAGATGTATACGGTGTAAGTCTGGTCGGAAAATATGCCGCCCAACTATGTTCTGAGGTATAGGACACTCAGTTGAGCGAAAATATGCCAGAACAAGTAAGTATATGGCATTTTCAGGGCAGTCATAGAAGCCCTACGTTTTTGAAGCAAACAAGAAGGGAAGAGAGAAAAAAAGGTGTATCTGGACCCAGAAGGGAAGGAAAAGTTAGTAGTATTAGTGCTACGTCGGACACGTGGCATTTCGGGGCCAAAAGTTGGATTACCGAGTAGCACGTATTACGAGGTGGATCTGGGTACTGGAATAAAGGTTTCTTGATCCCCAAGGTAGCATGCCCCGTCCACTTGTGGTCCGGGAAAAGTGACTGATGATCCGGGCCCACACAAGTCTAGTTGAAGGACACGCATTACGAGGTAAGGTGGGACCAAGAATCGAGCCGAGCTGACGGGGCTCGATAGGACTTTCTGGAGTCGGCCCCAGGCCCAAGATACTGATAGGGATGAAGTTCCAGTGGGCCCATAGGAGAGAGAAAATATCTTGCTAAGTAATTATGAAGAGAGAGAATGTCACAACAAGTCATCATGAAGAGAGAAAGAATAAAATAATCTGGATTAATCTGGACCACATATTTGAATCGATGTGACAATGTGAAGGACAAGTAATTATGACTAATTATGGCATATCTTGGGAAGATTTCGTGGACCCCACTGCCTTGGAAGAAGAGCGACACAAAATGACCATTTTGCCCCTACATCTTAAACCTACAACTAAGGCCACCTAGGGGCAAAACTTGAACTCCATTTTTAGCCTTGGAATGCATTATTTTCTGCACATGGAAGACCCTCGAAGGCTTCTAGAAGATCTGATTTTGTGGGTCCCATGCTTTGGAAGATGAACAAGACACAATGACCAATTTACCCCTAACCCTAAAACCTACAACTAAAAATATCTAGGGGCAAAATTTGGAACTTGGGGCCTATAAATAGGACACTCCTCCCTCCATTTTGGCTGCCCTATTTCGTGCTCAAGGTGAGGGAGAGGAGTTCCAGCTGAAGGTCTTGCTCCAAGGAAGAAGAAAGCACCCGCAACCGAAATCCCGAGGTAAGTCTCCTAACCGGCAACCTAGCTACTCTTGCTTCTGCCCTATGGTGATTTTCGTGGAGTTTCTGTAGTATTTTGGTATCTTTGAGGTTTCCATTGATTCCAGAAGGTTTTTTTGTCTGGGGGCATGTTGGATCACCTTTTTCCAAACCCTAAAAGCTTAAGTCTTTGTTATACGAAAATCTGTCGGTTTTTACGGTTTCTGGGCAGCGTGTGTTAATCGGTAGTTTTGAAATAGTATATGAACTTTTTTTGATCTGAAATTTTACATGGTGAAATTAGACATCCTTAGGATGATTTTTATATAAGATTTTGTGTCATTTGGAGTTTCCAACCGAGAGATATTGCAAGTTTAAAATGACCTAAAAACCTGGACTCGTCTCGACCGGTGGCTAAGTTTTAAGAATCTGAGAAGGATTTGAACCCAGATGACTTTGGGGATTATTTTTATGGTAAATTATGCATTCTAAGGGTTTAAATACCACTGATTTCATGTCGATAATATTTTTCTAGAATTTATTAAAAATCGGAGAAGTTGGGTCAACGTTTCTGAAAAATTCTGGAGTTAGGCGAAATTTATGGAACTTGAAGTAAAGTTTGAATATGTGATTTAAAGTATGGTATTTTTACTGTATCTAGGGTGTTTTCACATGTGGATCATATTTTCAAACGTCAAGGGAAGAGTACATTATTTTGCAAGGCGTGCCAGGTAGTAACTGTAAACTTGCATACTCTATGTGGCTCTTGTATGTTCTGTGTTATCATGATTGTGGATGTAGGCTAGGTAGTAGCTATGGGACTCGTATCCTATGATGGCTACCGAGGCCCGAGGTATGCCGGCTAGGTAGTAGCGGTAGAGGCAAGATGCGAGGCCGTGGCATGTGGGCTAGGTGGATCTGTGTGACCGTGTGTTCACAAAAGTGAAGGTGAGGCCCAAGGTATGTGAGGCTAGGTGGAACCTATATGACTGTGTGTTTATAGGTATCCTCTGAGGCCCTAGGCTAGGGGTTGGGGTCGCTCCCTGACTATTGAGGCCTGTTTACGCGCTTGATCCGGGGGCTTGTCTTGACCAGGCGGTCCTGTGGAGTACATGCCATGTTTATGTTTGAGTTCCTGATTGTGATTTACATTACATGCATTGCATACATATTGTATATGAGTTTAACAGTTACTCTGGGGTTCAACCTTGAACTCCAGACTGGCTTAAAAGATACAGGTGTAAGGCGGTAGATCGTTAGACTATGGAAGACAAGGCTAAGAGCACGAAGCTGAATATGAAGACGTAGGGAATGCCATATCTCACTTTGTATATTTATATGACTGTATGAACTTACTTATTGCCCAATATTTGTCTTGGACGATTGTACCCTTACCCTACGGGGATTATTTTACCCAATATTTGTCTTGGACGATTGTACCCTTACCCTACGGGGATTATTTTATGTAACTGTTTGTATCTTTACCAGTATATTGTAAGTTGTCCAAACTGATCCAATGCTCTGCCACACGTACTCTGATATAAATTTAAAGTGACAAATTATCTCAGGAAAGGTAACAAACAAAAAGGATCCCTCTAACCCGCCACCCAAAAGGGCGAGACCGGTAGGGGTGTAACAGATGAGGACGATGACGAGTGCAAGGAGCGCGAGGAAGGAGAAGAGGAGGAAGGATAGCACATTGTAGATTTTAGATCTGATAGGAGTTATTTCACAACAGCTAGAATTGTCCTAAGTTCTCTTTCTTTGTTCAAGAGTGCGGCGGCTCTTCTCTTCTCTTGCCATTGTTGAAGAAACTCTAAGTGGAGCGGTAAGACATTTCGTCACTGGCGTTGAAGGTCTGTGAATACGTCAAATGGAACAAAGCACCGCCTCTGTTGGGATAGTACTGTATGTGATCGAACAAGAAGATGATGGAGGTTTTGAATCAAAGGTGAGAGAAGAGCAGTTTCCATGAGATTCTTGAAGCTCTGGGGGTTTTGAGACTTTAAGCTTCAGAGCAACAACGACAGGAAGGACAATTTCATGTTCTTGACAACGATTTCCAAAAAGCAGACTACCTCCTCAGCAGTGCAAGTTTGGGTTTTTTTTTTTAAAAAAAAAAAAAAAAAAAAATCTTACAACGTCCCTTTTAAAAAACTTATGGTGTCGCTGATAATTGAATATTTCATACACTACTTTTTGTCTCTTGATTTATAATTTAGGACTCTTTAGCTAATAAATAATGGCTTTTATACTTATTTGGGCCTTGGGCCTTTTATTATATTTTAGCCATTATTTAATAATAAATTCCAGTTTTACATTGCTTCACCATTTTTACCATAACTCTTGAACCAGACATTGGATTTGCCTCATTTTTGTCTCATATTTCAGATGATTCAGAGAGCTACAATTGTTATGAAGACATAAAGAGCAAATTCGGACAAGAGGGCGGTTGATTTTGGAGCCGAAGTCATATGTATTTTTGGGCTCGAATTTTGTAATTAAAGCCCATTTTATTTTATTTTCGTTCGGGCCCGACTTGTGGATTGGAGCCCCATTTCGTTTTGCCATTTTAGGTTAAGTGAGGCAGCAGCCACAAACACACTCTCATTCACGTTTTTAGAATTCGAGAGGATCAAAATAGTAGTTTTCAAATTCTTGCAATGTTCTTCGTGTTCTTCGCGTTCTTCATCCGTTTTTTCGTCTTTCTTAATTATGTTCGGCTAAATTTCTGAGATTGATCCACGATGAGGGTCCCATCCACTATCCAGAGGATTCGCGCCTAATCGGTAACCATCTAACTCGTTTCTGTATCCCTTAATCAGATTTGATTTTTGGTTCGGATTGTGTTTTTGATTAAAAACCCAAATCGATGTTTCCCAAGGACAAAGTTCGGATCAAGGTTAAAGTATTTCGTGCGATCGTACAGAGGTGCGCCAATGATTCGAACAAATTCTGAACGATTGTTCAGTTGAGGGAATTTTAGACAAATGCGAGATTTCGGTTTGTCTAGAGTCGATTACGAGTTCGGTTATAAATGCTTTTCGTTCGAGGAAGGGTAGTGGGTGAATCCGAAATCGTGGGTTAATCCTTTAATCCTCTCGCTTTGTTTAATCTGTGTTATTTCGTTTTTTTTCTGCATATTTCCGTTTTCAATCTCTTCCAATCAAAAACCCCGATTTTATCAAGCTTTTACATTTTCTTGCTTTCAAATTAAACCGATCGCGAATTCGTTGGGAAACGACCCAGGTTACATTATACCGCAAATCCTTTTCTAATCTGGTTATTTTGGGAGATTACGGCAAATCTCTCAAAATATGGCGCCCGCTGGGAATTTGCATCGGTTTGATTAGTAACGGTAGTGTCAATAGCTTCGTTTTTTAGGTTTAGGTGGTTTGGGTGGTGGGATGAAATTTTTTCTCGACCCGGATCACTCAAACCAGGTCTTATTCACAAGGAATTGGGCATTCTAAGAAAGAATCACTCCCAAGTAGGGAGTGAGGTATACCCTATTTTCCCCAAATTCCAACGTTTAGACCACTTTTTCGCCGTTTTAAATTTTGATTTTTTGATTTCTACTAGTCGGTTTTTTTGGAGTATCTCTCGAATGGGCTGAAATTTGGTACGTGATAGAAAATGGCCTATCTCACATGACACATCGAAAATCTTTGATTTTCCATGTGCTAAGCTCCGTTTTGCCAAATTCCATCGTTTAGACCACTTTTTCAATTTTTGAAGTTTTTTTATTCCATTTTTTGGTTCCCCAATGGTCTAGGAGTTGCCCCGTCCAAGTCCCAAAAATTTTAAAAATCATTTGATAGTGTTTCTGGACTTGTTTAGGTCAATTTCTACCATAGGTTTTTGTTTTTGTGTTTGCTTTTGTGTGTTCTAGTGTTTTTCTACTTTATACCACTTTTAGTGGCATTTTCGTAATTCTGATTGGCTGGTGGCATTTTCGTAATTCTGATTTTTTTGCAGATTCTCGCCTTGTGACTATCTTTGAGTACTAGGAGCACTATCAATGCGAAGACTTGTTGCCATTTGATCCCGAAATAGAAAGGGCAATTCTTCTTGCTAGAAGAGTTGTTAGGCTAAGTCGTGGGATTAATACTGAATTGGACATTGCACTTGAGTCTAATTGTGGCCATTCTGATTGTGTCCATACTGTTGATCTCTCTAATTGTGTTTCTGATAGTACTTCTGATAGTCTTGTTGTTTTCACTGATTCTAGTAGCAATTTTCCTAACTCGAAATTATGGCGGAAAGAACGGAAAATCAGCCTACTTTAAAGGAATTGAATGAACTTGATGTTAATTATCAACCTTTGTGCATTCAATATCCCGCCTTTCCGCTAACTTTGAGCTTAAATCTGGTCTAATACACTTGCCGCCTAAGTTTCATGGTCTTTCGGTGAGTGTGCCATTAAGCATTTGAAGGAATTCCATCTAGTGTGCAGTACAATGAAACCACAGGTCATTGATGAAGATCAAATCAAGCTGAGAGCTTTTTCTTTCTCATTGGAAGGTGGAGCCAAAGACTGGTTGTTGTACCTTCAGCCTTCATCTATTGGGAGCTGGACTGATGTTCAGAGGTTATTTATGGAGAAATATTACCCCGCCTCAAGAGCAACTGCGATCAAGAAAGAAATTGCCAACATTAAACAGCCAATGGGGAGACTTTGCATGAGTACGGGAGAGGTTCAAAAGGTTATGTGCAAGCCGTCCACACCACCGATCACCGAGAAACTCTTGATTACCCATTTCTATGATGGTCTGCTACCAAGACAAAGGTTTGGTGGATGCTTCTAGCGGTGGGGCTCTACGTAACAAGACACCCGAAGATGCCCGAGAATTGATATCCGAGATGGCGGCCAACTCTCGAATTTGGCACCAGGGCCAATAGTACTCCTGTTTACCATGTTCAAACACCTCCAATCTAGTACGATTCTCAAAGATTAGAGAATAGACTTGATGATCTGACCTCTCTAGTGAGGCAGTTGGCGGACACGGCATTACAATCTTCTCCTCCTCGATTGGGTACTCATGTGGGTTACTGTTACGACCCTTACCATTCTATCGACTCTTGCCCTACCTTGCATGATCCGGCTTATCAAGACCAATCGAGCTTCAGGGTGTTTTTCCAGAAAGCCCCAATACCAAAGAGAATAATGCCTTCTCCAACACCTACAATCTTGGTTGGAGAAATCACCCCAATTTCCGTTGGAACCAGAATCAGAACCAGAGTAACCAATATCAGCAAAATTCTGGGAATTACCAACAGAGACAATATAAACCACAGAATTTCCAACAGCAATCTGCACCTCCTTTGCCTTTGCTAGCACCACCTCCTCGACCAGCCATATGTGCACCTCCACAGCAACACAACAACAAAGCTAGTAGTAGTGGTAGTGGTGGTTCCTCCCTTGAGGATATGATGAAGCAATTTGTCACAAACCTAATATGCGCTTCCAACAAAGAACCGACACTTCCATTCGAGTTTGCAAACACAAATTGGGCAGTTGGCAACCTCATTGAACCAGCTTCAACCTCGGGATCCAACACTCTTCCTTCATAAACAATTCCTAATCCTAAGGGAATGTGAGTGCTATCTCCCTTCGTTCGGCAAGCAATTGGAGGAACCTAAACCAGCCGGGCAGATGTGACTTCCACATCGAAAGAGAGTCATAAAATGTGAAGATTGACTCTAAAAATAAAAAGGCAAAGTCTGCAGACAAGGTGAAGAGGAAGACATCCCCATTCCTCTTCCTTTCCCTCGAGAGCAGTTCAATCGAAGAAGTTGGCGAAAAAAGCACAAGAGAAGGATATACTTGAGACATTCGAAGAGTAGAGATCAACATTCCTCTCTTAGATGCAATCAAACAAATTCCTAAATATGCCAAGTTTCTGAAGGAGTTGTGCACCAAGAAGAGGCGATCGAAGGGGAGTGAACGAGTGAGTTTGAACCAGAATGTATCGGACTCATCCAAATTTACGATGCCTCGCAAATGCAAGGATCCAGGGGACGTTTTCTATCCCTTGTTTGTTTTGGTAACTATAGATTTGATGATTGCATGCTAGATTTAGGTGCTTCTATTAATGTCATGCCTCGCATCTATTTATAAATCTCTTGGTCTTGGTCATTTACGTCCCTACTTGGTGTTGTTGTTCAGCTAGCTAATAGGAGTAATGTTCATCCTTCGGTTTAGTTGAGGATGTATTAGTCAAGGTTAATGAACTGATATTTCCTGCTGATTTTTACATCTTAGATATGGAGGAGGAGTCTCCCAGTAGTAGATCACCTATTATTCTAGGGAGGCCTTTCATGAAAACAGCTAGGACTAAGATAGATGTGCATTCATGAATTCAAAAGTACTCTTTCCATGGAGTTTGGTGATATATCTGTGAATTTCAATATTTTTGATGCCATGAAACATCCTAGGGAAGAACATTCCGTTTTCTCGCATTGATGTGATTGATGATCTTGTGGATGATGTTATTGCTTGATTGGTGTCTTGATTATCCCGATTTTGCATCCGAGAGTGATTCTCCCATTTGTGCATGTGCCGATAATGAATGGTGCTCTTTTTGCACCGATTTGCTTAATGCTTTGCATTATTTGGTGATTGACTTGCTTGGTGATTCTACATTACATGTGGATTCTGATATTGATTCTGAGTTTGAGCTTCACCCTGATCCTAATGTGCATCCAGATTCTGATTTTGATGAGCTTAACTCTGATTTTGATGAGCTTGATTCTGATTTTAACATTGAGCTGTATAGACACAATCCTTGTTTCTTTGAATGTGGTTTCGTGCATTTCCAAATGTGATGACATCGAGTTGTTGCAACAACCACCCAAGCTTCTTCCTCCACCGAGCAACCACCCAAGCTTGAGTTGAAATCCCTTCCGATCACCTGAAGTATGCATTTCTAGAGGTGGATGAACAGGTTGCAAATGATCATTGTGGCAAATAATCTTCTTCCTGACCAAGAAGAGAAGCTGCTAAGCTTATTGAGGGCGAACAAGAAAGCCATTGGGTGGACATTAGCTGATATTGTTGGCATCAGCCCTTCCATGTGTATGCATCGCATTCTGTTGGAAGAGGACTCTAAGCCTAGCGAGGCAACCCCGAGACGCCTTAATCCTCTTATCCTTGATGTGGTGAAGAAGGAGGTCACTAAGCTTCGCAAGCCGGTATCATCTATCCCATTTCGATAGCCGGTGGGTTAGCCGGTCCGTGGTTCCTAAGAAATCCGAGTCACCGTGGTAGCCAATCGAAGAATGAGCTCATTCCTACTCGAGTTCGAATAGTTGGAGAGTTTGCATCGACTATAGGAGACTCAACCAAGCCACTCGCAAGGATCATTACCCTCTACCTTTCATTGATCGAGATGTTAGAGCAATTGGTGGCAAGTCCCATTACTTGCTTCTTGGATGGCTACTCCATACTTCCGATCCATATTGCTCCCGAGGATCGGAGAAGACGACTTTCACATGCCCCTTTGGAACATATGCCTACCGAAGGATGCCTTTTGGCCTTTGCAACGCACTGGCACCTTTCGGCGTTGTATGGTAAGCATTTTCTCGAGTTTCTAGAGGACTGCATGGAGGTTTTTATGGATGATTTCACTGTATATGGGTCTGATTTTGATGCATGCTTGGCTAATTTGTCTAGAGTTTTGCATAGGTGTATTGAGTCTAATCTTGTGCTAAATTATGAGAAGTGTCACTTTATGGTTGAGTCGGGTATAGTCTTGGGACACATAGTGTCTAGGAAAGGGATTGAGGTAGATCCCGCTAAGATAGATGTAATTACTTGCTTTGCCTTACCCCGCATCTATGCGGGAAGTTCGCTCTTTTCTTGGTCATGCGAGTTTCTATCGGCGTTTCATTCGGGATTTCGGCAAAGACTTGCCCGACCCTTGTCCAACCTTCTGCATAAGGACACTAACTTTGTATTTGATGATGCTTGCAAGGCGGCCTTCGATCATTTAAAGCGTTGCCTGACTACAGCCCCAGTGATCCAAGCCCCTGATTGGTGCCTCCCGTTTGAGTTGATGTGTGATGCTTCCAACTATGCGGTTGGTGCTATCTTGGCACAAAGTTGATAGAGCATCTCATGTGATTGCATATGCCTCCAAGACTTTGGATCCCGCTCGATCTAATTACACCACTACTTTGAGAAAGAGTTGTTGGCTATTGTATTTTCCTTTGATAAGTTTAGGTCATATCTCATAGCAAGTAGAGTAATTGTTTTCTCGACCATGCCGCTTTGAAGTTTCTTTTGAAAAAGACAGATCTTAAGCCACGACTCATCCGGTGGATGTTATTGCTCCAAGAGTTCGATGTTGAGATTCGAGATGCAAGTGGAGCACAAAACTGGTAGCTGACCACTTGAGTCGCATCACTCATTCTCCCTCTCACCCTCTTCTATTCGGGATGATTTCCACGATGATGCAGCGGCTTCTACCCGCAAGGTAAGCTTCCATGGTATGCTGATCTGGTTAACTACTTGGTAGCTGGTGTTTTGCCTATAGATTCCACTAGGGCCTAAACCCTTAAATTAAAGAGTGAGTCTAAATATTATGTTTGGGATGACCCTTATCTCGTGGAAATTTTGTAGTGACCAAGTAGTTAGGAGATGTGTGTCGATCATGAGTTTCACTCTATATTGCATTTTGCTCATGCTTCTCGCTGTGGTGGTCACTTTGGACCCCAAAGAACCGCTAGGAAAGTGTTAGGCAGGTGGATTATTTTGGCCTTCCTTGTTTCATGATTCCCATCTCGTTTTGTAAGTCATGTGATAACTGTCGAAAGCGGGGAGTATTTCCGTAGGCATGAGATGCCCCCCGAACCCTATATTGTTTTGTGAGATCTTTGATGTTTGGGGTATTGATTTTATGGGTCCATTTCCCGCTTCATATGGTTATACTTACATATTCTTT
This sequence comes from Acacia acuminata, assembly GCA_019022655.1. NCBI lineage: Eukaryota > Viridiplantae > Streptophyta > Magnoliopsida > Fabales > Fabaceae > Acacia > Acacia acuminata. Next base: position 17,075 of record JAFJYI010000416.1, on the reverse strand, counting down.
TGTTGATTATGTCTCGAAATGGGTTGAGGCGAAAGCCACTCGGACTAATGATTCTTTTGTGGTGGTGGATTTTGTTAGGTCTAACATTTTCTGCGCAGGTTTGGCATTCCTAGAGCTATTATCGGTGACCAAGGCTCCCATTTTTGCAACCGAAGCATGGGTGCCTTGTTACGCAAGTATGGAGTGCTTCACAAGGTCTCCACAAGATACCATCCTCAAACCAACGGTCAAGCTAAAGTCTCAAATAGAGAGATTAAGCAAATCCTTCGAAGACTTGTTAACTCTACCCTAAAGATTGGAGTAAGCGATTAGAGGATGCTTTGTGGGCATATCGCACCGCCTACAAGAATCCGATTGGGATGTCTCCTTATCGGCTTGTCTTTGTAAGGCATGTCATCTTCCGGTTGAGTTGGAGCATCAAGCCTATTGGGCCATTAAACGAGTGTAACATGGATTTGACCAAGTCGGGATGGAGCGGAAGCTACAATTGCAAGAGTTGGATGAGCTTAGATTGGATGCCTATGAAAGCTCGCGATTATACAAGGAAAAGACTAAGGCATTCCATGATAAGCATATTCGAGGAAAGAATTTTCTGTGGGCGGAAAAGTTCTTCCGTTTAACTCCCGTTTGAAGTTTATGCCTGGTAAGCTTCGATCTAAATGGATGGCCCTTTTGAGATCACTAACATTTTTCCATTTGGTGCTTTGTTGAGCTATGTGATCCACCCACAGACGAACCTTTAAGGTTAATGGGCATTGCCTCAAGCCATTTCATGAGGGATCCCGAGACTGACTGAGGAAGCAGAGATTCTCCTCATTGATGCCATTTATCCTCCATAAACCCCTTGGGGAGTATTCTTCTTTCTTTCTCCCTCTTTCTTCTATTTGTTTTCCTTTTTCTACTTTGCTTTTTGAGATAAATACAATCTCTCTTTCTATGATTGCTACATATTATGAACTTGGACATTTTGGTTTTAATGGATCATTCTCTTTGGTCTCATTCTTGACTCTTCGATTACATGTCTTGGTAGTTGATTTGATGTTGTTGATTGCCTAAGTTGGTATTGACCTTGTGAGGTTTTGGGCCTGCATGAATGGAATTCATCTTTTGCCATTCTTTCTTTCATGTGTGCATCTGCTCATGATTTGTGTTCTCTAGAACTTGCTCCTTTTCTTTTTGAAACTACATTTTTCATTTACGTGCATAAGTATGATGGAAGCTTGTTTTCTTTCTTTTATTTTCCTCACTTTGGCCAAATAGCCTTCCCCTTGCATTATGATTCCTTTGCTAGCCCTTTGTGCCTTGTTGACTCATTCCTTTCAAAGCTACATTACAAGCCTAAGCGAAAAACCATTTTATTCCGCACCTTGAAAATTTATTGAGCATTGGTTTCACCTTGGTTTTGTGATTAAGTGTGGGGGTTGCTCAGAGTGCAACAATTTAAGTGTGGGGGGATGTTTACTTTTGTCATTGTGATTATGTATATAGTATAGTTTCATTTTTTCTCAAAAAAAAAAAAAAAAAAAAAAAAAAAAAGAAAGAAAGAAAGAAAGAAAAGCAAAAGAAAAAAAAAAAAAAGAAAAGAAAGAAAAGCAAAAAAAAAAAAAAAAAAAAAAAAGAGAAGAAATATAGAAAGAAAATACATAGAAAGAAAGGAGATATATAAGTAAAATAAAAATTTTCTTACATAGAGAATGATTGTGTTAATTAGTACTCTTTTTTAATTTCCTTGGTGCTTAACCTCTCATTCCATACTATTACCTACCTTCACCCTAACCCCATTACAACCTTTCATAACAAGCTCTCTTGATTTGTGCATGCATGTGTTATGAGTAGTCGAGACGTAGAAATTGAGCAAGCTTATGGTAGAGCAAATTTCTTGAGTAGAATTTGAGCGATACACTTATGTACCTTAAACACTTGAGAGATTGATTGATTGATTGATTGAGCGCATCATTTGAGAGACCATCTTATGTGATTAGCATCATTAATTGAGATTACCATGAATTGTAATTTGAGATGAAGGGATTGTGGTCTTGATTGATTGATCTTTTGGAGCTTTGTGTCCCTTGTTCAATTTTTGCATTGTTAGCAATTGTTAGAAAAGAAGAGTTTCTCCTTTAGGTCTTTTTCTTTGAATTTTGCTCGAGTGCAAAAAGATAAGTGTGGGGGAATTTGATAATTGAATATTTCATACACTACTTTTTGTCTCTTGATTTATAATTTAGGACTCTTTAGCTAATAAATAATGGCTTTTATACTTATTTGGGCCTTGGGCCTTTTATTATATTTTAGCCATTATTTAATAATAAATTCTGGTTTTACATTTCTTCACCATTTTTACCATAACTCTTGAACCAGACATCGGATTTGCCTCATTTTTGTCTCATATTTCAGATGATTCAGAGAGCTACAATTGTTATGAAGACATAAAGAGCAAATTCAGACAAGAGGGCGGTTGATTTTGGAGCCGAAGTCATATGTATTTTTGGGCTCGAATTTTGTAATTAAAGCCCATTTTATTTTATTTTCGTTCTGGGCCTGACTTGTGGATTGGAGCCCCATTTCGTTTTGCCATTTTAGGTTAAGTGAGGCAGCAGCCACAAACACACTCTCATTCACGTTTTTAGAATTCGAGGATCAAAATAGTAGTTTTCAAATTCTCTCGCAATGTTCTTCGTGTTCTTCGCGTTCTTCATCTGTTTTTCGTCTTTCTTAATTATGTTCGGCTTAATTTCTAAGATTGATCCACGATGAGGGTCCCATCCACTATCCGCAGGATTCGCGCCTAATCGGTAACCGTCTAACTCGTTTCGTATCCCTTAATCGATTTGATTTTTGGTTCGGATTGTGTTTTTGATTAAAAACCCAAATCGATGTTTCCCAAGGACAAAGTTCGGATGGGTTAAAGTATTTCTGTGCGATCGTACAGAGGTGCGCCAATGATTCGAACAAATTCTGAACGATTGTTCGTTGAGGGAATTTCTAGACAAATGCGAGATTTCGGTTTGTCTAGAGTCGATTCTGAGTTCGGTTATAAATGCATTTCGTTCGAGGAAGGGTAGTGGGTGAATCCGAAATCATGGGTTAATCCTTTAATCCTCCGCTTTCTGTTTAATCTGTGTTATTTCATTTTTTTTCTGCATATTTCCGTTTTCAATCTCTTCTGAATCAAAAACCCCCGATTTTACTGTTTCCGTTTTCTTGCTTTCAAATTAAACCGACTGCGAATTCGTTGGGAAACGACCCAGGTTACATTATACTGCAAATCCTTTTCTAATCTGGTTATTTTGGGAGATTACGGCAAATCTCTGTCAGTCGCCATGTTGACGGTGTTATTCTTAAACTTTACCACTTTGCTCACATAGACATCCTCTTGAAAAGGGACGTTAAAAGGGCCTAAAAATGGATTCAATCTATCTTGATGAGATTTTTCCTTCTGTTGAGTGGTATATATTAGAATTCAGAGGTATCATCTCTCTGTTGTATATATTAGATATTGAGTATTACAACCTATTTATAAGAGAAGCAAGGGAGAACATAGGAGATAATTTAGGAAATACAATAAAGCCTAATTAAGACTAATAATGAGTAATTAGGGTCCTATAATCAGTGCATCAATCAAGGGATCCTGATTTATTTTCTATTCTAGCACTCCCCCTCAAACTGGAGAGTATATGTCGAGCAATCCCAGTTTGCCACAAAATTCTTCAAACTTTGTTCGACTGAGTAGTTTAGTCAGGATGTCTGCAATTTGTTCTTTAGATCTTATGTGAGACAGGGTCATAATGCCTGCTTCAATCTTCTCTTTAATGAAATGTCTATCGATATCAACATGCTTGGTTTGGTCATGTTTGCCACAAAATCCTTCAAACTTTGTTCGACCAAGTGGTTTAGTCAAGATGTCTGCAATTTGTTCTTCAGATCTTATGTGAGACAGGGTCATAATGCCTGCTTCAATCTTCTCTTTAATGAAATGTCTGTCGATATCAACATGCTTGGTTCGCCTTGATATCTTCGGGTTCTTTACCATTTCAATGCTTGGCCTTGTTGTCACACGAGTTGCATTGGTCCTTCATGTTGAATCCCCAACTCCTTCATAATCTAATGATCCACATTCCTTCACAGACTCCTTTGTTAACAGACTCTCGGTTAACGCCTGTCTTCGCTTGGTGACACCACATGCGTTTCTTGCTTCTCCATGTAACCGATTTCCCCACACGTATGTACAAGTACCCTGAGGTCGACCTCCTGGTCTCTCTATCCCTTGTATGGTCTGCATCAGTGTAGATTTCAACGTTTCTGGCAGTAAATTTCTTAAAGAATATTCCTCTTCCAGGATTAAGCTTTAGGTAGCTCAAGATTACGTATCTGACTCCATGTGCTCTTCTTGTGGTTGATGCATAAATTAACTTACTATTCCAACTGCATAGCTAATGTCAGGACGAGTGTGGGTTAAGTATATCAACTTCCCCACAAGTCTTCTGTATCTTTCTGAATTAGCTGGAACACCTTTTGGTTTGATATGTAAGTGACATCCCTCTTCCATTGGTGTCCCTTCTGGTTGAGTGCCCAACATACCTGTCTCATGTAACAGGTCTAGTGTATACTTGCGCTGAGATACATTGATGCCCTTCTTAGTTCTTGCCACTTCCATGCCTAAGAAGTACCTCATTTGGCCAAGGTCTTTTACCTGGAATTCAGTCGACAAGTCACTTTTTAGTTGAGCAATGGATTCTTCATCATTTCCTGTAATGATTATGTCATCAACATAAACAATCAATATGGTGATTTTGTCATTAACACGTTTGGTAAACGTGTCATCTGCTCGTCCTGAGTATACCCAAGCCCTTTCACTGCTTTGGTGAATCGACCGAACCATGCCCTTGGAGATTGTTTCAAGTCGTACAATGACTTGCTTAACTTACACACGTTATTAGGAGCTAAGACTCCATCTGGAATCTCCATGTACACCTCTTCCTCTAGATTGCCATTCGAATGCATTTTTCACATCCGTTGGTATAGAGACCAATCCAAGTTTGCTGCAAGTGATAATAGTACTTGGATGGTATTGCACTTGACCACTGGGGCAAATGTCTCCTCATAGTCGATTTCATACGTCTGAGTGTATCCTTTTGCAACAAGTCTCGCCTTGTATTTGTTGATACTTGATAATTGAATATTTCATACACTAATTTTTGTCTCTTGATTAATAATTTAGGACTCTTTAGCTAATAAAAAATGACTTTTATACTTATTTGGGCTTTGGGCCTTTTATTATATTTTAGCCATTATTTAATAATAAATTCCAGTTTTACATTGCTTCACCATTTTTACCATAACTCTTGAACCAAACATCAGATTTGCCTCATTTTTTTCTCATATTTCAGATGATTCAGAGGGCTACAATTGTTATGCAGACATGAAGAGCAAATTCAAACAAGAGGGTGGTCGATTTTGGAGCTGAAGTCATATGTATTTTTGGTCTCGAATTTTGTAATTAAAGCCCATTTTATTTTATTTTCGTTCTGGGCCTGAATTGTGGATTGGAGCCCCATTTCATTTTTCCATTTTAGGTTAAGTGAGGCAGCAGTCAAAAACACATTCTCATTCACATTTTTAGAATTCAGAGGATCAAAATAGTAGTTTTCAAATTCTCTGCAATGTTCTTCGTGTTCTTCGCGTTCTTCATCTGTTTTTCGTCTTTCTTGATTATGTTCGGCTAAATTTCTGATATTGATCCACGATGAGGGTTTCACCCACTATCCAGAGGATTCGCGCCTAATCGGTAATCGTCTAACTCGTTTCGTATCCCTTAATCGATTTGATTTTTGGTTCGGATTGGGTTTTTGATTAAAAACCCAAATCGATATTTCCCAAGGACGAAGTTCGAACTGGGTTAAAGTATTTCTATGCAATCGTACAGAGGTGCGCCACTGATTTGAACAAATTCTGAACGATTGTTCAGTTGAGGGAATTTCTAGACAAATCCAGAGATTTCAGTTTGTCTAGAGTCGATTACGAGTTCGGTTATAAATCTGTTTCGTTCGAGGAAGGGTAGTGGGTGAATCCGAAATCGTGGGTTGATCCTTTAATCCTCTGTTTTCTGTTCAATTCTTGTTATTTCGTTTTGTCTCTCGTACTTCGTCTTTAATATTATTTTGAATAAAAAAACCCCCATTTATCACATCCTTTTATTCTTTGTGCGAATTGAACCGATCACGAATTCGTTGGGAAACGACCTAGGTTACATTATACTTTCGCAAATCCTTTTCTAACTGCTTATTTTAGGAGATTACGGCAAATCTCATCCAATACTACCATCGGGATTGAATTTCGGAGTGAAGATCCACCTGCATCCTACTGGTTTCTTTTCTTTAGGAAGAGTCGTGATCTCCCAAGTTTTATTTTCTTTAAGTGCCCTCAATTCCTCTTCAGCAGCTTGCTTCCAATTTGGATCACCATAGCTTGTTGAAATGTGTTTGGAATGGTTATCTCGTACCGTTTACAACAAAACTTTGCATTTTTGCGAGACAAATTACCATATGAGACGAATCTTTGAATTGGATGATGAGTACACAATCTTACCCCTTTTCTCAAGGCAATAGGCCAACCCGATTCTTCGATTTAATCCCATATTGGATTCATGGTCGTTCCTTTGAATGGGAGAGATAGTTCTACCGATTAATGCAGTTCAGTTTGAACTTGTGAGCTGGACTCGTCTCCTGTCGTGATTCTGTATCCATCCCTGAATTGATCTCAACATGTGTTTCCAGTTCATTGGGTTCAAGTTGGGGTGGAATGTATGAATTAGGCTGATTTGTGGGAGCAAGTGAGTCAAGAGAGACTATAAGGTTAGGTGGCACAGATGAAGTGTCAGGTGAGTTTGAGGTGTTGGAACTAGTAGTTTCCAAGATTAGCCATTCAATATCAGAATACTCCCCCTGAATGGGTAATTTGGGATAATAAGCCTCGCCTTCCGAGAATACTTGTATCCCGAGAGATAATAAGTTTCTTGGAAGACGGGCAGTAGCATTTGTACCCTTTTTGAGTAGAGGAGTAGCCAAGGAAGATACACTTGTCTGCTCGAGCACTGAATTTGTTGCCTTCTCTTTTGTGAACAAAGACCACACAGCCAAACACCTTGGGAGGCAAGGAATTGATGAGGGGCCAATTGGGAAAGAGTTCTAGAAGTTTTTGAATTGGAGTATCATATTTGAGAACTTTAGAAGGCATGTGGTTAATTAGATAGGCCGCGTTGAGGATGGCATCGCCCCGAAAAATGGTGGGAACATTGCGTTCCATTAGCAAGGCACGGGTTACTTCCAACAGTGACGGTTTTCCGTTCGGCTACCCCATTTTGTTGAGGGGTGTAAGGGCAAGAAGTTTGGTGATGAATTCCTTGGTGATTAAGAAACTCTTTGAAGGCTGTACTCATATATTCCTTGGCATTATCACTTCGAAGGACTTTAATGGATGTGTTGAACTGGATTCGGACAAAGGTATAGAAGTTCTGAAAGACTTTGGCAACATCATATTTGTCTTTCATTAAGTAAACCCATGTGGTTCGAGTGTGATCATCAATGAAAGGAACAAACCACCTAGTATGAGTGAGGGTAGTTATTCGAAAGCGGGGCCCCAAATATCACTTGTGAATCGGTGTGAATGGGGAGGAAGGAGTATAGGGTTGTTTGGGATATGAAGATCGTGTCTCGTTTGGCAAATTGGCAAGTTTCACAATGAAAAGGAACAGAACTTTTATTAAATAAACTAGGAAACACATGTTTCATATAATCAAAACTAGGGTGACCTCGACGATGCCACAACAACACATCATTATTCTGTGAATTCGAGCTAACTAGCGCCCGTCTTGCCTTCCACGTATCTTTATTCTTCGAGTTTGATCCTTCAAGGTAGAACAATCCATCCCATTCTCTAGAAGTCCCAATCGTCCTCCTCGTTCTTAAATCCTGAAAAACACATACACCATCATCAAAAATCACTCGACATATTTGACCTCTAGTCAACTTGCTTACGTATATCGATTACAAGTAAGTTCCAGTACAAATAGAACATTATGTATTGCCAAATGATCGATAATGTAATAGTGCCAATACCCTCAACCCGTGTGAATACACCATTAGCTACCTTTACTTTGAGATTTTTAGGACAAAGTTTAAGGTTGTGGAATAGTGTTTTGTTACCGGTCATGTGATCCGTAGCTCTTGAGTCAACAATCCAGGTATCGTCACTAGTCATCACAGCATTGAGAGCGATAATAGATTTACCTGATTGTACGAGGTTCACGTTGGGAACAGAACTTGACTTATTCTGTTTTTCAAGCATTCTACGAAACATTTGTAGTTCCTCCGTACTTAGGCGATCGTCATTCTCCACCTTTGGGTCGAGATGTGGTGAGGTGACTTTGGAAGTTCGATTTCCCCGGAAGGTTTTCCATGGAGTTTCCAAAGCATTCTTCCCTATTATGGCCCTTCCTCTTACAATACTTGCACCATTTACTAGCTTTTCGTTCCCGTGTGGTCCCCGAACCGCGAGCGGAGCTTTCAACGTGGCTTGGTCCACTCGGTTCAAGAGCTTCCTACTTTCTTCAAATTGCACAAAGTTGACCACCTCAAAAAGTAGTGGGAGTGGCTTCAGCCCCATGATTCTGCCCCTTATCTCTTCGAAAGCGTCGTTTAGCCCCAAAAGAAAGTCATGTATCCTTCCTTCTTCCACAATTCACTTGTATAGTTGTGCATCTTTGAGACTTTCCCAGGGATGAACCTCAAACAAGTCTTGTTGCTGCCATAATTTTAGCAACGCATTATAATATTAAGTGACTGACATATTACCTTGTCGTAAGTCCCGGAGTTGTCTCTTCAGGTGAATCAACGCAGTAGTATTTTTAAGGGAGGAGTAGGTCCTTCTAGCGGCATCCCATATCTCCTTTGCCGTGTATGCAAGCAAATATCCCTCACTGATCTCCAAGGTCATTGAATTACACAACCACGTCATGACTTGGTTGTTTTCAAAGAAACCATGTGTCAAAATTAGGGTCATCGGGGGCTGGTTGAGGGCTGCCCCATTAATGTATTTTTCCTTTCTTTTACCTCGAATATACCTCACCACGATTTGTGACCACTTTGGAGATAGTTCCTACCATTAAACTTATGGCTAATAGCCATAACGTGATGGTCCGAAAATTAAGCCATCTCTCGAGGTTCTTTGGTACTTGGGTTCTTGGTTAAGGAGGAAGAAGATGAGGAATTTTGAGTTTGAGAATCGGTACGGACATAAAAACCATAGGAGAGGTTCCTGGTTGTGTTTCCGGAATTGACCCGAATATAGGAGGGAACTCGAGAGGAATCCATGTTTACGGAAGAAAATCGATCGCCGAATCTGGAAAATTTTCACCGGAGAGTTGTTGGAAAAATCAAAAGTTCACCGGAGGATGCAACGAGCACTGGGGATGGCCGGAAATCACAGGGGAAGACCGAACGAGGAGGTCACCGTCGGAAAAACAGCTCCACGCGCCGCCACGCGCCGTCACAAGGTCGCTGGCCGTCGGGCGCGTGCACGCAACGCACCGCCTTGGAGACACCGATTGGCCACCGGACTCTGGGCGTTCGCCGATCGGAGCCCTTCGGTCCTTCTGGGCTAGGTGGTGTAGTCCCATTCACCGCATCTTGAGAACCCTAGAGTCGCCGGAAAACTCCACTGTGTTATTTCTCTCTGCCTCACCATCGCTCACTGTTTCTCTTGCTTTCCATGGCCTTGGACAGATATCCTTGGCTTTGATACCATATTAGAATTCAGAGGTATCATCTCTCTGTTGTATATATTAGATAATGAGTATTACAACCTATTTATAAGAGAACCAAGGGAGAACATAGGAGATAATTTAGGAAATACAATAAAGCCTAATTAAGACTAATAATGAGTAATTAGGGTCCTATAATCAGATCCTATAATCAGTGCATCAATCAAGGGATCCTGATTTATTTCCTATTCTAACAGTATAAAAGGGATTTATCTAGTAGGTAGCGACAAGAGGCTACATCAATAGCTGAAACTTGTTTTCGGGTAGGGTAGGCTTGGAGTCAGAAGTTCTCTCTTTCCCAACCAAATAAGGACTTTTACAAAGTTGACTTTCCCACCCCTTTCGCGGTAAAGCAAAAAGAGGGCAGCTGACATATGTCATAAAGCAAGAGAAAGAAAGAGCTTACCTAGTTAGTTATTAGAAAGCAATCTGCTTAAAAGTGAAAAGCAATCGGTACACGAATCCCATCCTCCTATTTTAGTAGCTCTCTTCTGTTATGATAAAATGGGCTAGAAGGTCGGGTCAAAAAGCCTTTGAAAGCTGTTTGATAAGGGTAGGTACTACGGCCTATAAGAACATTGAAAAAATGTGGGTAACAAATCCTGCAATCCGAAAAGGTAGAAGCTGTGACACTTGATGCCCAACAAATAGTGTAGGAAAAGAAAAAAATGAATCCTACCTAATAGCTTCACTTTATGCTATTCAACCTTTCTATTTGGTCATGCATCAATTCAATGACTATAAGGGCTTCAAAATTAGTACCTTCATGATAATTCCGAATAGGCCAACAAAAGGGGAGGCATTTGGGTCGTAAGTAGAGCCGGGCTAAAGGGCCGGGCTTAAAAATTGGAGGTGATAGGTGAAATTTGGCCTGCAGGCGAGGGCTTCAACGAGCCGGCCCCGTAGGGCTAAGGGCCAACCTATTAGGCTCTTCAATATTTTTTTTATTGGAGAAGGAAGTTGGGCATTGGGGTCGATAAGTAGATAACCCTAAAAAAAAATCTCATCATCCTCATTTCTGAGTCCCGATCACGTGTACCTCCAGCTAGCCCTCGATCTCAAATTACTCTCCACACTCACTCATAGCTCTTAGCATCTCACCATCTCACTGATCACCGTCCACCGTCACTCAATTCGTCGCTCAATCTCAAGTTCTCAGCTCTCCTCAAATCTGGATCTCAACTCTCAACTTTTAATCTCGGTCTCTCACTCACTCTCACCCACTTGCGAGTCACGAATCAGCATTGCCATCCGCCATTCACCGTCGTATCAATCTCAGTCCCTGCCACTCTGCCATCAAATCAACCTCAGTCTCCGCCACTCTTACCCAAGGTGCCGATGATCCCTTCCCTTTTGGATTTTCAATCTACTCTAACGAACTATAAATCCAAAGCGTTCTCAGGTTTTTTTCCATTGAACAAGGTTCGAATGATGCATAGTATTTTTCTCTTCTTTGGAAATACTCTGGTTTGATTTGCATTTACTTGTCAACTTGAGAAGTTGCGAATTTGTGCTTTCTTAAGCTGCGAATTCATTTATGTTGTGCGAATCTATGTTTTTTTAAGATGCGAATCTGTGTTTTTTTATTTAAGCTGCGAATCTGTGTTTTTTTTAAGCTGCGAATTACTTATCAACTGAGCTCGCATTGGGAAAAGATGACACTGCAATTCAAAATTGACCATCTTTTATAGAGTAAACCCTGAGCCCAGCCAGCCACCACGCCGCAGGGCTTTATAATCTCTCTTGTTAATTTAAGTTGCGTGAATTAGTTTGATTTCAAAAGGCTCTTCTTCTTATAATTATATATACATCTCTTTGTTTCATAGCATGAGATACATTCTTATTCTAAAACTTATATAGCACTAAATGGCTTTATTTTTTTCTTTATTGTGTATGGGTTGGAAAAGATGACACTGCAATTCAAAATTGCCCTTGCTTTTGTTATTAGCTTGCTCTAGATTCAGTCCTCATCTGTTTCATAGCATGAGATACATCCTTGCTCTGGATTTGAGTATACTATATTGTTGATCTTTGATGCAGCTTAATGTCTTCATCACAAAAATTACAAGGAAAAACTCAACAGACTAATGAATCATTAGCTATGATGGCTAAGGGCAAGGCATCTTCTCTTCAAGAGACTGATGAATCAAAGCCTAAGAAGCCAAGACATTTGTCTTCTGATGTGTGGAGGTATTTTAGTAGAGTTGAAATTGAAGGGGTAGCTAAGGCACAGTGTAATGGTTGTCAAGGTTTATTTACAAGGGGTGTGGATAAAGGCACCTCACATCTAAGTCGTCATATTAAGAATTGTAATCGTTTAGATAAATTGTAGGATATTGGGGTGATGATGTTGTTAGATATGATTAGTTTTAATGATGTTTAATATAGATGTCATTCTTAAGAGCAAAAAGGTTGCATACTACATTTATCTTCTACTTTGATTAATTCTTATATTTAATGTAGATGTGAAGTTCAATATTGAAGAATGATCAAGAAAGTAGATTGTGAAGGTGGAATATCACCTAGAAGGGGGTGAATAGGTGATTTCAAAAATTCTTTTTCGATCACCCACACAACAGATGCAAACCAAAGTAAAGTAGAGATAGAGAAGAAGAGCTTGACACAGAGGATTTATACTGGTTCGGTCCAACTCCTTGACCTACGTCCAGTACCCAGACTCTCTGGGATTTTCCACTATCACTCAATCACAATTACACACTCTGTACTCAGGATGATCCTTTCTCCCTAGGACTCACTCCCCCTTACAAGCTGCAATTTTATACAATCAGATACACACTCTGTACTCAAAAGTTATCCTTTCCCTAGGATACACTCCCCCTTACAAGTTGTACTGATTACCCCGGTCTCCAAGTCCCACGACTTGAGATTCTTACAAAGAATGATATACACAAAAATAAACTCTCTCACAAAGTAGATAAATGATAAACACGAAGCTCAATGTATCAAAGATACAAATGAATATAAAGCAAAAAAGACTCAAATGTATGTATGCGTTTTTACGTGTGTCTTCTCTCCCGATGAATTCAATCCTTCGAGTATTTATAGTTTGAAGATTGTAGACCGTTGAAGGATTTGAATTTGCCCGTTTGAATATTTGAATATGTCTGTTGAGATTTAAACATTCGCGGCCTCTACTATCCTGTCCGCTTAGTTGGGTAGTTGGCGGAATTAAATGTGGCGAGCGTTCGCCATTAATGCTTTTGAGAAGTTTTGCAAACTAGTCGTTGAGACTCTTCGTATTTTTCGTTAGACACAGGTGCACTTCGCTTGTAAATAATTCAATCGTTGCTCATTAAATGCTTCGCCTACTTGTGCAGAGGATGAGTTAGTCGAAAGTCTTCACGCTTTAATGTGCTCTACTTTTTCGCATATAAGCTCTCGACACAAATTGCTTTATTGCAATTTGTTGTTAATTCATGATATAATCATCTGAAACTCATGAGCAAATAGATTAAAAGCATTTAGGAATAATAATGAGTGAAGATATGGAATAATGAAATCACAGGCATTGATTTTCAGTTTACGCAGACGGTGATTTTGAAGACTTAACTTAATATCCAGAAAGTTAACTTGATATTCGTATTTCAAGCTTTTCAGTTTAAAGAGAAAGTTAACTTCTTATAAAGAGTTAACTTGATATTTGCGTATAACAGAGAAAGTTAACTTCAAATAAAGAGTTAACTTGATATTTTAGGTTCAAAACAAAGCTAACTTCAAATAAAGAGTTAACTTGATATTGCCTAAGTTAAAAACGCAACCGGGCATGATAACTTGAGGCAAATCATAATTGTCCAGAAGTTAAGGTTTTATTCAAAAACTTATTCAAGGCTTTATCTTGAGGTTCTTTTGCAATAACTTCAAGTTACTTTAAACATAAAATTCACAATGAATTTTCCTTGAGATTAATTATATTTGTTATCATCAAAACAAGAGAACTAACAGATTGAAGAAAGAAGTTATTGTGCATAATATAATGGAATATCATAATGACAATGAAGCAAGAACTTATCAAAGGATTTTGGGGGATAATCCAGAAGAAGAGAAGATTTTGAAGAAGGTAGAACTTGTTGAGAATGATGAGTCCAAGTTGGATTATGAAGAATGATCAAGATGGGAGATTAAAGAAGGAATAACTTGTTGAATGGGATGAAGATATCATTATTTCAAGTTTCTATATTGATATTAGAAGTATCCAAGATCATATGGAAGTTGGAATGGCTCAATTCAGAGTTAAAACAAGCAAATATGAGGTTCAGATGAGGAAACTCGAGTCACGAAGTATAAACTCGAGTTTACTACCTTACCGGAGCGATTTGCTTCTCGGATAGGAGAAAACTCGAGTTAAGACACAAAACTCGAGTTTGGGACTCAAAACTCGAGTTTGTCACCAACTAACTCAAGTTTGTAGTGTCTTCAGCATATCTGGACTAGGAAAACTCGAGTTTCCAAGTGCAAATTCGAGTTTACAGCGCTGATCAGCAACTCTGTTCACATCTATTTTACGTTCAGCTTGGGCGAGGTCTAGTAATTTGATGATATCTCCCAAACTAGAGATCCGATTGAGGTGAAACTAGTGTCATATGAAACTAGACTCTCAATGAGTCATTTTGGTATAAACTTCAAGCCCAAAGAAGTTCAGATAAAGGATCTATGAATTATTGAAGTTGACAGTGAAATCAACGCCACACAAGCAAACCAAGCTTCAATGTTTTGAGTGTATCTCACAAACTACAAATCTGATTGAGCTGAAATTGGTGGCATATGAAATTAGACTCAAAGGGATTTCCATCAAGATTTGAACAGACCAAAAAAGAGTTCATATCAAGGAGATATGGCCTTCGAAAGTTGACAGTCAGTTCAAGAAGTTGCAAAAGCGCTCAACAAAGTCCAAACTCTAAGTCGAGAGCAACTAAGGGCAAAACAACTTGAAAACTCAAGTTTGTAAATCAAAACTCGAGTTTATCAAAGGCTGAGAAAAACTTTGGTTTTGGGAGAAAACCAAACTCAAGTCATTAAGTTGGAAACTTGAGTTTCCATCAGATGATAGAGCAATAACGTTAGAGTATCTTCAAAACTTGAGTTTGTGAGACCCAAACTCGAGTTTTGATTAGACAGAGAGCAACTGGAGTAACGCAACAACCTCCAAACTCGAGTTTTCAAATGCAAACTTGAGTTTACATCTCTGCTTTAGAAAATCATCATTTCAGAAATCCTGATTCTTTTAATAAACATCCAGATAATTACCCAAATGACTTATAATACTTCTTAACATTATTTATATCATTTGTGTACATGTTTCAGATGATCAAAGGCTGTTAAACTGAAGATCAATGGTAAAGTAAATGCTGATGTCATAGCTGGTTCAGAAAACAAAGTTCTAACGGCTATATTTCTTTATCCAACAGTCATTGAATCTTCAAACGGTCATATATTGATCTCTACCTATAAAAGAAGACAGATTCAAGATAGAAGAAGGAAGACACAAGCCTACATCTTCAAAATGCTCATACTCTGATCTGCATATTATTTACTCTCTGTTTTCAAATGTTTATATAGTTTATCATAGAGAGTGAGATGATTTGTATTGTACTTCAGTGTTTATTCATTCACTTCTGAGAGAGAAGATTTATTGTAAACATCATACCATACTACCTGAGAGTTACTCAAAATTGGGTGATCTTGAGTGGGAAACCCATTGTATTGATTACAGCTTGTAAGGGGAGTGAATCCTAGTGAGAGGATTACTTCGAGTACAGAGTGTGTAATCAAGTGGGTGTATTGATTATAGTTTGTAAGGGGGGTGAATTCTAGTGAGAGCATTACTTGAGTACGTAACATGTAATCAAGTTGAAAGAAAATAGTGGATTGAAAATCTCAAGCGGAGCTTGGGGACTGGACGTAGGTCAAGGATTGGGCCGAACCAAGTATAAATCAATTTGCATATTCTCTTCCCTTATCTCTTATATTTCCAGCATATATATTTGAATATGCATATATATTTGAATGACTGATTATCGCTTTATAAATTATTTCTATCATTCAAATTACTTTCAGTAAGTTGCGAAAAGATTTTCAAAGTAACTAAAGTTTTATCAAACACCCAATTCACCCCCCTCTTGGGTGATAGCTAGGTCTTTCAGATATTGGATAGAGAAGGAAAAATGAGGTGTAGAAAACTTGACCATCGGCGTATTAAGGAGATTATCGATTTATGCATAATTGAACATGATCTTCCTTATTCATTTGTTGAATATAAATGGTCAAAGAACTTCTAAGGACATTGAATCCTGATGTGACATGCGTCTCTAGAAAAACAATGATAGCTTATGTGCCAGAAATTCTTCTCGCAACACAGGATATTTTGAAACAAAAATTGAAGAGTATTGGTAGAATATGCTTGACTTCTGATTGTTGGACTTCTGTGACTTCTAAAGGATATATATGTTTCAAAGCTCATTTTGTTGATGAAAAGTGGACACTAAATAGTAAGATACTTGCCTTTTGTAGGATGGAGCCTCCACATTCTGGATATCAGATGTCTAAGAAAGTGTATGATAGTTTGAAAGAATGAGAAATTGATGATAAAATATTCTCAATTACTTTAGACAATGCATCTACAAATGATAATTTGCAAGACTTATTGAAAGATAGGCTACTCATGCAAAACAACTTTAGCTTGGTTTGTAATGGGGAATTTTTTTCATGTGAGGTGTTTTGCCCACATCCTCAACCTGATGGTTCAAGAGGGCTTAAAAGTAACAAGTTCTGCTTTGAATAAGATGAGAGGGAGTATTAGATATGTGAAGGCCTCTGAGGCAAGGATGAATCTTCTCAAGAAATGTGTTGAACAAGTTGGTGACATTGACACTTCAATGGGCTTGCGATTAGATGTGGTCACTAGATGGAACTCCACTTATGCAATGCTTGAGAGTGGTCTTAAATATCGTCGTGCTTTTGCAAAGATGGCTTTAGATGATACAAACTTCAAGTTTGTTCTAACACAAGATGAGTGGAATAGAGCAAAGGCAATGTGCAATTTCTGGAGGCCATTTGAGAAATTACAAGGTTGATTCTGGGTCGTCTTATCCAACTTCTAATTCTTATTTTATGCAAATATCAAAAATTGAGATGTTGCATACAACAAATATGGTGAGTCCTGACCTAGTGATTCAAGAGATGTCATTGAAAATGAAAGGGAAGTTTGACAAGTATTGGCATAATTATAGCGTCATTC